>VXBJ01006941.1:17886-41746 GCA_013400055.1 Nycticryphes semicollaris
GAAAGAAAAAAAAAAAAGAAAAAAAGAAAAAGCCATTCATTTATTCCTTGCCCAGTAATTCATGTACACATGTGTTTAACACTGGACTATACAGAAGGGGCAGAATACAGAAACTTCCTCTGACTGTCCACAAAGCAGTGCCCCAAGAATGGCACCATGTGCTTCCTACAGGAAACTGAGCAAAATGTTTGGAGTTTTTNCACACAAGCACATCTGTGGATTATGACCAGATTTGCCAGGAGGATATATTTGAAAGGCAAGCTGACCTAAAAGGCACAAGGAGGCCTGTTATTTGTTACTGCTATCAATGATAAAGGACAGTGTTTTACCATACTTCCTACAGCTCAGGCTGCTCCCATCTCACTCTGTCCTTGTAGCTGCCTCAGCCCAGAATTTGCCACCTACAGTTCAACCTCTAAGCAAGGTTTGTTTGACCTTTCAAAATATGGCTCTTCCGGGATGCCAGTTTGACCGGACCCTTAGTACTCATGAGAGAAGTTGAAATTGTAAAAAAAAAGAAAAAAAAAGAAAAGAGAGAAAAGGAATATCAGGAATATCTCTTGGGCTCTTGAGGAAGTAAATTTCTCCCACTTTATACTATTTCTGAATTACTGAAACAAACAAACACAAGTTATCCTCTCCAACAGAAGGGAATCAAGTCCCTTTCTGTAGCATTGACAGGATAATCTAGCTCAAAAAACCTTTGATCAACACAGTAACATGCAGTGAAATCCTAATCCTACAGCTGACCATGGGAGTTTTGACTTCTGTGAGGTCAGAATTTCACCTGCAAACCTTTCTTGACTGATATTTAGAGCTGTATCTTTATCCAACTCTGACCTATGCTTATTATACACAGCTTTATTAATTAATAAAGTTTATTGCTAGCTCCTTAATAATAATTAGAAAGACAAATGCAATGGCAAGCCCCTGGCTAGGGCCTGTAGCTTTCTTCTGGAAATAAAGCAGCCCCCAAAAGAGAACCTCTTTGATTTGATGTGATCATAAATCACCTAATCAACCTTTTGTCCCTTCTTCTCATGAATGGAGAGAACTGACTCCAAAGAGTATCTGCCTTCTTCTTTTTCATCTTCAAATGTAATGTCATGGGTAGGACACAAAGGAAACGGTAAAAGGATTACCAGCACTGATCTCAAGAAGGTATTAATGTCCTTTCATGTTGTTCCTAGGAAGGAAGAGGAAGATCCAGACCTAAAGTATTTAAAGTCTGAAATCCTATTAAAATCACATCTGTTATCTGAAGAGGCATTTAAGTATGTCTCAGACTGGATGCTGTGCAGCCACCACTGTACCGAACAGCCTCAATTCCACCAAATCGCTAAGAATTATGAACATAGACAACTCACAAAACCTTTCTTTATTTCCCTCCAAAGGCAGAATTACAACTTACCTCCCTGGGATTTCTTACAAGGAATAGAGAGTTATTCCTGCTCCCACCAAGTGGGTGGCAGAGACTCCCTATTTTCAGCAGCAGGAGTGAGGGGCATCCACAGGCCCAAAAGGTGGAGACGCAGATGGGTGGTATTATGCTCACACATACATGTGTGAGGGAGAGCAGGCAGCTGAGGGGACAGTCACCCTGTGGGACTTTTCTTTTTCTCTTCTCATCTCAAACCAGAAGTGCAAGGGTCCCGCAAGAATAGGGTTGCAACAGCCATCAGCCAGAGTTCACAAGACCAAAATTGGAAAGTAAATCCAGGTGTTCAAAGGGGCATTCCAGCCCCAAGAAATGTAGTTGGACAATTCCTCTCTCTGCCCCATGAGGATACCACTACTCCATACCAGGCCTTGCACAGGACTGGGATCTTGTTGCCTCTGCTACACCACAAGGTTTGTGCCAGAGCGATCTGTGAGGTTCCAGAGATATTTGGCAAGGGCAAAAGCACTGCAATAATGTTTTGCTGTTACTTTTTGTTTTATTATGCTGCCCTTTACCATCGGTTCTTACCTGAATAAGGAGAATCTGGAAGGCAGCTGGGCTTTATGTGGAGAATCCATTGAACAAACAACAAATGAGCAATAGCCAGTTAAATAAATAGTTAATTAATTGCTCACTAGAGTAATAGAGTCCTTATAGCTCATAGTTACATCTGGATTTTACCTAGTGTACTGGAGACACTCCAGAGAAGAGCAACAAGACAGGCCATGAGCCCAGGGAAGGCTGAGGTTGGCCAAGATATTGTCACCAGAGATTGAAAAGGCTGGTCTAAAGAGTAAGAGTATCTTCTGTTCCCAGTGTCAAAGGCAGGGAAGGAGAGATGTCATCAGCTCTCAGTGCAGCAAGTGAGTCTGGGCAGGGTAAGGCAGCCCTACAGAGCAGAACCATGGAGCCTGCAAGATCTCCACTGCTCAAGGAAGATGGTTATTTAGCTGGTTTTGCCTTTTGCCCTTCACAGAACATTTCTCCTCATCTTCTGATTTAAAATTTTGTATCTATTTTTAAGATGCCCTATCACAATCATAATGTACTCACCTGCCATTGCTTGGTCTGCATGGACTGACTCTGAATGGACTTGCTATGAGAGATAGCGAAGTTCATCTCACATGGCAATCCTTGTTTTTCTTCTTCTAAGTTCTCATATGGGCAGAGAACATAGGAAAAAGCTAAAAGAGTACAAGCTCTGCATTGATTTTCAGTACTCATCGGTTCAAAAGCTATGGGATAGTACTTGGAGATTCAGGGAACACATCATTGGGTTTGATAAACATTAAATACAGTAGTTTGGTTACCACTTGCACTCCTCAGTTTCCTTCGTATTTCAGGTGTGTAAGACCAAGTTAATCAAGACCAAAAGTTGCCACCCTGCATGACTTGCCAAAAGCTGTGTACATAAATACAGCTTATTTTAAAATAGGGAAGAGACTGGGAGCAGAAAATAGATGTACCTACAATTTCCACAATTTCCTGCACCACTGCTTACAGATTTACAAACTGAGCCCTTAGCCTGTAACTCCAATCATGCTTTGATCCCCATTAACTTCTGCAGGTAGCGTAACAAGCTGCCACAACAAGGCTGTCTTTAAGAGACAGTGAGTGCTGCCAACCAACCAGACAGATGACAACATAACATGATAATAGCAGTTCCTAGGAGACCTAGTCAGAAACATGGCAAAAGATGAATCACGGCAGTTTACACTGAAAGAAAATCTCCAAATGAATGAAAAAGCTTACAAAATAAGCAAAATAGGCAGAGGGATGGAAATGCAACCATACAGATCCAAGAGGAACTCCTTTGCTACATGTAAAAGAAGTTATTTAAGTGTGTGATGTAAATATTCCTTGTCAATGTTATTTTTGTCAAGATATCCTTACCAGTGTCCTTCTTCTTTGTTCGTGAAAGCTCATGGACTGTTGCTCCAATATCATTTCTCAAGGACTTGATGATCTTGTCCAATGCTGGGACATTCTTGCCTTCTAAGTTAATGAAGAATTCATACTCATCTTTGTTGAGACGGGAAGGTCGTGACTCAATGTGGGTCAGGTTTATACCTTTTTCCTGTAAGAGAGAGAGAGATTTTGGTCCCACAGTGTTTGGGGGAAGAAATATGACAAAAGAAACTAGCTAAAATTCCTGTGTTGGTCAACAACCCGTCCTATACAATCCAAATAACAATCCAAAAGTAGAAACTTGCCTCTGGTGGCCACTGAACTGAGGGCTTTCACAATGGGGAGAGAGACAAAAAGGAAGAATAAGAAGGATGCGGGATTCACTCCTGCGCAGAACACCAACATAAAGACTGTGCACTACATAAACCTCTGAAAAAAGGGAGAAGCAGGATGCAAGTTGTAAACAGGTTTTGTGTTGTAAACGATGACTCCAAGACTGAGAGTAGATAATGGTAGCTTGTTTGCGTGGACAAGAACATTTCCCCAGGATCAACACGGGATTCCACCTGCAGAGAACCCTGTCATGAGAAAGTGAATGCTGTATTAATGAGCATTTTGAAAGGATGTTGGAAAAGCAAGCAGCTGGGCACCCTGTGAGATAAACTTCTGCCAAGCCACTGTACAGTCACCTGCAAACCACTTGCACAGCTTCCAGGGCTGTGAGCAGGTGTTGGGCAGAGACCCAGTGGGAAACGTGGATCTGCACCAAAAAGGCAATCCAGGTTTGTGCAAATAAAAACATGTGTGTATTAAATCACGGAATCACTAAATCGCAGAGTTGCTGAGGTTGGACAAGACTTCCACAGATTGTCTAGTTCAACAGTATGCTCAGTAAGGGTCACATCAAGTTTTAAGTAACTCCACAGATGGAAGAAAACTGCACAACCTCTCTGGGCAACTGCTCCAGAGTCTGATCACTCTCACAGCAAAAAAGTCTTTTCTTTAGCACAGAAATTCAAATTCCATCTCACCAAATACCTTTACCGAGCAGCAGCAGTGCCTCCTAGCTCTGAAGAAAGGGATCATTAGCAACTACAGTCGATGACTACGGCTAGCGTGTACCTGGCTTCAGACATGCCACCATGTCAATGCATAAAGCAGCAAGTAGCTAAAAGTACTATTTTTCCAATCACTCAAATAGAAGTATAGGAAAATCTACCTCAGTTTATCTGAACTAAAATGTTTTCCTGAACAATGTAATTTGAATACAAAAAAATTACTTGTTTCTTTTTTTTGTTTTTTCATGAGAACCTTTTAAACAGATTTCAGTGGGTGCTGACATTACCACCTGAGCTTTCTCTCAATCTCATACTGGAGCCATGCTGCAGCACACAGAGGCCTGACCCTGGGAAGAATTGACAAACCCCTGGGGGTAATTTGAGCCTGAAGATCAACCACACAAGAGCCAGAAGAGCTGACACATAGTGCTCAGCAGCCCTGGAGAAGCTTTTGTTTTGCTGCTTTCAGGGCTTAAGAAGACCCCCAAATTACATGGGGTGAAATGATGGCCCTGCTGGTGTCTGTCAAACCCTCTGCTGCAGTGGGGTCAGGATTTCATCCATGAAGAAACACTGCGAGGATCTACTTGTGACCTACAGGGAAGAAAGAGGGAAAGCTTTATTTTTTTTTTACCTCCCTCTAGTTTGAGCTTCTCAAGCTCTTTACGGTTTTCTTTGCTGCTCTCAGCGCTTGCACAGCACAGGGGGGCATCTGGCCATCAGTGGCAAAGGCCTCATTCACTACACCACAAAGGGCAGTTTATTACTTGGTAGGAAACAGCATGCATGTCATTCCTCTGTTTCCTGAGTGTCACACGCTACAGATGAACTTAAATTGTTTGGCTAGATACCAATACAATAAGTTGAAAAGGTCAAAAGCCCATTCGCCAACTGCTGCTCTTGAGAGATGCTGTCCTTGTGGGGCCATCGGGGGGGGAGAGAATGGTCACCACTGTCCTGGTCCCTGAGGACAATTTGTTTAGGTTTCCAAAGCCCCCATTTCGCAAACAGACTACACATTGTACCCTCCGCTCGGTGAGGCGTGGGGATGTGGGGCGGGCTGGAGCTGAAAGTCCAGATGATTCAGGGCTGGGAAGATTCTGATGGAGAGCAGGCGCAGGGGGGCTGCCAGCCCCTTGGTGGCAGCTGTGCCGTGGGGAGCAGTGCGGCAACCTGGGGCTGGCAATTGGCTGCTCTGTGTAGCCACTCATGAAAGTGAGGAGTGGGTGTGAAACCTCCCCCTGTCAAAGGCTTGGCTTGGGCACACTGAGGTGCTGCTTTACATTCACCTTGCACTGATGTGTCGGGGTGTTGTATTCTGTCTCTGTGTAAGTTCATGGGGGAATGGGCACTAGCTGGGCCCACAACTAGAAAGCCCACTAGCTGGGCTTTCTGCATCTTGTGGAGACTGTGATAACGTGGACCTCTCATAGGTGGCTGTTATCCCCTGCTTCTCTCCCCCTTCTACAGATCTTCATCCCTGCCTGAGCATCCCTCTCATGGAGATAACAGAGATGTCTGAGAGATCAGACAGGTACTTCAACAATATCCTTTGGTTTTACACCTGAGATAAGCAGAACAGCTTCCCCCAGAGTGTGAAGCTGGTTTTCTGCTTATTTGAGGGATGCCTGCAGCTCAGCAAAGTGCAGAGCAAACCCGTTATATCTTTGTGCTGAGACTTCGGGACCTCACAGCAAAAAAGCTGAAGGGAGAACCCTTCTGGTGACTGTTTTCAAAGCAAGAATTCAGCAGCATATGGCCAACTGCCTGAACTGGCTCTCCTGGAGAAACATGCTCTCATATGCTGTGCCTTGCTACTAAGTCCCTGATTTCAAAATATTTACAGTGGCTCTGTTACTAGAGTTGCTTTACACATCCCAATTTCATTATAGTCCAACTACTCCATCTAGTGTTAATCTTTATAGTTTCATGTTGTTCAGAACTGTTTTTTTGCATCCGAACGTTGCAATTGCATCAGGTTTCCCACTGTAGTTGATACTTTATTTAAAGCTCCAATTTTTGGAGAGAAATGGTTACCTGAGAAAGGAGAATGGGGGCTTTTTTTTTTTTTTTTTTGTTCAGTTGCTTATTTTGAGCAGTTTTCAATCTCTCTGGGTTTTTTTAGTAGAGCTTGAAATCTTGATAATACATGACCTCAAAAGACTGCTAACAAAAACTCTGTATTTATTTTATGGCATTTCATGACTTTTGAGCTTTTTCTTTGGTGATGGAACCTAACTAACTTGATTGGGTTTGATTATTGGGGCTGTCATGTTTTTGGCTGGATTCACACCTGAACTATTAACATTGATGTCTTCTACCTTTCCTGTTTTTGAGCTAGTAGGAATCAGATGAGCCCGTGGCTTGAGATTAGTGTCTTTGCTGAATCTACCATATCATCCATTGCGGCTGCAAAGAACTTGCAGCAGAGTGGTGCTTCCCTAGTTCTCCTCCAGTTTATGACCAGCATAAAGGTGGAGTCTCTCCTACACAGACTATCATAGAACGATGCATCTACTTGAGTGCTTCTTTGTTGACAGAGGAGGGGTAGCTGTTCACCTTGCATTTCTTTCAAAGCACACCATCTCTAATATACTTTTTATCAAGTATTAACAATTCAGAACATAATTTTCCTTGAGGACTGAGGGTAGCATTAAATATAACACCTAATGTAGATTGCAAGGGAATGATATTGCCATAACCCTTGAAGTTTGCAGAAGTCACTGCAAAATTCTTGCGGTTTTTATCTCAAAACTTCCACTCCTGGGGGTGAAATATCTCAGCTTTCATTATCTGAATATCCAAGTTAATGGTACCTCTACCACTCTCCATTAGAGAAAGAAGTCTCAAGACAAGTCCTCAGAGCTCAAAAATCAAGTTAGAACTAAGTCCATTTTGTATAAATCATGATTTTTGAATGACAGGGTTTAGTGATACAGGTAGCAATTGCAGCAAAGGCAATGATGGACACAGGAGGAGATTGCCCACATCCCTTCCTGTCTTGCACCTCAGTGTTGGTTCTCAGCCTTGGCTCCCTCTCAGAGAATATGAAGCAGATCCACCACCTCCCCAGATTATTCCAGTTATGCCATCTCAACCGAGCATCTCCTGCACTGCAGCTGCCACACATGGGCAGGATCAAAGCATCCTGGTGCTACACTATGTCAGTAGTCTTGCAGAGTTCACTGCCACGAGAATTTACCACTGCCAAGAGTCTCACCCTCAGAGAGTTTAATGGCCTGATCATTGGAGGAGAAAAATTGTGTCTTCATAACTACATGGTGAAGCTTTCAGTGGGGATGGATGATTTCTGGGATTGTACTTCCCATGGTCTTAATATGTCCATCTGTTTAAACATTACTAAATGCTCCTGTATTTGGTTGCTAAAAGTAAATACAACTGTGAAATCCATCAGCAGCTTGTTTTCATAACTGTTGTCATTAAACAAGATTGGCTTCATCAGGAGACCCCATATTGTTACCAGATGAAGAATCATTGACAGCACTACGGTACTGCTAATCAACATTTAGTGCAAAATTGGGTGAAGTATCCCAAAACAAGGATCTATTTGCACTTTCATGATAGAAAAAAAATAAATAAATTGACATGTTCTTTTAATCTTTGCCACAGGCTGGCTCGGGGCTTCCTGACAGAGGACACATTCAGAAGCACAAATAGAAACCTAGTGCTTAATTTTAACAGGAGATCAGGGGAGTTAGGAAGTGACAGCGATGCTTTAGCCATGGTTTCACAAAGTGAAGGAAAAGCCAGCCATCTGTTTCAGCTTTACTGTCTCAAGGCCTGCTTTTCATCTGAAAACAGTGCTTTCCCATCTTCTCCTTCACGTCTGCTAGGGTATTCCTCATGGTACAAGCTCACAAAGGCAAAGGGACACAGAACTGGCCTCTGGGTAGCCCCTGACCCAGGACAGCAAGCCCTGGAACAGCCCACGGTGTCCATCACTCTGCAATTCTGCTCCAACCCTCAAGCTTGGTATGAGGCACTCAGCACAATCTACCCACAAAACTTATGGACCAGGACAAACCAAAAAGCATATGACAGGTCGTGGCACTGCACAAGCACTAGCAGGAGGACATTCCTCCCTTTAAACTCATGTTGGTTTACTAGATCAAGGAGTCCTGCTCTCCTGGCCCTGGAAAGAGGAAAGCTTAGCTTGAGGACACAGATTGAAGCAGTGAGTTCAGATGTAATAAAATGACTGTAGCTGTGCATACTGTGATGAAAAAACAAGTCTCTTGATAGAGGCATGGTTGGCCTGTTCACCTATCACTGTGGACACCTCCAACACACCCCCTGGCCAAAGTGGCTGCTCACTTGTCCTGATTTGGAAACACTCTGGGGATAAAGAGATAACAGTCACTTTGGACTTTCTGTTGAATAAAGTAAGCACCCAAACAGAAAAACAGAACAGCCATCTTTGTTGATTATGAAAGTGCAGAGTCTCCTTTAGTACAGCACGTTAGTCCCATCCTGTCCTCCCACAGAGCAGTAACTTACTCTGGGAGCAGGAGTACTCCTCAGTGCAAATCAATGGGGCTGCTTCTGAGCCAGAGGGCTACCCACTATAAGTAATACCACTGAAGTACCTTGTACTGAAGTCCTGCTCTGTATTTGGGAAGGTCACATCAGTGAAGAGAAGATGGAAGGCTAATGTGTTGAGGAAGCTTGTAATACATTCCAACCCAATGTTTGCCACATACTACAGTTGATGTGTCTTCTACTAGTAAAGAATTTCACAGGAGATTAAATATATCCACAAATTCGTGTGTGTGGAAAAAAATCCATTAAAACTGAGGGCAATCATTTTTACATATTGAAATGGTTAGTTCTGATATTTTTAATTATTAATATAACTTTGGAAATGCCAGTCTTAGGGGTGGGGGAAGAACTGTTTTTTCTTTCAGAATGGACTTTGTTGTTGTTTAAAAAAGTGATCTCAATTTCAATAGGCTTTTATCACTACTGAGAAAAATAAACATTCCCATCAAGTGTAACACTTGGGTTAACCCGAAATGCTCTGCTTTGCTTTTTCAGTTTTAATAAGAAACCTGGAAGATTTCTGTCTTTTTCTGACCTGGAGTCTGTAACTTTTTGCTGTGTCTGGTGAATCAAAAAAGAAACATAAACCCACTAGATTTTAAGCATGATATTTTACTTACATGTGAAGTTCTGTTTCAGAGTAAGGTATTTATTTGAGTTTTAGCTTCCTAGCTATCATACTCTGTAACAGCACGAGACAAATAAACAGCAGACAGCTGGACTGAGCAGTGCCTTAAGTGCAGCAGGTCCTGTTAAAATGAAGCTGGTGTAAAGACTCTGCTGGTGGGTTTATGCTGTCTCTATGGTCAGCCTCAAGCCTGTAATGAGGACAGAGGTGTTCCCCAAGCAGAACCCATAAAGGAAGCTGTATGCACACTAGGACAGGTAAAGGTTATGGACAAACAGGCTTTTCATGTGCAAGCTTAATTGGGTCTGATACATAGAAAGTGAATCTTTACCACATCCCAGTATACACAGAGAGCAGGCAGTGCAGAAGCAAAATGGATCCTGTTTTAACAATCTGCTTATTGCTGGGCATGATTGAGCAGCTATTACCTTACAGCATCTGTCAGAGTGCAAGTCTGGCCCTGAGGACACTGCCTTTCCACAGGGAAGGTGGAGAAGGGACTTCAGGGACTGTACTCCCAACAGTGACACAGGGCACGCCAGGTACAGAGCAGTCCAGTAGAAGCAGATTCACGCAGCCAGGAAACAATTTGCAAAGCAGAGGGCATAAAACACCCAGGGGTCAGAAGACATCTGGAGCTTGCTGAAGTCTCATGTTTTGGGGGGTGTGGGATGTCTTTCTGAGTGCTGCTTATTTTTGTGTGCAAGACTGGGAAAGAAATCTCCTCCTGCCCAAAGTGGATGTTAAACCCTTCCATGGGCATTGTCCAGGTTTGCTTTTAGAAACAGAAATGCTTTCAGCTTAAAAAGCCATATAGCCTTTCTTTAAATACATGCCTGCCCTTCTGAGCATCCAGCCCTTCTTCCGTTCAGACTGCTTGTTCTTTTAGGACATTGTGAATCAGCTCAACACTGAAATGCATTAGAGAGAATAAGAATCAAGAATAAGCATAAGAAAAAAGGGGATATATGAAGTACATTTTGGACATAAAGCAAGAAGACATAAGGAGCTGAGTACATAGAGGAGATTCCTGGGAAAAAAGCCTTCAAGCTACAACAGTTGTCACTGTAGCCACATACTTGTGTGCAGCTTGAGTGAACAAAGAACAAGAGTTTGGTCTTTGAGCGAAAAAATATA
Organism: Nycticryphes semicollaris; assembly: GCA_013400055.1. Classification (NCBI taxonomy): domain Eukaryota; kingdom Metazoa; phylum Chordata; class Aves; order Charadriiformes; family Rostratulidae; genus Nycticryphes; species Nycticryphes semicollaris. The sequence goes on from VXBJ01006941.1 coordinate 28,619, forward strand.
CGCATGAGACCAGGCAGCTATCTGTCAACTGCATGAGCAATTCTGAGGGAAGTTTGAGTAGGACAAACATTAATATTTCTCCAAAACACATTGAAATTCTCTTAAATTTGCTGTCTATATTTCCATGTGTCTTTACCTACCCGGGTGTGAGGCTCTCCAGCCTTCAGTCCATCCCAGTCCACAATGAGGGCTTGCCTAGTTCATCTCAGCTGTGTTTGAACACTACTTCCTTCCCTGGGAGCTGTGCCTCCCAAGTGAGTACAGATTATATCTGGGCTGGGGAGCAGCCATGGTGCTTGATGAGCCAGCAGTCCTGGACCTCCTGTAACCCAGGTGCAGGGGCAGGGTGGCGCAAAGCCCAGCTCCCTTTGGGCTCTTGCTCTCCATGGAGATCAAGCTGTGGTGAGGGTTAATGAATGGCCAAGTTTCACCCCAGCACAGAGGTAGGACATGGGCAGGATGGAGACCTGGGAGTGAGGAGCTGTTCCTGCATTCTGGGCAGGGACTGAACAACCCTCCCAGAATAAGATAAATCTTTTCTCCAGCTCTTAAACCAAGGATAGGATGAACCTCCCCAAGTCCACACAGACACCTTTACAGAAAGACAGCTTGGCTGCTGATGGTACTATGAGATCTCTCCTTTCTTTAGGTATCCATCAGTCCCCTGTGTCTCAGTCTGGATCTTGTTCTACGCTTCCTGTCTTGGAAGAGGATTTATTTTCACGACTTTCCTATTTACTGCTCTCTTAGCCCTCCTCCTCCTGCCTTCATGTCCCAGAATAGTTTTGTAGATTGGCTAGAGAAGAGGCAAAATCCTCAAAGCCAGTGCTGGAGGCACTGTCCTTTGATCACTCCCAAGAGTGAGAAGAGTTGAGTTATGCTTTCTGTCTGCATTCCCACGCATGAGTCCCCAGAAAGACCTCAGCATCTTGGGCAGCCCCCAGTCTCAGCAAGGATCAGAGGGGCTCCAAATGTGCCACTCATGGCCATCAGCATCAGTGACCGCACAAGGTCTGTCCCTTCATGGGGGTTGACAGCTACAGTGTCAGGTTTGCTCCAGGGAACAGACATATCATATTTTTTAGCTTTTGTGTTGTCCTTTTTCCTACTTCATGTGGTTGCATGAGGCAATGACAGCCAGAGCAGCCATCCCCACATCTCCTCCCTGTACTGCCCCTCTGAAACAAATCCACTGTGTTTCCCCAGGCCAGTGCCAAGCCAGCAACAGAAACCCTGGGGACAAGGCAAGAGTTCTGCTTGACCAGAGAAGCCCACCAACAGAGAGCCTGAACTAACTCCTGTAGCTAGCTATCCTGCATCTCACAGTTTATTTTATTAAGCAGGGAAGGGGTACAAGGGGAAAGATTCCTCTCAAGGTCCTCCTTCTGGTCCCCACCCTTTACCTGCATATCGCCACCTTCCCTGCCTCTGCTGTGGATGTCACTGAGGACAAAGTCTGTGTCTCTGAGGCATCATGGTTATGGTCCAGGTGGGAATGGGTGGAGGTGTCTCAGCTGTGCATGCACATGAGTCTTACATACCTTTACATGGGGCGAGGTCCTTTGTACTGAGTTAGAACAGCCCAAGGGCTGCTCTAGTTCACACACCTCAACACTCATGAATTCGCTAATGACAGCCCTGAGGAGTTGAAGCCGTGGCAGGCTTCTACCATCAAATCTCTTTCTTCCAGCTACCCATCCATTTCTCTACTGCATTGCCAACCAGCACACAAATCTGATATAAGAGCAGCTATGCCAGGTCCCTTGTCAAGCCTTGGTGCTGGGGAAGGCTGCAAATTTGCACAAAAAGAATTGGCTTTGTTGGGATGGGAAACCACCCAGCCACCAGTGTAGTCTTCTTTAGCTGAGCCCCATTCCCTCAGTTGCCATCAGGGTCTCTGGAGAAAACCAGGACTCAGATGGTCTAGTTTAGGTACCTGTTTTGAGACAAGAAGCATCACATCCAAGAAATGTCTACGTTTCTCTTTCCTAAACTAGCTCCCCTGCAGATTTTCCTTTAGAGCTGACAGCAATTTGGTTAGCAGACAGCAATGCATTTAACTACGGGATGTCAACAGCCTCCTTAATTCACTTACAGACACGCACACCACCAACATACTGACATTTTGCAGGACTCTATTACAGTGGACACTTCACAAATTTAGGCTAGCTCTGCTGTCATTGGTATGATTTTCCCTTCATCTTAATGAATCAAATATGTTCTATAACTCATAATTATTTATCGTTTGTACTAATACCATGCAAGCCTTTCATTTCCTAATCAATTCAGTTTACAAATGGAAAGTATGTAGACCACAACTTGTTAGAGTATACTATAGAAAGAGCTCCTTTCAGGCACAACTATTACATGATGATGTTCTTTAAAAAAAAAAGTCACAAAATCAATATAGAAGTGTATTTGCTTGGGAGCAGAGATTACACAGCTGTGTGTGTTGCGACACAACCGTCCTGAATTGCAAGAATTTCGTGCTTTTTAAACAGCATCCATGACATCTGGGAAACATTTCTGGAAGAATAAATAGGCACACAATGTCCTGAAAGGTAAATGACTCCCTCTTTCCCCAAAAGCTTTCCAAATTGGTCAGTACAAGTTGCTTAGGTGTAAATAAAGTGCTGTCATTTTGATGCTGCTCTACCCCCTCTATAGAAGTACCATTGGTGGGAGATGTTGGGCTTCTTTATATCAGATCTTCTGAGGTTGACGAGGACTAAGAGCACAGCAGTTGCGCCTGGTAGAAATACTTCTTCATGCAGCATGTGCACTGTGAGTCACATGGCTCACATGCAGGTTATATTTGCCTTTCTATACATATACACATATGCATGCACATACTCAGATGTCAATGTCAGGTTATGGCCTAATTCACTTCTGCCTCTTACTCAAGCAGTTACAGTGGACTATTTCCTTCTTAAGTGGAGAAAATGCATTTTTTTCCACCCTCATATCAGTTAAAAGTAGAAGTTTTAATTTAAAAGTTTGAAATCAATTTTTCAGATAAAAGGGCTACTTCTGTTCCAAGAGTTTAAGGGATTTTAACCCAAGAAAAGAAATGCATTCGGCTTTCCCTCATCATGACAATGAAGTGGAATCACAAACATGACCACAAACACTCGAAGCAATTGATGCTGCAAAGCAAAAGTGTAGCGACCTGGTCAGGTCTCCTGAAGAAAAATATTTACCTCAAAGGTGCGCAGAACTTTAGCCAATGCCCCAACTTCTTCCTTCAGAGAGAAAATCAAAGAAATCACACCATTTTTATTTGAGGTCTCTTCAATGTACATAGATTCCTGAAAGAAAAGAAAACAAACAAACAAAAGATATTTACCTTCACCCTAGGAGCCAGTTTTGCTTTATTCTGTTTCCCTTTTGCACTGCATCAACGATGTAAAGAGAACATAAAGTTGCTTGAAGTGGGAATCAAGGCAACTGCTGCTGCTAGAAGTAGAGCAGTGCTGTCGTTGCTCTGATTTATGATGGTTGAGACACAAAATCTCTCTCTCCAACTAGGGCCTGTGTGGGAGACAGGTAGTCAAAAAGGGCATGAAAATAGTCTAATATCATCTCTGTCTTACTTCACCTGTCAAGTGTATCAGGCTCAGGGATGACTGGAAACATTACTGCACTTTGGTTTCAGCTCCAGGGCAAAGACCTCCCCTCGGGCTTTCTTTTCATTAACACTCAGGATTAAGCAGAGCAATGTAGATGAGCTCTGTGCAAGGATGCAGGCCATGATCTGTGTTTCCCTTCAGTTCTGCTTGTACCTACCAGGTAGCCTGAAGAGAGGTAGTATTCACAAAAGGGATATGGAAAGTCATTTAAAAGCAAAATAACAGCAGCAACAAAAAACTAAAAAAAAAGAGGGAAAATGTTGGAGCCGTCATTTAGACCTTCCCTAAATCCCACAGTGAGTAAAGACTCAGTTAGGGCAAAACATGTTTTCATTTATGTTTGCTCCCTTTCTCTAATTGATTTTCTGCTCTGCAAATTCCAAAAGGCTATTTCCAGTATTCCCAAGCAAGGAGAATGTTTATTTTAATTATTTTCATGGTTCTCATTACCAGAATGTCTTAGTATGTCTTAGTGCATGTGTTTCTTTTCACAAAACTCCTGTTAAGTAGGCAAGCATTATTTCAGCACTTCAGACACAGGAAACTGAGTCCTGGAGTGGGGCCAGATATTCTAAAATTATTCAGGTACCTGACATGGCAGGTAAGTGCCTGCTGAGATTTCCAGAATAGCTTCATTTTTCTGATGTCAGAGTATATTTGATGCACAAACATCACAAACTTTTGGAAGTCACATTAATGCCTTGTTTGTTGGGATTTTTTAATATCTTCTGGCTTTGGTTAAATCTCCCCTTGTCAGTATTTCAAAGATCACACCAGACATTTGCAATGCAGATGGGTACTGATGTAACGAGTCCTGGGTGAAAACTTGGCTCGAGGTAGTTTCAGTCCAAGTCTGTCCTCATTATAGCTATTGCTTAATTTAACATATAAATCAGTGTATGAAGAGTCTCAGTTCCCAAATATTGTCCTCAGAAAAGACAGTCTTTGTAGCAGACAAACTAACAATCAAATCCAGCTGCCCTAAAGCCATAAAGTTCTTGGTGGGACTACATTTTCTGAGACAGTGTTACAAGGACGGGCCTTCTTTTGTAAAGTAAATAATTGCTGATTCTTCAGGCTGTCTCTGGGGCTGCTACTAACTTAAGAATTTATTACCAAAGACTGGAAACAGATTTTATCTGACCTTATTTTCAGAGGTTGCAAAGACTATCCAGATATTTTCTACCTTTATATGGAACCTCTAGTGGGAACTGTAGTAGAAATACTAGGTTTACACACCAGAGAAAAGATTGTCACCTGATTAAATGTCACACTTCCTGCAGCATCCCTACATCTACTGGGTCCTAATCCAGCCAAAGAGCTGACCCAGCTCTTACATGATGGGGACTAAGAGGAAAAGCAGTCAGGAGTGATGTGGAAGCTGGCTAATGCACCTCAAGCAACCACAAGGGAAAATGATGACGTGAATCAGTCAGAAGGCAAACAAAATGTCAATAGTCCAGAAATTTTATGATAGTCTAACCAAAATTGTGGTCTGAAATACTGTCCATGCACTGCTTTGCCTTTCAGTTTTACTCCACCACTACAACCAAAACTGATCTTAGGGACAGAACTGTGCTACACCACTGTCTGTTCAATGGACCAAGAATTTGATTTTCACTGTCTGCACTGGAACCATTTTAAAAGCTATACAGTTACGTATCTAAAATACTCTACCCAAGGCGTGGCATGAGGACCAACTTCTATGGCAGGTTGACTTGAATCTGTGTGACAAAGGAAGAATTTATGTTTTGGACACATGCAGGGGATATAATGCAAAGTTCAAGTCCTGCAAGATAATTCTGAAGTTAATTGATCTCTTTATACCATGAGATTACCCAAAAAGGCCATAAAAACCTTCTTTACAACACAGATGGATTCTCATTGGTCACTAGCCCTGATGTGTCAAGATCAGCCACTTTCGATCTGTCCTCACCCATTTTCCCACTCTTGTAAATTGATTTATGTTGGTGTTTAAAAGTTAAACACATTGCAGTAGGGATTTGGCACTAATACTGCAAACAGAGTGATGCTTAATTTCTTGCACATCCTCATTTGCAGTCAGTTCACTGGAAGAACTTTGTACAAATGTTAGTTCATGCCTGAATTTGTCCATGCAGATAACAGCTTTCATTGCAAGGGAAAAGAAGAGTAAAATGACTGTTTTTCTGGAACTCAATTCTTATCAACGTATATGGAGGCAATATACATCAATGTATAGTGCAGACAATATACATCAACATATACACTAGAGGTAATATACATTATATATACATGAATATACATAATATACATACACATAGGCACTGAGCTTTTTGTAGTACCTATACATAGTTTTAACTTTGATCACAGTTTTTCCATACTCAATTATAATTCTAATTTCTTGTTTTTCAACATGCAGAGAGGAATTGCAGCTTTGGGGTAGTTCTACTGTTTCCTTACTACTGTGATTATGAACAAATTGTTTCGTTGTCATTGAAATATTGCCTGTGTGGCATGTATACATGATTTATAAATGTAGTGTGGATTTTTTTTTCTTTTTTTCTTCTAACTCCATTTTTTTTCAGGAAGTGAAATAGGAACCAGTTGACAAACCTGAACATGCATGCTTCAACACAGTACAATCTCGAAGATAGTTGTTGTGTAGATGCAAGGATGGGTTTACCTGAGCACAATGCAAGTTAACCACTTAACCACCTCACACATAGATTGCTATTGCCTTTCTGACACACACAGCATTATTTGAGGCCAATAACACATACGTCAGCATTCTAATTTATTTCTGAGTTGGTTATATAAAGCCCTTCAGAATGAATTCCAACACTGTTTATGTGAGAAGAAGTTTGGCTTGCAGTTTCAGTGAGAGAAAACTTTCACCTCTGTATCATAAATTCCAGATTTACCTGGTATACAAAATGAGGGGGGGGACAGGACACATGACACAAGGAAGAGGGTAAATAATATTTCAAAGGAAATAAGATTCCTAAGTTACCTCTGAAAATGGAACTAGTCTCCAAGTCAGATTTCTTAAGTCATTTCAATACTCAACTCCCATAGGTGTCACTGGGACCAATCAATTATACAACTTGGAAAAGTAACAAGGTGAGACCCTAGGTGAGACCCAATGTGAGACTGTTGTGAGAGTTCAGCCTCAGCACGTGAAGTAGTAGGAAACCAGGCTTCCTTAGCTGTTCCGCTCTTAAGAAGGCTTGTAGAAACTGAAGCTCTTTTTTGTACACCACCTGCAGTTTGTCTCTGGCTTCAGCAGAATTGCATAGGACACATACATGCAGAATTTGGTCCTAATAATTAACCATGCTGGCCTCAGTTTACGTCACTTGCCCCTGCAGTAACTATAGTGGGCTTCAGGACTTTCCTGCATTTCCCAAAGTAAAGTGTTCAAAGTAAGTCAGTAAACATTAAAAAAGGGGATGTCAGACTCCCAAAATTTAACGTCTCCATCAGAAGAGCATGTAACTTCAGCTGCTTTCCTTGAACAGAAGAAAACAGCTTTCTTTCATCACACAGGTTTAAGACCTCTAATTAGCTGCTGAGTTTTTTATGCTTCTTTTTTTTCTCTTTGCCTTATGTGCAAGAATACTGTTGCAATGTTCATTTTCATTTCCACTGCACTTTTGTGAGCACAATTAACAACAGACAAGTACGCTGGCTGCCAAGAGGACGAATGGTGGCAACCAGGCACCACAAAGCATTGAGACAGGCACGTTGATTACTCCCATCTTGAGTCGTGCTGCCTCTCAGAAAGCAAGCAGGGGACAAGATTTGTAAGCATGGGTTGGGAAGGGCGGGGGGACAGGGGGATGCATGAGAGGGACAGCTACAGCTTCCCCTGCAAAAATCAGGCACACAAATCCCACCGCTTACCTGGAAAGGGTCACCATTCATTTTGCAGTGCTGCGCATCCATGTTGCAGAGGCAGCGATGCCCACACAGGGAGACCCCTTTGCTGCTGCTGCAGGTGAAGCCTTCTGACCTTAATACAGTGGCCAGAACTTTGTGCAAAGGTATTTAAAGTGGAGCAAGCAAGGCAAAGCCATCCCCTTCCCCCCCAGCCTTACCCAGCTCCCTCCCCCACACACTGTGCCAAGGGGGCGTTCTCCTTACACGCCTCCCCCCACCCACCCCTGGCACATGGACCAGCCTCTCCACACTGGCCAGCCCCCGTGAGTCCCACCCCAGTGCATAATGACTGTGCAGCATATTTTTCCTATCTGCATCCAACGTGGACGAGTGGCATGCTTTGAATTAACAGCTTTCCTCCTCCTGATCAACATCAGCTGCTGTTTTCATTTTTGCGTGTCAACGTGTCTTTGCCTTTGGTTCAACCTCCCCCCCCATCCATTCCCATCGCTGCATGCATGTTCAGCCTCAGGTGGGTTTCCCACTAGGGCTTGCTCCATGTGACCAGAGATCAGATGTTCTCCAGGATCTGCTCTTTGGATGCCAAACACGAGCCAGGGAGGGCTGTGGCACTGCACAGCAACTGAGGGATTGGTCCTTTAGTAGGGCCTTTTGGACTGCATCCAAGAGATCAGAGAGCAGGAGACATCGCTCCACACACCAAACATTGGAGAGAGAGACCCATTGTAAAGGAAGCCTGAGACAGGAGTTAGCTGCATGAAACTCACACTGGGATATGAGTATGGACATGGAGAAATGGAAGAAGGTAAAAAAAGAAAAGGAGCAGGGAAGAATTAGAACTGGGGGGCAGGAGGATGCAGAAGAACTGCAGAAGATGTCTGTGGGCTTGTATACAGTGTCAGCTGTGGAGAGCTACCATGGGAATGGGGTGGGGAGCGTAAATTATTTCAGGAAAGTTTGGTATAAAGGAGCCTAGATTTGGTTTAGAAAAAGTTACTGAAGGAGTTGAAGGAATAATGGAAAGCTGTAGCCCAATACCAGAGGGCAGGTGAAAAAAAAACCAACCAAACAAAAAACCACAACAAAACAAAAAAAAAAAACCCCAACACCTCTGGTCAAGTATCTTGCTATTTGGAAAGATGAAGTTTGTACTGAGACAAACTATGTCAAGACAGGTCATCTTTATATTTTGTGATGAAGATAAATTCTGTGGGATAGAGAAATAATCTCTACAATTTTTTTAGCTTTGAGGGAATCTCTATTGCATGCACTAGTGCAAACTCAGATTGATGAATACTAACAAACACCTACCGTGAATTATTGGTTCTTACAAAATCCAATAGCTGCTAAATCCTATCAGACTCACAGTAGGGAAACTGAGCGGGGCCGCTTTCAGGGATCTCAGTACAAACCCATTTGAACCCCATGACTGTGGAGTCAGAATCCAGCCCACTGAAATTGTTGACTGCATAAAGGTGTGTCTGAAGTAATTCAGTGCTTTTGGGTATGAATACATTCCTTTTTCAGAAAGGCTGCTTGTTTGAGCAGCCTACAGCTGCATGCAGGGGTAGAAAGTTACTTTCTGAAGGGACCAGCAACCCTGTGGTGTATGGGCCGGAAGGTGAAGGCAGGCACCCAAATGCAATACACACATAACACACTGGGTCCTTTTGACACCACGACAGCACGTTGGGGAAGGGAGAGAAGGGAAGTTAACCTTTGTAATTGCCAGAGGTTTAAAAACTACTATTTTTTAACTGCTCAGCCAATAACTTCACTACGGGAGGCAGTATTTTGTATCTTGCGTTTGTGCAGCACCAGGCACAGTTCTTCCATGACGGGGACATTGAAGGTCACCTTGCAAAAAAAAAAAAAAAAAAAAAAAAAAAACAACCAAAAAACAAGCAAACAGTGAGATGAGGATGGTGATGGTGACAACAATGATTATAGTAATCACTGTGCAGGACAAGACAGCCTCCAGCAACTGGTCTTGTTTACTTTATCCACACACTATGCTTCTCTGCCTGGTATATTTTTCAACTAGATTTTAAAAGACTTAAATGTATGTCCTAAGGCTGGCCAAAAAAACTGTGGCATCCAAAGTAATAAACTACTTTTTTCTGTCATTTGTTTGCACCTTCCTTTTTCTTCCTTTTTCCTTCCTTCTCTTTTCATTAGCCTTTGATCAATCTTTTTACCTTCTTTGTGGCTTTTACATTCATTTAGTCTTTTTTTTTTCCTTTCTTCTATCCCATTTCATATGTATTACAGCCTCTGTTCACTCTAATCTGACAGTAATGGCAAGGCAAAGTGAAACACTGGGTATGCAAAATACTGTTCGTTCCAAATCTTCATAGTTATCTATTTTGTCTCCTCCTCCCTGTTTTTTTCTGTTTATGTTACTCTTGCTGCTACTTAATCATAATAATATCACCCGTGTATTGCCACCAGGTCACTGTTTAATCAGCCTGGGCTGCCAGAGGTTGCCTGGTAGCAGAAAGCACTGGCTGGGGTGAGCAAAGCTTCTTTCCACGAAGAATTCTCAAATTCTCTAGTTGTGGAGCAGAGCCCTGTGTGTGTGTGTGTGTGCCGTGACAGCATGAACACACAATTGCATCAGTGCTGGTTACTTTGGACCATTTCAGAGTCCAAACTGTCTAAGCTTCCCGGTCCTCTTTGAAGCAGTAGTTCAGTGTACAGGTTCATCCCCCTGCTGTGGCATTGCTAACTGGGATTTCCCGCTTGGGTTTCAAGTTGGCCCATGTGCCTGATTCCCTGTACTCCGGGTGAGTACCTCAGCTTTGGATCCACTGGTCCTGCTCTGGGCTCTTGCTGCAGGACTGTGCCACCCAAGTCCTTTCAAGCATATGCAGATCTGCACTGACATCTCACATCGCCTCCATCTAAAAACACCTTTTTGCCCTCAGAAACACACACCTTCTTGGGACACACACGCACACACGTACCATTCACATCCACTTCTGGCTGTGCTGCTCAGACACAACTAAGAGGGCTCTTTGCACTGAAAGTTGGCTGGTTCCCCTGGTTGGCATGATGCAAGTTCAAAGGGCCACGGACTTTGGCTGCTTTTCAGACTGCTCTTTCCCGCCTCTGCCTTTAGCCAGTGTTTGCATAGCAGCAGCTTCCCCGGTGCTGTGTGTTTTCTGATGTGGGCAGGGATGTCCCTTCCCGGGCACGGACATTGAGACTATCTTTATCCTGCAGCTCCCTGCCTGCGTCAGGATGTCCCAATCGATTTGAGGCAGCGGTAAGCAATGGAAGAATGCTTTTCTAGTAAAACCAGAAGCTCCTGAAAAATTCACACATGAGAACTCAGTGAGTATCTCAAGGGATGTGTGTGAGATGACAGGGGGTGGGGAGGGTCCCCAGTTATTGATATAATGTATGCATTTGGCAGAGGTCTCCAGGTGCTGCAGCTCCCTGTTAAGTGCCAGCTAGGCTGCATTTCCTCACTTCCCGGCCTACATCGAGGTTGCAAAGCCACCCAGCCACATCCCCCATCCTTGCAGGGCCGGGGTTCCCCGACACAGAATCATAGAATCCTCTCCTCCAGCCCGCTGCTAAATGCTTTTTGGCTGCATCCCATCCTCTCCGCAGACGCCTTCTCCCCGGCGCCCTCTTCCCTCCGGAGCGCGGCGTAGCCGGGAGGTGGCACTGTGTCCTCACGGCAGCGGCCACCGAACCGGGAGCGGTGCGGGAGGGGGACACACGGACCCCGCCGCCTGCCCCCGGGAAGGGAGGTGGCGGGGAGAGAAAGCTGTCCCACCTCCCAAGCTGCAGCAGGCATCATCCAAACTCCCCTCCCACTCCTCCTGGCTGAGGCGCCGGGAAAAACCCCCCCCAGCCAAAAAGTGGCGGTGGGAGGAGGCGGGGAGGGCTGGAGGTGGTGGGGGGGAGGGGTGTCAGTCTGGTGTGATTTATCCCCCGGGGCTGTGATGGACGCGGGACGCGTGGCCGCACAACGGGGCCACCCGGCGGGGCCGGCGGGCGTAGGGCCCCGCTCCGCGGGCGCGGAGGGTCACGGGCGCCGCGAAGCCCGGCGGGACCCGCGGGAGCGGTGGAGGGGCGAGCGGGCCGGGGCCGGGAGCGGGGGGGGGACGGGCTGTTGCGGCTGCTAGCTGGTTTTTGGTTTTTTTCTTTTTTTTTTGCAGTCCTATATGCAAACTGTCACTTCAGGTTAGCACAGGACCTGATGTAGCTCATTAGCATGAGCTGTATCTAATATGCTTAAAACCTCTAATTATTTATTATGCCCTAATTGGCAGCCCAAGAAATGTCTGCAAAGTGATGAGTGTGCATCCCAAGACGCCTTTCGAGAAGAATTCAACAGTGTCCCTGGTCAAATGTCATTTTTAATTCTTCATTTATGCTTTATTCCTCTCGCAGACGACACGACGCTAAGAAACTCGTACAACTCGGTATCCCGAGAACTAGCCTCCAACCGCCGCGGGCAGGAGAGGCAGCAATTACTCACGAACACGGTTTAATGCTCAAAGTCCTTCCTTCTGTGAAGGGAGGCTTAGGAAGGGACGTTAAAGTTCATCAAATATACAAAAGTGTAGGTAGCTGCTCCTTGAAAATTATTTAGCCGAAGGAACTAGCCGTCGGGGAAAAACCACTTTCCTGTCTTGTGAAAGTAGCGAAGTTCTGAAAATTATATCCACATAGAAACTGTTTCAAAATAAGTTTACCTCTCTGGGGTCGCCCTCCCCTCCCTCCTAATTGCCTTTTTTCCCCCTTCCAAGTCTGTATTATGTTCCTTCAGGTTGCGCCAACTATTTATTTATCTTTATTCTTTCTCTCTTTCTTTTCATTCATTATTCTCTCTCCCTCTCATTTTTTTTTCTTCCTTGTGTGTGTGGCTTCTCGGTCTGATCTGTAGCTTGTTACCACCCACTGCACGCTCTCTCCTGCAGCCGAGGTGTTTCTATACAAACTTCAGCGTCCAGTTGTCATATTAATTATTACACTGAGTAATGACTGAAATAGTCAAAATAAGGGGAGACTCAAGAGAGCTTTTTCTTGCTGCTCAAAGATTCAGCAAAGAAGCCTTGCAACAAAGCACTAATTGGTCCCCAGAAATACTCTGACAAGGCATGGAAGATAGGTTTCATAAAGCCCAGCAATTGTGAAGGGGGAAAAGATCCTTGAATAGACCCCACGCTTCTTTTCTAAACTCTCTTGCTGAGCAAAAAATGGACTGCTTCTTGAATACTGGACTGATCTTGAATGCTATACCCAGCAGAGAAAAAAATGCACCATTTATTGTAAGTTTTTTTTCCAGCTATTCATGTGTTCTATGTGGAGAATAAGCTGGTTTTGTTTACCATGAAAGACCTTTTACTTTATTTTCACTCTTGGGGGGGAAGCTGGAAAGGGGAGGGGGAGAGCAAAGGGAGGGAGAGAAACACATGTGCCCAAATCCAGACGAGATGCCTACTGTAACAAAATGGAGTGTAACAAATCCTACAGAAGTCCCGAATGTATCGATTCTTTGAAGATCTATATAGATTAACGACTTTCGTTCTGCTTTTCCAAGACGGCATTTAATCATAACGTAAATGGCCTTTAAAAAAGAAAAGGGGTGGGAAAAAAA
>VXBJ01006941.1:50084-66589 GCA_013400055.1 Nycticryphes semicollaris
TGGAAAGGGGAGCAGGGACAAGAGACCTGCTCCCCGCTTCCCCAGCCCCCCACCACCACCCCACTCCCCTCGCCCGCCCCGAGTCGCCACCCCGGTCTGTCCCAAGAGCACAGCAACTTCTTGCTCCCAAGCGAGCTCGCTTTTAGCGTGTCAGGCCGCACAATGCAGGGCTAATTCCCGCTGCAAAAGGCAAGTGGTGAGGAATCAATCGCAGGCTTTATGCAATCAAAAGGGATGATGGGTTTGGGGATGGGATTTTATTTTTTTTTTTAAAGTTCCCTGCCCCAGCCTGAATTTCTCCTGCTCCTTACCCCCGTCCTATTAATAATCCCATGCAGGCGATTGCAGACCGAGGTAAAGCTATCATTTGTATGCGCCTGAAGATTAATTTCCCCCATGTACCAACTCAACGGCATAGTTATCTCTTTAACAGGGAAAACAGTTTGGCTCCATTGTCGGGTTGCCAAGACCGCCTTTTGAGAAAGGGAGCCCGGCTAGCCTCTGATCAAACTCAAAGGTTAGTTAAAAGACAAAAACAGCTGAAAATCTTCATGAATAATGCTGTTTCCCCGAGCCCAGTGTAGTGCAAGCGCACATTTCAATGCCAGAGCATTTTGTTATGCTGCTCGCCTAAGTCAGAATTTCACAGAAAAGGCAGAGAAGAAAAGCTCCAACAATTAGAGGGGGCCTGTCAGAAAACATTAACGCCTTCCTCGCCCAGCCTGTCAAGCGTGCTGGAAATAAAAAACTGGCATAGCGAATCGCACCTCCACCCTCCGAAGCTGCGGGAGGGGAGAGGGAGGAGGGGGGTTAGGGACAGAGAAGTAGAGAGAGAGACAAATGAACAGGCCCAGGCTGTTAACAGTCCCCCTCGGCTTTGCAGTTCATCCAAAAGCTGGAAAAAGAAGGGGAAAGGACCTGCAGCTGGATGTTCTCTCTTGATATGCATCCCTCTGTTTCATGCTTCCTCTCAGGACCACCACATGCACTCATACCGACTCTCTGCAACTTCAAACCTTTCCTGCATTAATGCCACAAAGCACATATGAGGTACCCGGTGAAATGGTAGCACAGCAGAGCTGTCACCACCTTTTGCTCTCTCCAAAGTCACACTCCTAAATTTCTGGGTCTGTGGCCATGCAGATGTCCAGTGTGGCTGATCCACACCTGGGCCAAAGCACCTCATGACAGATGAGCTATGCTCATGTATAACACACAAGGTATCTTGCTGTCTAGATATGTTTTTAGCAAAACATATTTCAAATGTACATCTTTAACTACTTACACCTGCTACAAACATGCTCGAGACCTTTCTCCTAGTGAAATACTCACTGACCTGACAGGACACCAGACTATTTAAATCCTCCCTTACGCTTGCCTGTAAGTGAACATCTCATCATCTCAGCTTTGACTTTTCTGGCCAAAACATGGATTTTTCCCAAGCATCTCAATTACAAGAGAGCTCTGCTCCTTTTCTTACTGTGAGTAAAACTCAGACCATCATTTGAATCTCTCTTCTTTTTTTTTTTCTTTTTTTTTTCTTGCANTTTTTTTTTTTTTTTTTTTTTTTCCCTTGTTGCCTTTGTTGTTCCATTGCAAATACATGTATATGTTAACATCTGATAAGGAGCAGACTGCTACTGTGCAGCTTCTATAGCCAGCCTTTTGCTGCTGGGGAGAGAGAGAGATGAGCAGGAGAAGAGTACTGCTGTGCACTGTAATATTTGCATGCAGGTTGAAAAAATGAAATTACAGCAAAATATGTAGTCACTAAAGAAAATAAGAGCACCTCCAAACATCATCTCAGGCATTCTAGGGGGGGTTATACCAGTAAAGGGACACAGAAACACAGCTCAGACAATGTGTGAAAGAGAGACAAGTCAGACTTTGCCCATGGTTAGAGTGCTGAGTGACTCCCTACACATCCCACAGGGAAGGAGCTCTGTTCTCTGGAATGGAAGCCCCAACCCTCCATCCCACCCACACCCTGGAGCAGTGCAATGCATCCAGGCAATATGGTGCTTGCTGTCCCCCTTCAGAAAAAGCAGGTATTTCCTGTGACTTTGGAGCCAGGTGTGTCCCCAGAAGGATGTAAGCAAAGAAAGAGGCCCACTGAGCACTGGTACTTTCATTGGCTCTGACACTTTTGTCCTGGGCAAACACAAGCAACCAGTAGGAGATGGAACAAGTTTCATGAGTTTTCTTCCTCTACCTGCTACTTACTATACTAACAGTTTTCTGCTGGTCACTCCTACTTTGCAGTAACGCATGGCTTTCTTGCTTTCTGCTTTTATAAATTCCCAGNCTTTTTTTTTTTTTTTTTTTTTTTTTTTTAAGACATTGATCTTGGACTGAAGATAACCAGATTCATTGCTGGCTATGATTTGGTCCTGTCTCAATCAGTTTTAGAGTGAGACCCACAAATGCTAAACAGAGTAGTTCTTCACAGTAAGAAGGTGAGAAAACTGGCAAGAGCGAGGGGGTCACTGCTCCAGACTCTGCTCCTGTGCAAAGTGCTGTGGGAAAAGCCAGTGCATATTAATCATCTGGTTTATTTTTCTGGGGGTCAGACAATCCATGTTTCCTTTCACCCCACTGTAATCAGGATTCAATCTTGCTCGTGCTCTTCAGCTACCACCTCAGAAAGGGACACTCACATATTCTTCCCAGAAGAGCTTCACTTCCTCTAAAATATCAGAGCAAACATCCGTATGTTATGCTATATGTTACCTAGAAGCTGC
Source organism: Nycticryphes semicollaris (assembly GCA_013400055.1). Lineage (NCBI taxonomy): Eukaryota > Metazoa > Chordata > Aves > Charadriiformes > Rostratulidae > Nycticryphes > Nycticryphes semicollaris. The sequence continues at coordinate 52,826 of VXBJ01006941.1, forward strand.
TTGGGAGGAAAATTCCTTTGAAAACGTGTCTCACCAGGATGAGTGTTTCAACCTTCTTAGACCCTATAAACAACTGCAGCCTTCAAATAGTCCACGTTTTCTGCTGGTCACTCCTACTTTGCAGTAACGCATGGCTTTCTTGCTTTCTGCTTTTATAAATTCCCAGTAGCACTGGGAAAAGAAAGGCAAAAATCACAAAGACCTCTACAACCAGCCCCAATGGCGTAGTCCAGGCCTTTGCGATTGGGGATTATCTAACCCCCTAATACTGGGGAAAAAAAAAAAAAAGAAAGCCCAAACTCATTTGGTCCAATTTCACAGAAGCAGATCACAGAAAGAGTCCATGTTCCCCTTTTGGGATGGGGTCTTCCTCCCCTTCCCCCCTCTTCCCAGCCACACCACTTTCTTACTTCTTACTTGCTCTCCCCTCCTGCTGCTGGCCGGAGCTGTGAGCTATTTTAATTTGCACTTGCCACACCGGCAGATCTATATTGCTCTGGAACAGGAAAGGAAAAGCCCCATATTAGTAAAGTGTGAAATGCAGTTTTGACTGAAAAGGGAAGCCATTTCGACAGGATTATACCGTGACAGTGCAGATTAAAACCTTGACCATATGGCTTAAGATAGGCTTGCTTGCTTTTACTTTCAGGTAACAACGCATTGCTAATTAAGTGGCGATGACATTTCTAAATGAAAAGAAAAAAAAAAAAAAGAAAAAAAAAGCCACCTGCATGTGAAATAAAGACAGCAAAGTGAAGGGAAGACATTAATAGACGCTAGTAATACTGGAAATCAGCCCTCTTTTATCATTGCGGTTTGCTTTGAATAGGAGAGGGAATTTGTTTGATTTGTTATTGAGTAAACAGTAATTCACATGTGCACTTGGAGAAGTGAACACAGTGCTCCTGAAAGGCGCCCGACTGACAGCGCGGGAGAGCAAAGTCCTGCATCATACCCAGGACAAACACATCCCGGGGAATATCATGGAGGGGTTCCCCACCCTGCCTTGCCTGCAGGAGGGTGATGAAGGGTTTACCTGAGCAAGACAGTAGGCCAGCCTGCCTGCTTAAGTGTGGGTAACATTTAAGCACGTGCTTAAATGCTTCACTGCATGGGAGAGCTTTGCTGTTGCGTCTCTTTTGGTACACCAGCGAACAACGGTATGGCCAGTCCACACAAAACTCACAGCCTCTCCCATATCCACTACTGTGTCACCGTGGGTCAGCAACAGCTTTCAAATGATTTGTGGGATAACATCAGCCTGTTGGTCTAAAAGCAAAAGGTCACTGGTTATTAATAAGCCCCTAAGTCTTTCAGATGAAGGGTGTTCTTCAAAGACCTGAGACTTTTACTTCAAGTTTCTAATCTGTGTCCATGCATATTCCTCCATGCTATTCAAACTGTATTTGGAGCTGCTGACCCAAGAGGCCAAAGAACAGGCAGTGGAATACACTTTGCTTCACCCTGTTTTAAATTTTATAGCAAACCACATTTTAGGTTACTACAACACACATCAGGTTAGTCTGCTCAGATATGGACCCTGACTTAATAAGGAGACTTACAGTGTTTCATATCTGGCCAAACTTGAGTTACTGTCAAAAAAAAAGGATGCTTAGTTTATCTTTCACATCTCTCACTGCCTGTGCTGCCACTCAGATGAACAGCAATGTTTCATGTGATCCTCACAGATTTTGCATGCTTGTTGATTTGAAGTTGGAATTAAGCACACAGATAAGGTTCTAGACAAGTGTATGTCCATGGATAATCCTGGCAGCACTTTACACTTCTGACAAATTTTTGCTTCCTTTTGGGCAAGTTTGATCTCCTCTATAGCTTCTGTTGCTTCTCAGCAGCTTGAGAGTTACATCTTGAACCAGCTTCCACGGTAAGCATCTATTTGCATACATCTCCATCCAGGCACACTCACATCCCTCATCAGCACAGAACAAGTGTGGGGCAGAAAGAGACCAGCAAACCAAGGAGAAAGCACAGACATGCTTTTGAGGAGCACCTTGTTGCAAACACTACCTGCCTGAATTCTAAATCCTCCTGGGCTTCACCAAAGATTTGGGTTCTTCCTCTCAGGGACCTGCTGGTCGGAATGGTGGCCGCCTACTCCTTTCACTGAGGCCAGCAAGCTTGTATGATATGGATAAAAAATCTGCAGAAAGGGGGATGGTCTGGAACTGCAGCATCACAGGATGCAGTACAAGATGTTACAGAAGAAATTCACAGTAAACATGAAAGGGAGAGAGGCTCCCTACCACATGTCCCTACAGGGTGGCAGCGATGTCACCTACTGCTGGGCAGGACACCAGCACAGAACAGGGTTGCTGATGAGCGAAACAGGAGCATACAGAAAGAGCAGCACTGCGCAGACACCCCTGAGACCCAGGCAGTGCCAGCTCCAGGAGATGATCCCATAGCAGCAAGCAGCATGTCAGGGGTCCTGCAGCTCCCTCTCTTTGTGCTCACACATATGTCAGAAGAGAGATGTGTTTGTGCAAGTGGCTAGTAAAGGAGGCTGGTAGGAGTGTGAGACAAGCACAGAAGGATGGTGGCTTTATCCGCCACTCATCTACCAGATCTCTTTCTGAACCCAGATATATTTTCACCTTCTACACCATCCCATGGCAATAACCGTGAAGGGATTATGATGTACAGACAAACAGAAATAAAATAGCTGCTGGCAGAAGCAGTGAGTAAACCTCCTCCCTTCCTTCCCTGCTCCACAGTTCCTTGTCAGAAGACCACCGTGGCTGCAGGGGCAGGTGATGGGGACAATGACAGGTCCATGAGGGGCACTTTGCTCAGTCTCAGTTGTTCCTTGGCTTCTCTGCTTGGCCAAATCCTGTCTTCTTGGCACATCACTTTTGGTTACCATTACTCCTTCTCACTCTCTGTGTGGGGAGCTGCTACTGACCAATGGAGCATTTATAAATAGAACAATGTTTAATTAACACAACAGTAGGACAGACTTGTTGAAATACTTCCCAGACAGCAGGCAAGAGTCCTGACAAGGAGACTATTATGGGAATTTTAATGAATCCTTCCAGAGTGGGACAGCTTCCATACACCTACATTGCAATGACTAATTTTGTTTGTGAAAATTGTATTGGTAAATGATGCAGTGACAATAACGTTGGGGATCAGCAAACTGAATAAAGTCACTGGGTGACTATGTGAAATACTGCCTACAGGACAGAGCAGAGTGCTTACTAAATGCACTGCAGTCATGGGTCTGAGTGCCCAAAAGCCCACGTCAGACCTAGCTACAAATGTAGTTTGCATAAGGCAGGCAAAGAAGCAATTAAATAACCCAAACAAGGATCTAGCTGTGCCAGATGCCACCACAGCATGAAAAGAAGCAAGGACTGCACAACTACTTCTGTGAGACACAACCAGGAGCATGTGCCTTATTAACACTACTGTTAAATGCATGCCTGCTAGCTGCTACTGCTGTAATTGAGGCAATGCACACATATCCTTGCCATCTCCCTAGTTAAGAAAGCAGGAAATTAAAATTGGCTCCTTCAGCAACGGGACTATGTAAGGTTCCCATCTACCATACAGCATCCTACTTCTTCTGACAGGGATGTGTGAAATGTGAATTAAGGGGAACAGAAAGGACATGGATTACAATGTCAGGGCATTCCCTTAAGTCCACCTCCTCCTAGCTCTGTAAACTGCTCTTTATCCACTATCAGAGCCATTGCACACCATCAGTAGCCCAGCAGCTATAACCAATAAGTGCTAATAAACTCAGAAATTCAGAAACATCCTCTTATTCTTCAAGATATTAAGCAACAGAACTCCCAGGAAGATGATCTGCAATGAAAAATGGGTTATTCTTAAATTTGCTGGTTCAGCTGTCCACTGCTGCACTGCGTGGACAGTAGGCAGCAAAGGTACAGTCCTTGTTTTTCTCACTTCATCATCATTACACATCTAAGGTTCTCATTCCCAAAAGATCTACATATAATGGAGAGATCCACCGTATGCATTATCTAACCAAGGAACCAGGGCATGGCCAGTTTTCTTCTCTAGTTTTGCCAGGCATGTGACATCTTTTTTTTTTCTGATTATGGTGAATTAGGTGAATCCACATTGGTTATTGAAATATGTTGCACCGCACTCCTAACAAAATGGTGTTGTGAGGTTAGCTTTGCAGGGAAGTGTGTGCTAAAATAAGAATAAACGTAGTAAAATACTGGATTTGTTGCATTATTTCAGACACTGAAGAGCAAAATTTGATTTACTAAGCTAGACAATGACACAGAGTTGACTGAGAAAGTGAACAAAATTATTGCTGAAAACTTTGTTATCATAAGGATTTCATTGAACCTAGGTGAAACCTGGCAAACTGCTTACCATAAGCCTTCATTTGCTGACAAAAAGAGATGAGGAGGAGAGTGTATGTCCTTTCAACTCCTACAGAAGCTGCTGCACTCAGAGGTGCAGGTTGTGAAAACATTGATTATTTTTATCCACATGCATCTGTTTCCTGTTGAATTCTTCCTTTTGCATAACACGGAGTCTTGCCTGTCAGATTAACGCAACGACTCACCCCCAAACAAAAGTGCTGGCCTCTGACAAATCCATCTACAGCACACCTAGCTCCATCGGTGGGCACATTATAAAAGGTAATGAGCTTGACAGTCCCCTTAGCTCCAGCTGCTGTAGCAGCGTGTAATGAGCCCTGCTCTATGGACTGCGGCTCTCACACTAAAACACCATTGAGAAGTGAGACAGCATGCCGCTGAATTTAATTTACTGCTTAGCATCAGCTGGCCCCAGATGATGGAAGGTCATCTGGATGGAGGGTCAAGTGGTATAAGCAGCTCCAAGTCTCCCTTCTGCCCAAGGGCTCGGAGCCAGTAAGCCCCACAGCAAGTGGGCGCAGACAGGGTGGGGGCACATTGGCTGAGCAGGCTCCACAGGCAGATTCCTTCGGAGCATCTGCTCTCCCAGATGAGGAACCCCTCCCACTGAGTGTGTCCCATCAGCAATTCAGAGAAAATCCAATGCAATAGGCCAGGTTCCTTGGAAGAGTTAGTCTGCCATTGTAGGTACTTCTCTTCCGGTGGAGTGAATTTCCTGCTTCCATAACAACACATCATGCTGTATTTTGCTTGTAAGGTATGAGGAGGTTTAGATGAAAAGGTACCATTATTCTGTAATGGTACAAAAAGAGAAGCTGGAGGGAGTCTTTGAACAGCCCAGAAAGGGCCAATGCCAGAGACTGAAGGGAAAAAATAAGAAAAGGGTAGCATGTGGTGATACTACCTTCAGTGATGTACTGAAGTGATGTACTGCCCAAGAATGTGCAGAACCAAAGGCAGGGCTATTGCATTTAATTCCTCCCAGAGATTTTTTTTTCTGCCATGGACTTGCCTAAATACATTGCAAGCATCAATGAGATTTGTGTGCATTTAAAACTAAGCCTGATTAATAAGAAATCTTAAAAGATTCATTTTTTTTATGTGCAGCCCTTAGTTGGACCCTGCCTCTTCTAACAGAGGCTAATTAGTTATCCTGTGCTCCAGAAGATTGTGATCCTGGGAGAGCAAGGCTGAGACACATCAGCCTGGCGGGGGGATACCCTTTCCCATTAGGAAGATGGGTAGTGCTGTTTAAGGATGTCCCAGGCTTAAACCCAAAGAACTGACTGTCCAGTAAGAAACAGCAAGGCCAAATCCAGGCTCTGAAAAATGGAAAGAGGCTAGTGGGGATGAAGGCCTGGGACATGACGCGCCCCAGAGAATTTCTGCAGCTGCTCTTCAAAGACATAATCATTGAAGCCAGTGAGATCAGCTGAGGACTAGGAAACTTTCCCAAATGAGTAACACAGATAGAATGAGACCCCTAAGGAGTGAAATACGGGTCTTGAAATATTTACCTCACTCTGGGGTGGCAAGTCTCTGGTGGGTTTGTGTGCCTAGATGCTTGCTTATGTGTCTCTAAACCACGATGTGTGTGCTTGGCTCGGTGCAGCCATATGTGTGCATGTTCCTTCCCTGCTTACAGCACACTAGGGGCTTGTTACAAGCCACAGGATATAGGTGGGGTTGTGGGGGCACAAAGACACAGCTGCACAGCTATGTCCACCAAGCCAGGTACCATTGCTCTTCCCAAATGCTGGTACTACATGGTCTGAGTGTGCATTTATGCCCGAAATGTTTCTCTTTCTTTAGATATTGCCACCTCTTCCAACATGGACAAAGACCTGTTTGTGAGGCTGTGCTCCTTTTCTGTGAGGATGACAGGTGGGAATGGAGGTCTGATATAAACATACCCTGATTTGAAGTGGGTTGTGAGCAGGATCTAGTCTAATTTTCCACCCTGAACAAACAATTTTACTTTGCGCGAAGCTTTCTCTGAAGAGAATGATCTCAATTAAGAAAACCACAACAACACAACTTTTTAAAAATACCATCGTCATTGTCCGTGTGGGTTTTGGGTGGGCTGTGGAAATTGATTTACGAGTCAACCACTTTTCTCTTTTCTTGCCATCTCTCGCTTGAGTGGTTTGTAGGCCTTGGCCCTTTCTTTCACTCAAGGAGAATAAGGTTGTCTATGGAAGAGGTCAGCATTTCAAATTGGTGGAGTTCAACTGCACAAATGACATAGAACTGACAAGAAAAGACAGGGGGTTTGGAGGTCATAGACTGCATAGGTCCTGGTTAGGGTTTTCGCTTTGTGATGGGACCTGGCACCAAAATGAATTAAATAACAGGCTTAAGGACTATTGAGGGAGGGCTGAATGCAAATCAAAGATAAGTAGAAGTTTTCTTTCCTAAAAGGGGAATGATTTTTTTTCCTTACCTCCCCCTTTCCATATCTGCACAGGCAAGGTCTGCATGTTAAACATGATTTAGCAGGCATTATTCTGGAGCCTTTTCATCAGGTTTCTGCAGTGATTGCCTATCTTGGCCTATGATTAATGATCTGCTGTGCAATTTGGAGGCTATAATGACTCAACAATCCACACACAAACTATATAGTCGCATTCCTTTTGCAGATTTGCCAAGCTGTTACCAAGGGGCCCACAACCAAGCAGGATTGTTAGAGAGATAGCTAAGCATTTCTGCAAATGCCATTCTGTCCTTATCTTGCTGAGAAGTGCGTTGGGCAGCAAGCTCATTTACAAAATTCAAAGCCTAGATTTCAGCGGTTCTTTAAAAAAAAAAATTCTGGACTGAAATAATCATTAAAAAGGCTGGTAAGAAAAGATCCTGGTATATGGCCTCTCAGTGATTATACAGACAAAATACTTTCTTTGTTTCCAAATTTTGAACCTGATTAATTGAGGCCTAATGCTATTAATGCAGTTTGAAAGAGAAAAGTTAATCTTTGGAAACCCATGCCATAAATGAAATCTGAAAATCTAAGCAGATTTTTAAGGAAAACCTTAGTCTTCATTTCAGCTTCCATATAGAAGCAGGTTATGAGGATTTACTTATAGATTCAACTGGATTTGTACCCGGTTATAAACTGCCTCTAGAATAATTGTTTTATTAACTTTTTTCATTCAAAATATGGGTCCTGATGAGAGTCATCTCGGAAAATCCACAGTTCTTGTTTGTGAAGTTGTTTTCAATAAAAAAAAAAGGCAAACAGACAAAGCTACAGAAAAAAGCGCAGGACATCAACTGTTTTATGAAGCAGAATTACAGAATAATCTATATATATTCCTGTTTTCATTACTAAATATTAAATGCAGTCCAAATAATTTAGTGATAACCAAAAGCATTCTGGTATTAGTTCACTGCAGTCACATTCACTTTAATGATTCATTCAGTTTTAGTTTCCTTTTTGTCCGGCTGAGGGGAAGGGAGTTGGAAGGCGTATAGCAGATCCATCCTGTACATCATATTATTATCTATATTATGATTATGATTATTATTATTATTATGACCAAAAGCTTTAAACACAGATGGAGCTCCGCTGTGCTAACACTGAAGCTTCACAGTAATATTGTACCCTCATAAATGAAGGTATCTCTCAATCCTGTGTGTAACGTGCTGAGACCCTGATTTTGGAAAGCCTTTATGGTTCCAAATTTAAGTACAAGTGCAAGGACTTCTCTGAATCCAGGCTTAAGCAAATACACCACACTTTTAGTCTATGTCCAGAGTGAAGACCAAGATGTCTCCAAACCATTTGGGAGGGAAGAGCTTTCTCTGATCCCACTGTAGACAACAGCAACCTCCCCCTCTGCCTCCCTACCCCCCGCCCAGCTCTGGCTTCAAAGCCCAATATGTTAGTGCCTGTTTAAAGGAACATTTTTAATGCTGAATACAAATAGGAAATACACAATATGTTACTCGAATGCTCAGAGCTCTCACGGTTTCCTGCTGATGGGGAGGAAGGGGTAAGAAACCTTTGGCTATGAACACATTCAAGCAAAGCAGCGTTTACCCTCCCCTTTCTGTATAAGGGCTTTCACCCCTATGCCAAGAGCCAACCCACACCATGGACGTCCTACTATCTTGTAGGGTTTAAACTAATCTTTGCCCCAAATACATACATAAATAAATAAAATCAGCTGTGAGCACACTGCTGTACAGCCATGATAGTGCTGCTGCACATTTAAGTCTGTTAATCTATGAATGGTTGTGTAGCTGACACTGCCTTCAGGGCAAAGGGATGGACTAGATCGGGGTCAACAACCTTTCAATGGTGCTCTGCTAGCCTGTGGTTATCAGCCCTGAAGCAGAGGTTACGCAGGACAGCAAGAGCTCATCAATAGCTAGAAGATACTGCCTCTCAAAGAGGAAAAAAACCTGCTGCTGCAGCAGGATCATTGGCCTGTGTAAAACAACCACTCCTTCTGACTCAGGGAGTGAAGCCAAGGTAGCAGCGGGGAGCCCTTAAATCTCTCAGTTTTCACTCTCAGGAAGCCATGTCCTCTAGCTCCCAGCCTTGCCTGTGCCTCTGAAAATCAGTACCTGTCTTCTCAGGTGAATGGTGTCTCCAAAACTCTTTGGGACTCCTCTTCTTTGACTTCATGAGAAAGCAGCAAAAGTAATAAAAAAATTAAAAGAGAACCAGAGTAGGTCTATTCAGAGGAAATATTTTGTATGGGAGCCCAGAGGTGACTCTGAAAAGAACAAGAAAGTCAACAAACAACGAATGTTAATTTAAAAGCATCTTTCATTGCTTTCGGTGTGAGTGGAGCATGCTCTGCAGCTGCATATCCACAAGAATAGTAGCTTGAATGGGAGCAAGACAAGGATCCCCACTGACGTCAAACCTCCCCCAACCTCTGTGGAAAGCTTAGCACTGAGAGGGACACATAGTCCCCACAACAGTTATGTCCTGGGCTTTTCTATTGGAACCAGCTCTTTCAAATCTGGGATATGTATTCTGTGAGACAAGACAACCACCTGCTAAGCAATGTGATGAGGTCAACCTTATTTCACACTGGTCATCATCTCTCAGTTCCTTGTGTTTACTGACCTCAGTGTGAACTGTTGGTTAAAGGTAAACTGGACCAAGATTTTCAGAGGTCATGAATGAGCAAGAGGTAACATTTCAGGAGTTTCATTTCCTTGAAGGATCTTTTCAATGCTTTCTGCTGGCCAAATTCTTTTCAGGTATCTCACTCTAAACACTCAGAACTACTAGTCATTTTTTGAAAAACTATTTTACAAATCTGGTCATATAGCTAGTTGTCTGAATGAGTCAGCTTCACACTTGATATAAACCACATACGTCTCCAAATTGAACTGTACTATGGATGAGAAAATTACTTGTCCACCAGGATTATTAGCACACCATCTTGGATCCAGTCAGACTGGAAGCCTTCTAGAACCAGGTCTTTTGAAGTATTTTGGCACAGGGAGAAGGAAGGATTTCTTTTATCTGAATTCTCATCCCAAGGCATTTCATAAACCATAAACTCCCAGGTGGTGCTTGTGTATGTATGTTTGTGTCTACTGTTCAGTGTGCAACAAACATAGGGATGGACAATAAAGAAAATATAGTGAAATTAGTAATTCGCTTTGAAATTGAGTGACTTGGTAGCATGAAAGAGACAGAAACTATGTTTATATGGACATATCATACTGAGGTCACCATCAGTTTGTATACTTATTAAATTTAACTGATAGACACAGTATATTTTCCAAGAACAACTTTCATATGAACACAAGAGGAGTAAGAATCTCTCCAGCTTTGCTCTTGGCAACTTTTTGTAGTCCAGGTGTTCCAGGAGAAAAGACTCTTGGTTTTGAACTGATGGATCAGCACTTTTGAGGAGCCAGAGTTCAAGAGCTGGAATGCAAGTTTTAAGGAAGTTAGAGATTTTAGCACGTGGCTGAAAGGCACATACTAATGTGTTTTGGAATCCAAGGGTGACTTAAGCCAGACCTCTCCTTTGATGAGAGAGAAAGTGAGTTTAGGTTAAAGTATTGTAGCTTCAAGAATGTGTAATTTTCCACCAGGCACCGAGAAAACTATGAATGTTGTGAGAAGCTGAAAAATCTGCCCCAGAATCACACAGAACTACTTTAAGCACTGACATATATATCGATGACTATTTGCCAAACTAACACACAGTGAATATCTGAGCTATTAGATCACTTCTTTGAAATGAGTGTAACAAACTATTATGCTGGCTGTTGGCAAAGAGTGTCTAACAGTTACAAACACCATTTTCATGGAATCTTTTGGAAGTCATGAGTATACAATTTGAGACAGGCAAACAAGGAAGATCAGAGCTATTTCTAAGAAAGTCTGCCCACAGAAGAACAGCTTGCCCAGGGTTGTATCTCTCTCTTCACTTGGGAACCATCATTTTTGTCCAATTTATAGGATCACCTTTAGGATGCACGTTAGCCAGTTGCAAAGAAAGGAGCTAGAAGTTAAGCCTTGCAAATAAATAGGAAGTATTGAGTGATCAGTCCCTTTAGAGGGAGTCCACTTTTTCATGCCTCTTTTTAAATTATTTAAACACCTCTGCAGCCAAAGAAAGATAAAATGGGGTCATGGGGTTAAAATAGCTAAGAATATGGGTAAGATTTTGCAAGGAATAGGAATGCCCCTTTTCCACACTATCTGCCATCATGCAGAAGCACAATGGTGCATGTTCCAGAAATTAAAATTTTGCCCTTCTATTATATTTTATTCTGCTTGCTAACTAAACGTGGGGCAAGACAGGCATCTCTATCAGGTCTTGTGTACTCTGTTGGTTCTAACAGGGACTATGGGTCTGATTTTTCACACATGAAACTGATAGTTTTTGTCGTATTTGCTTTAAGCTGAGCACTGTAATCCAGAAATTAATAGAATATACAGCAAGAGCTAGGACAAAGTGTTTTTCAAAGCTGGTAAAAGTTGTGTTATGAAGGCTGAACCAAAAATCCGAGCTTCAACTTACCTAGTTAAGAGATCAGAATCACTTAAAGGGTTAAGATCTGCTCCTCCAGATGTGAACTTCATTAATTTAATCTAAAACATCTTGAGAGATAATAATACACATATTTTCAATTACAACAATTATTTAAACAGCCCTAATCTTGCACTTCATGAAACCATTTACATTCACTCTAATGTCAAGCTCTGCAGGGGAATATGTTAACACAGGAAATGTAACATCTTCTAATTACAGTACTTCTATAAAACAGAAACGAAACTGAGTTTTGAAGGCCAAGCTGAGAGCAGGGACTATTCCACAGCAGATGGGAATGCAGAAGCACTGGGTCCAGTTGCAGATAGATGGATATGCTGGATTTTACTCCTTTGTGGAGAAACCAGCACACATTCCTAGGAAAAGATGTATTATCACAAAAAGTGCATGTCATTTTGGAATAAGAACACATTCTTGCTGTCTGAGTAACTTCCATAGTTACAGGACTTTAAAGAGAATTCTTATGTTGTTATAAGCTCTGATCTTCCTACAAGCCTCACACAGCTCACCGTAGAAGGTCACAGCACAAGATCACATGCAGAAGGAATAGCATGTATGCAATATTTACAGTTTCTCAGTCACAACAAGAGAGACAACTCTGACCTCTGTCATCTGCTCTGAAAAGAGATCAGCAAACGGCAGTATAATGTTTCCCTGTCTCACAGACCTTGAGGCTACCTGAAAGTACCAGTCCCATTTTACTCCTGGGACTCTCCTTCAGCTCCAAAGGCCACCACGGTGCTCCCACTGTGGGCAGCCACCTCAGGTTAGCCTCCTGCATGGTTCTGTGCAGCTCAGTTCTTGGGGTCACCACAGCAACTTGGAGGTTACAGCTAAGAAACATGTTCCCAGGCCAGGATGTCATGTCGGTATACTGAAGATTTAAAGGTCACGTCAGTAAAACCGGTATGAATTTGCAGGTGGGAAAACTTCAGATTATCACTCCAGACATGGTGCTGATGCTGCATCAATGTGTTGGCCTCTATGGCAGTGGAAATGAACCCACTGCTAGCAAGTATATATGGGTGCGGCAGCTCAGCGATGTCCACACGCCATTGAAATTCACTAGAAGTTGGGTGCCGCACTGCTTCAACTGTGCTTTGCAGATCTTGACTTCACCTTACTTTTTCCCCTCTATCAGATAAGGTTTTCCCAACAGCGGCAATGACTTTACTGCTCTGTAGCAGTCACGATCTGCAAGTAATATGATGCTAGCAGGCAAGGACACCAGTTTGCGCTAGAAGTCTTTGCGTGACATGCCACACAAAGAGCAAGGACTATTCCTATCAAGGGAGACTTGCCATAAAGAGCTTTTCTGTCACATTATTACACTCAGTCATCAAAATGTATATGCAGCCTTTTGGAGATGCAGCGACTGAATTCCCTCTTTGAGCTTGACGAGATCACTGGCTGTCTATAGCTGACAAACTGACTGCAGAAATGCAAGTCTAGAAATGTGTCCTTCCTGCAATAAATACACAACATGTGCCGTTATGTATTCAAACTCAGCATCCACCACAAGTGATTACGTCAACTGTTTGGTAATGCAGTTTAGTGGTGCTATACCTACACTGTACAGGCATACAACAGTCCCTGTCCCCAGCCCTACACCCTTCTTGGTAATAGGCTGTTTGCTGGCAGGCAACACAAGAAATAGGATGGTTCTTGTAAAGGCTCTGGCACATACAAAGAAATCAAAATCTGTCTTAAAATAAGGAAGCAATCTTTGTGAATAAGTTTCCAAATGTACCAAAGGCTCATCCATCTAAGAAACACCCACCCACCAGCAGAAAGGCTTGGTAGTGCAGGTGACTGGAGCAGGGAGAGGGTGATGGGAAGAGACTTTTTTTTTTTTTTCCAAATTGCAATTGTTTGGGTTTCTGATCCAAGGTAAATGACAAGAAATCGAAAAGCACACCCAACACACATATTTCAACTAAAGCAAGCGCTAGGGATTATTTTTTCCCCCTCTGTGTCTGTTTGAAGGTATTCTCCCAAGTTGACAAGCACGTGTTTTGGAGACCATTGAAAAGTTTCTGCCATAAATAGAGAAGGCAGCTTGGCTTAAGTGTTGCTAGGGAATACCTGGCAACAGGCAACAATAGTTCTTTTAGAGAGCCCAGGGCAAACAGTGACCGTGGTAATGGGGTGGGCTTAAGGGAGGCTCCTTGCCCAAAGCCCCTCCACTCACACTGCGCCTCCAGCCCTGGGCTGTGTTCCGGAAATTCCCCGCACAAAGCCCCCCATTCAATGGAAGGCGGGCCCGTGCGTGTGCTTTTCTGGCAGGGAGGGGGGCTGCAGAGGGAGGGGGCCTCTTTGCCAAAAAAAAAAAAAAAAAACCCCCCAAAAAA
>VXBJ01006941.1:77667-234522 GCA_013400055.1 Nycticryphes semicollaris
CTGTTTTAAGCAAGGGGGGGGGGAATAAAAAAAGAATAAAAATCAGTGACTGTTCTAATGACAGATGCATGCAATCTTTTGATGCTACTACCCCCATAACCTGCAAACCCTCCAAACCTCACAAAAATATTAAAAATATCATGAGTCCGTTTGAAATACTCCACCAAGAAAACAAAGTCAGGGTCTCACATTTTCTAGAAGCTCTAGAAACTAGTATTTGTTAAGTCTGGAGGTCTTGTTGGTGAGCATAAGTTGTGTCTTCATGCACCTCTCCAACTTTTTGACATTGTGTTCCTTTTGCCAGGGCTTGTCTTTCATTTTGTACATACACAATATCTCTTCAAAACAAGAGCTTCCAATGGATGACTGAAAATATGCAGGCAATAAAAGTATAGGAAACTGCAGCCACATTGTAATTTCCATCATTCTGTAATCAGGAATGAGGCCAAGAATATTTTAATATATTCAGGAAGAATAAGGAAAAAAGGAGAACAGCATGCAGAGAACAACTCTATGCTCAAAATAAAGTGGGTACAGTTACTTCATGCTGGATTCATTTCAGCACAACATAACAGCTTTCCACAAAGTGGTTTAGATGGAATTCCCAGGTGACTTGTTGTTGTATTTAAACACTGCCTGCCTAGGATTGAAATAAACAGCTTTTATATTAATTAGAAACAAATCCTCTCTATTGGAAGGTATTAACTGTTTCTAAATTGCACAGTTACTCAGACTTTGATTCAGTTACATGCTTTTAAACTTGTCAGCCATTCATAGTCTAATATGCTATGACTACAGTTTGCAACAGAGCAATAAAATATTGATTCAACTGTTTTGACCTTTCATTGATTGCCATAACATGTAATTAAGACAATGTACACCTTTCCTTGGAGCAAGCAAGTCTCTCATTGCTAGTGCACCAGCCTAAGTACATATTTATAGACTAAGCCTCGGAGAATTGTTTTACGTGTGCTTTGCAGTAATACATATCACAGAATCACAGAATATCAGGGATTGGAAGGGACCTTGAAAGATCATCTAGTCCAATCCCCCCTGCCGGAGCAGGGGAGAAAATATGCTGATTCTCTCTTTGCTGCCTTCTGATTATATGCAAGTAGGACCTGAATATAGATTGCCAGTCTCTTCACTGGCCAAGTGCATTGTTTTCACCAGCTGAGAACCTGACTCAGACACTTAGTAGAGCACAGACAGCAAAATCCTTGTAAAAGGAGCTGTGGCTGCTAGAAAGCACAGGAGGTGTTGCTAGATGCACCTGATACTGGCAGTGCAAAACCCCAGCTGAAGGTAGAGCAAAGCTTTCTTCTTAAATCCACAGGGATATTTAGTAGCTCTGAAGTTGTTACAGCCCCAGTACCAGCCTTGTCCCTAAGATAACAGCCTGGTCTGGCTCCTGGGAGCAATGCTCCACTTTTCTTAGCTTTGACCCCATTAGGTAAATCCACATTTCTTTTGTGGCTGACTAGCCCAAACAAGATGTTGTTTCTCTCGGTTTACTTCATGCCATTCAAAAAAAGCTAAACAGATCCTCAAATTGTTTGTGATCAGATTGAATAGGCCAAATTAATCCTTTGTGCTTTCAGCCTGTTTTTCATTAATTAGTGGAAACCCAACCCGACAATACTCAATATCACAGTCACCAGACTAAGAGTGCATTGCTGAGATAAATGGAGAAGGAGGAAGATGTCAGTTTCTACCATTATCATCCTCCTCTAATAGCTTTCTGTTTGTTTGTTTGAATATATATGATAGTGGCAGATAATTACATTACTGTTTTTTTCAGAGCCTAGGATATTTCCATGAAGTCATGTAAATAAAATATACAGCCCAAGAACAATTGTTTTGTGTGGTTGTGCAGCTTTTTTTTTTTTTTTTTTTTAATATCTCTAGTCTTGTATGAAGCTCCCCTCTTTTTTTGGTGCCTTCACAGACATGTGTAACACCTGGGTGTTTTTTCAAAATTGTAAGTGCACAGAACCCTTTTTCTAAGGGCACCTTTTCTCTCTTAAAACGAACATTCACATGAAGCCAGTGTTATCCCAGATCTCGGCTTCTCTCAGATGAGCTCCTGCAGGTCACCACAACAAGAGCTGCTGGTTAGCTTTGGTTCCTCACAACCGCTGTGCTACTACCATAGTGGCTCGTGCAATAAAATGCTATCTCAGAAGACCTTAAGAGGTTCTCACAATGGGTGAGTTTGTCCTAAAATCCCAGTAGGTTGGCAGTAGATGGAAAGGGTGAGGGGCAGGCAGGTTAGGAAATTTGGGATACACAGCTGCCAGATGTGTAGTCGTGCCCTTCTCGCAGCTCCGTCATGTCATTCACTTCTTGCTCCTGCACTCAGCTCCCCTCAAAACTGCTTCAGGACTGCATGAACAGGAATCAATGTTGCACAGACATGATTGCTGGAAAACAAGGAGATAATTAACCTTACTTAGCAGATGCTGCTCAGCTTTGTCTGGTTTTAAACTTGTGATTTCCATTAACCACATCTGGTTTTTGTGAGGCCATCTTGGTGCAAGTCACAGCTCACACCCGGCGTGGTGGAGGGTGGCAGGGTCATTTTCATCCCTGTGATGCAGAGGGCAGCCAAGGGTGAGATGATCCCTCTGCACCAGATGGAGCAGCCACAGGACTGCTGTAATTTATTCTTTGGTGATGCAAACTGCCCACACCAGGTTGTGGTGTATACATGCTCTGAATCCACCTGCAGCAAAAACTCAACATCCTGCTCCAAGTGAAGGGGTACACAATTTTCACTGTTCAAATTTCAAGTAATATAAAAAAACCTACTTTATATCTCTCTGGGCATATAGAGGAGCATATGGCGGGGCCAGGGTGGGGTGGGGGCAAGGGGGTGGAGGAAGGCAGAATTTTTTTCATACTTTGCAAACGTTCTAGTATCAAATTGTGCAGAATATAAAGAAAAATTATAGGAAGATGCTCCTGAGGACTGATAACAGGAGAGAAAGGAATGATATGAGCAGGAAGCATGGTCTGTCCTTGCATCTACAGGAGGGAAAGGAGAAGGAACAGGGGTTATATGACTTCTGGTAAGATATTTTGATCACCAATTCTATACCAGTTCACAAAGGAGGATGACAAGGGCATACTAGCAAGGCTTTAGGAAGGATAATTAAGCCCTTCACCTACAAACCACACTCCGTCTGGCAAGCAGTGGAGGGCTCCCCATTCTCCTGTCTCTGTGTGACACAGAAAGTCCCGCATCTTCTCCCATTTCTAACGTGCAGTGTAGCAAGATGTGACAGCTTATGAAAGTCTCATGCTCTGAGTATTTAAAATCCCTGTAGATAAGGTCCACTTTGATATTGCCCACCAGCTATAGAGACCTTTAAAGATATCCACTGAGGATACAGGAATATTTGAGGTCTGGTAGCCTGAACACAGTAGAATAAGGTAGCTAAGGAGGAAAATCTTTTCTTTCCCAAATACTTCCATGGCTGAAGCTAGTTTGAGAATGTCTTCTCAATACTGCAGCTCACAGATCTATGCCTAGGAAGCACCTGAAATTGTGACAGCATCTAAGTTAGAAGCAGAAGGTAAAAGAATTGCTAAGATGCCAAAGTCTTTAAGGAACTTCAGTCCAACAACGAAATTCACTCCTGCAAACATGTAGGGAGGGTGTGTGCGCATGTGTGCACCAGTCTTTGCCTTTGCAAATGAACAAACCATTTTTTTAAGCAAATCCACCTGCCCTGTTCTCCAGCTACTTAATTTATGAGCACAGATTTCTGGCCAATAGTTTCAGAGAATGTCACTTCTGAACTTAAGGTCCAGTGGTTGCCTTCATGTTCTCTTGATCCTATGTCCAGCCTGAAAAATAACATAAAATAAAATACAATCAAAGAGCATATTGACAACAGCATTTACATGCTTTCTAACACCACCCTCAAAACAGAGAGAAACACCCTCTATCATACTTCTTTATTCACTTTTTATCCTTGCTGCCAGGTTGATGGACCCCTATAAAACCAAAGGAGGAAGCCGAGTTGCTTTGACAGATTGCTAAGTAAGGGGTGCATAGGTACCCCTGCTTCTCTTCCAGCTCCAGACTTGTGTGCCAATTTGGGACTGAAACCAAAGAGACCATTAAGCTCAAAAAGAGCATGGCATCTCATAGCTAAGTGGGGACAAGCTTAGGCTATACTTGAACTGACCTCTCCCCCATGCAGGGTTCAATCCCTCCAAAGTAAGGCTGGTTGAGGAAGCTGACATTGCAGGTGCAAGTGTGCTCTTTGGGATAGACAAAAGAAGAATCTAAAAAGAGAGAAAATTGCATTTCACTTGTCATTTCTGATGTACGGTCTATCCTGCTTCAAATTTGTAAGAATGTCTAAACAGATGAGAAGGAGGGTGGAGTGAGTGAGTGTAACAAATAGGAGTAGTCTGGAGTGCTTTATCAGAAAACTTCTTCTGGAAAGCAAATATAACCCGCCAGTAAGAGTAGGAATACCTTGCTAGGTCAGGTGATGATGCTGAAATCCCAGAGCACATTCCCTCAACACCCACATCACCCTTTGATTTAGGCCTTTGGAGCCTTGTATGGGGGAATACAGTGTTTTAGACCACTTTAAGATAAAGACTGCCCCAATGAGCCCCTACTCTAACCCCATCAGCCCTTATTCTCCTCTATCCTGCTGCTTCTAGGGCCCTCAGCCACCCCCCTGTGCTTTCATTGCTCCCTTCACAGTGCAGAAGTGTACATTTATTATGACATTATTATTTTCAGGGGAGCGTCTACCAGGCCACAATGCCCATGGTCAGAAGGCACCAGCTAGAGCTGTCAAGAACCCTGCAGCACAGGCTGCTACAGCCCAGGAGAGCCAGGCACACACCTTACCTTTGTAATTAGCACCAGGATTCACAGTCCCACACAGAAACAACAGCCAAGATGCTAATGCCTGGGGCCCATGGTCCATCACCACCATAGCTGATCATGTGCAGGTGGGATAAGCTCTCATCTGGTTCATCACCCTAAGGCTTGAGCAGAGACCTCAACTCTAGACAGCTGTGAAAGGTAAAGAGGACCATGATGAGAATATTGTTTTTTTCTAGATTTTGTGCGTTTTAAAATAAACACACTGGCAAGAAATCTTAGAATTCTTTCAAATGTCTCAAAAAAAAACCCAGAAACTTTCAAGTAGGGAATAATTATTTTAAAAAACCAAGCCAACCAACAAACAAAACTAAACAAAGCTAAAACCAGCCTGTCTCCTCTGTAACCTTCCACCCTTGGAACAGAAGAGGCAAAACTTTGCTTCAACCCAAGGTTAGAAAACCAAATCCCTACAGGTTTGCAGGGTAAAGCCTGCACACTGAACCAGCAGGCTGTGGTTACAAGCAGACCACAGAAACGATAATCAGACCCATCAGTCTGTCAGCGAGGCTTGTGCCTGCAGCAGTAGCTCAAAGTGGTGCAGTTCCCCATCTCATAAGGATACCTCCATTGTGCTTCCCAGCAGCTGGGACGCCTTACTTTTTGTGTCACACAAGCCAATTTGACAGTGAACTCTTTTCTCATTCTATTTATTTCCTCGAAAATAAATAACTGTTTCGCCTTTCCAAGGATTCATTTATTCATCGGTCGTGTTTTCCTGGGCTCTCACATTACTGCTGGACACACTTCTGCTTACTAATGTGACAAGCACTGTGCTCTACACACCGTACTTACTCCTGTCATACAGCACTTTTACAAAACACAATTTACCTGATTTTTTTACATTCTGTGTAAGGGGCAGGTGTCAGTTTGCTTGACCAAGTGATCTTCATTTATTTAGGAGAAATTCTCCATGCTCTAAATGTGTCTTTATGTGGTCAATGTGTCTGAGCTCCAATTACAAATTAAGTGTTTAACAGCTGAAGGGAGGGTTGCCTCTGAAGAAACTTCTTTACAGGATCTTTACTCTCCTAGCTTATTTGGTCAGTCCCATGAATATACTAATCCAAAATCTAAGCAAGTTCTGTGGGCCAGAACCGTATTGAAAAGTGGGGTCATCCCTGCAGAACCACTGATTTACACAATGTTGGCAATCTTATATAAAACAAGATAAAATGGGGGTCTTTAAAAGATATTGCAGAAAAGACTGGGAATGACCACCTCAGCCTGACCACAAACTCATTTTTGCTGTCATCCTCAGTGAAACACCCCTGCAAGACACGATGCTTCACAAGAGGTTGAAGGAAAGAGGCGCTGTACCGACAGGCCAGCTGGTGACCAGCCCCTGCACCTTCCTCACCCGTGTGCAGATCCTCTGTTGTTAACAGTAGAGTTCATATCAGATTTCAGACTTTCTTTCCACAGAAATATTCACCTGGCTGCTTCTCATCTACCCAGCAGCCAAGTTCAAAAATTAGAGAGAGCTGATATCTAGAGACCTAGGGCCAGCTTACCCATGCATCGCTTCCTAGGGAACAGAGATAAAAAAGAGGAATAGAGAACAACTCCACCTACCCATATATCAAACTTCAGGCAAAACAGCAAGGCAGAAATACCTCACATGGTGAGCTCTGCTATCAGCCATATTTAGTGATGTAAATATAGTGATGTAGATATAAAGTAAGTGCCCTACCTTAGACACCTCAGCTGATCCCAGATAATGCAGTGTCACGTATGAAGTAGAAATATTACTCAGGGCACGAACACCAGCGGTGTGAAACATTCTCCTGAGAACTGGACTCACCTTGCATTTTCAAATGAAACAATAACCCCTTAGGTAATATAGACCCTGTCAAATAAATCCCAGTTTACTGACTTTTTTACAAATAACAGTAAAATAAAAAAAACGTTTGCTTTGATAACACTAAACCATTTTGGTTAAGTAAAGTTCCAAACCATAATGAAGTGCTCTTTATTCACATTTATCTACAGAAATTATAAAGTTACTCACAGAAAATTAATTTCTGGTTTCCGAGTTTCTCTAAACCAAGACCTGATCTCAGACGTCCCCTCTTGGCTACATTATGACACAGAAAAAATAAGACAAGAAGGGTCAGTTACTGTCATCAAATCACCACCAACACTTTGAATTCAGATAGAAAACAGATCTGATTCACCCTAAAGTCTACTGTGTGTTGTCTCAGGGCTCTTTCTGGAACAGGAAAGTGTCAATCCTTCAGAGCCCTGGTTGGAGGACTTAAAACATGTCAGCTGAAGAAGTGGGATCAAAACGACAATCAGGAGGGTGACGGATCTTGCTGGGATGACAGGCAGGGCATGCATGTGGAGTGAGCACATACATGTGTACTCTGTTGCCCCTAAACTCCCTGCTGTCCCTTTTCTTGTGAGCCAGCAGGGCACCAAGCCCACTGAGAGGACTGACTTGTGCAATTTCAATGCCCTTTAGTGATGCACAAGAACAGACCCGACAGGAGAGCAGAGGGGATGGGGCATTGCAAGGCTGCTGTTTATTTGCATAGCTGTGAAGCCCATGACTTGCTCACACCATGTGATTCAGGGACCAGCAATTTCAGATTTTATGATGAAAATTCTTTATAGCAATTATTCTTAGGTGGGCTCTTTTCAGGGGCCATCACACTCTAATTAAAAAGCAAAGCCATAGGTACTTTCATGGTCTTGCTTAGAATCATAGAAATCCGACCATAGGGCAATAGTCAGGGGAAACGTCAATATGTCATCCCAGACTTTTCCCACCTTCCCCAGTTCTCACTCATTCAGAACTTCTGCAACTTTTTCTGGCATTGTGAGGAGCAAAGTGGGAGCAACAAGTCTATAGTTACTTGCAGGCTTCCCTCAAAAGCAGGTCAATCAATAAGTAAAAGCAAGTCCCTGTTCTCAGTGACAGCCAACAGATAGAGGTAACGTGGAAATCTGCAAGATGAGACACTTTCCCCAGTGACCCAAATCACTGAAGCCCTGCTTCCTCCCACCACAAAGTGTCCCCCAAGCTATCATGTGAGAGAGTCCTTCCCATGAGGAAGACCCAAACACTCCCTTCACTCCCTCCACAAATGCCCTTAGATGTCCACATCCAAATCCTAAATATTAACAGCTATGTTTGCGGTAATATACAGTAAATACTGAAACATGTTTCTTGGTACAGAGTGTTTCATATTCAAAAGTGGCACCAACAACCTTATCCTAGTTTAATCTTGCAAAGAAACTGTGCATTAGTATATTATTTTCTGAGATGAAGAGATTAGGAAATGTCGACATGGTTCTAATGGACAAAAATAAATCAACATTCAAAGACAGATTAAAAAGGCAACACCAAAAAAAGAAGAATAACAAGGACCGTGTGCTTACATTAGCTATTTTGCTTGTAAAGACATTTCTAACTTCATTTAGCAACACTTCTCTCTTAATACATGTGTGCAGGACATTCAAAGAGAAGTCTTGATTAGCAGGCTCCAGTATGCAAAGGGAGCTGTTGGCAAGCAGATTTCAGAGACTATATTCTTCTTACGAGTCACTTTGTCCGCTGCAAAATTATTCCAATGAAAAGATTTTTATTTTTTTTTTAGGTGAAACACAATTAAGGTTGACCTCCTTCACTTAAATTAAAGCAGGAGTGAAATGAAGAATCTGACTCATTCCTCTAATTTTACAGGCTCAATAGTAATCTAGCAATGTTATTCACTTAGAGAAACCCTTAATTTTGCTACGTGGCTGAAACTAGAAGGCTTCAGCTTTCTTTCTCTCACTTTTCCCCCCTCTTTTTAGTCTTTGTCTGTGCACCTGTTTGCACCACTTTAACCATCCCATTTGAAAAACTTTGGGTAATCCTCTGGCACTAACCCTGGTGTGATAATACTTCTGTTATTCAGCAGCGTAATTACAAAGGACAACACAGATAAAACACGTCTTTCACTTCTGCTGTGAATATGCCAGTTTTGCCAGTCTTCAAGGTGAATGATTTCTAAAACCTCCAGTATTTAATGTTAATCTAAATTCTTTGCACAATGAAACTTCCAGTACCTTAGGGAAAATGGTTACTTTTGGCACTTCAAAGCAAGCGCTAATGGTCAAAACTTTTATAGCAGCTCTCTTAGCAGCAGCACCTTCTCCAAAAACACTTTATGAATGGACCTGCTCAAACAGAGCTTAGTGTTAGATCTTGCTTTGACAAGGGGAAGCTATGGCAGAAGCAAGCAAAATGCTGGGGCCAGGTACCAGGTCAGTGGTAAAGGCAGAAACAAAATCTTTAGCTGCTGCTTCACAATCCTTTGGGCTGGGATAACGTCACCAAAATTTACCAGTCAGGTGGTGGTTGCTTTCTTTCAGTATTTTGGGGACAACTTTAACTAACTAATTCTCCACCTGCAAGAAAGTTTACTACCCAGTAAACGTGCAGAAAGATCAACAGGACAATTGAATATTGCCTAGTTCCCTGACAAGGGACAGGGAAAGTCAGGATCTTCATACTGGTGGCTCGGGTCTCTCCTCATGAACTCCAGCCTGGCAGCTACTCTTGTTAAACTCACAGAGAGACTGAATAAGGCCTAAGGAAAATAAGGACTTCTTCAGCCAGTTCTTCACAAATTTCTCAACAATCTTTTTAGCTGAAATAGAAAAATTGTTATACAGGACGAATAATTAGTCAGAAAAATGTAAGACAAAACAGAGGGAAAGATTTAAATTCGCTCTTCACAGCCTGCACCAGCATCTCAGATTGCTTTGTGACAACATCTAACCTAAATCTGACTATATGCAATGGAAATTGTATTCCATAGATTCCTCGTAATACTTGCAGAAAAGCAGTGATCATTTCCAACTCCTGTCTTTTTCTGCATGAAGAAACATGATATTTCCTCACAATGATAGCTAATCTGGTTTAACCAAGGTGTCCAATGTTCAGATCAAATCTGCTAATCAAGATTTTGTAGGTGATAGGTATGGACAAAACCAAAAATAAATTGATTTTTTTCTTTCCATGCAGCCACAGCACAATATTTAAAGCATGCTTCTGAGTCTTTTAGTCAATGCTGATGTAACACTTCCGCTTCAAGATGGTGATATGTTCTTCTCCAAATCAAGCAGTTACCAGTCCTGTGCACACAACACAAGCTGAGGGCTCAAAAGGTAGAAGAGCAAAAACTTTGTGGAGATGGTAAAAAGCCTTATCTGACTCACTGCACTCAGAAGATGAAGAGGGTGCCTTGGAGGCCATGAGGGAGAGCTGAAAACAAAAAATCTTCATACAGTAGTCCTAAATAATCTCTAGGGTGCCCCTCTAGAGCTGTCCGAGGACACTCAAATGTCATTAGTTGGCTGAGATAGCCTGTAAGATCATACAATCTGTCAAGGTCATAGTCTGGAGTGACAGGCCCTCATCATATTAGATAAAACATTCATTTATCCCACTCTCACATCGACCATGATGTAGACAATGAGTTTCAATGTGTGAATCAAGATAGAAACTACCCAGGTTTGCAGCTAGTGTCCATGACATCTTGAAATGCATCAAAAAAATTATCCTGAAGGACACACAAATCGCTTGTGTTCATAGCAATTCAGTGAGGAGCCTCTAAGGTCAAGCAAGAAAAACATCTTCTGTATGAAGAGGCAAAAGAGAAACTTAATGAACTCTCTGTACACAGGTCAGTGTACAGGTCAATGAAGGACATTGGTTACTTAGTGGATAGCCATACTTTCAAAGTTTCAGCTTAATTAGGATAAATCTCTAACAGTTTGGCTGCTCATCAGAATCTCGTCAGGATAGAAATTGGGCAAAAATCCTTCTAGAACAGACCTTATTGTGAGAGATCTTTCATTCTATGGTCCTAGCCAGCTGGAAACACTGTGAATAGACTCTTCAATGATATTTCAGTCTCCTGCTTTTGGACCCAGCTGAAACCAGGAAGTGCAGTGAAACCATAAATACCATTAAAAGACAGAGAGGGAGAAAAATTAACCAGATTTTGGCCAGCCTCCAAAACTCTGCATTTCAGTTTGGGGCAAAGGTTCAGGCTGGTTTTCCCAGATCAGTTCATCCCCTTCAGTTATTTCCCTCTCTTACATGTTATAAAATGCATTTGCTTATCTTTCACTCTCTTATACATCAGGTGCTGCTTACAGACTCCTTATACATCAGGCAATGTGCGTGCAAAAAGAGCAAGAGGACTGAAATCATGGCGAGACTCCACAGCTAATTTAGGATCAGAAATAGTGGGCGGGAGAAGCTGATTCCAGCTGCAAGGGGTTATATGGAAATATCCCTCTCCATTTTTCAAAGTCCTGTCCCATGTAGCACTTTTGTTCATTAATTAGAAATTATAATATGTATTATTGATTACAAATGAATGGAAAAATTCATTGCATATGCCTGCTGAGGAGAAGAAAAAAAGAGAGAAAAAAAAAGAAGAAAGCATAAGTCCCTTTGGGTTTTGTTCTTCTTCTCAATGTGGAGAGGGGCGAGGAGAGGTCCATTCCCGCTCACCCAGACCTGCATCCTGCAAGTCAGGCACACATTAGGAGTCAGCAGGAGCAAAGAAGAAGATCTGTTTACTCCTTCGCCTTATGGGTTTTAAAACAGCTATTCAAATACCTATTGAGCACAAATGTAAGTACTCTCCTGATCAGAGATTGGTGTCAGCTCCTAAGTTTAGAGACCAATTCTTTTCAGGTGCTGAGCAACTCCTGCAAGGACAGAGTTCCTTCAGCACCCAGCCTCAAACTGCAGTGGGAAGCACTGCCACAATATTTGAAATTGTCTTGTAAGATTGTCTGACTGGGATAAACTGACTGCACTAGAGCCCAAAGAACTCCTGTGAAAGTATGGTCACAGATGCTGAACATACCACAACTCACTGCTGAAAGAATACAGAGTAGACAGACACATCCAGAATGACCAAAGCAACATCAACAAAAATAGCCGGTAGAAAGAAGCATATGATTTTTCAGAAATTATTTTCAGACAAATACATTTACTTTTCCTTTTGGGGAGGTGAGGGGCGGGTGGGGAAAGCGAGCTGCACGTCCTTTAGAAACAGTGCTGGTATTATTCACGCTGCCAACCAAACCACTTAAGCTACAGAACCTTTGCAGTACCACAAGTGTAATACAAAAAACAACCAAAACCCACTTACTTCCTTTTTTTCCCCCCCTGAGTATTGACATTCTTGTGCAGTATTAGGAGAGCTAATTTAGCTTCCAGTTCTAAGAATTTTTGAATCTATAGCCAGTAATTATTTGCATTCAGGGGTACAAAAGAGGAAAACAAAGCCCACAAATTCTAGCACATTCATGTGGGATTGGGAGTTGAATTAGGATCCTCACACCCCATTGAATTATCGGCCCCCCTATTAGAGCCTTATTAAAATGGTAATGATTATAATGCCAGTCATAGGCAGGCTGTCGCACCTGTCAAAAAAAATACCCCGATTATCCTGTTCATTCAACTGTCTGGCACTCAAATCCGTGTCTCAGGTTTACTATTCCGTGAAGTTTTTCTTTCTTTTTTTTTTTTCTTTCCTTTTTATGAGGAAAAAGAAAAGATACAAGAATAAACACTTCCACAAAGGTGATAAAAAATCCCCTCTAATTTAGCACATCTACTGCCCATGTGGTGTTACGGTATCTAGGACAGCAATCTGAGGAAATAGATACTATTTCACAGGATTTCTCTATAGTGAGGAAGAATACAGAGGGTTACACTAAAATCTCTTTATAAAAAGGAACATTGGTTTTTAAGAACAAAAAGAACAATTGTCCTTCCTCCTTCCACACATACACACATCATTTCTACACACAGCCAGGATTATGTTACTCAGAGCAGTAAAGTCTTTCTTCACATACAAAATAAACACCTCTGATGGTTTAAAGGAACAGTCCTCAAAAGACCAACATTGGGCTCTGTCTACAAGCTTTACTACTGAAGAAACTATGTTCAGTCATTTTTGCCTTTAAAATCAGTGAAAATATAATCCAAACTATGCAGCACAAATTTAGGGTCTAATCCTGAACACACATCTAGCACTGAAGCTTGGAGACCTCAACCAGCGTTCAATTTTAAATCCCACAGGGATTATTCCAATTATTGTTGTTAATAGCAAAGCAACAACAATTTTAATAATAATTGCAAGATTCATAGATACTTGGCTTCCCCCAACCTAGAAAACAAGTAGAAAGAGTGTGTGAGGGTTCCTGAGAATTTTGACTGATAATCAGATGGAGAGAAGATTAAATATTTTCCACCTATTCAAAAGACGCCTTTCCCTTTTCCTCTACCCCAGTTGTATGAGTTTTTCAAATACCACAGTATAAAAGAATGTCAGTGGAAGAGCATTTAGGGAATGAATGCCTTCAATAGCATCTGAGACAGATGCTGTGTCACTAAGTGCCCGGGACCCTTTTGGGAAGCAGAGCAACCAACAAAAGACCGGTTGGGTTCTGTTTGTTTTGGTTTGTTCCAGAAAAACATTTTTGATGAAACAAAAAAAAAAAAAAAAAGAATCTCGGGTTTTCTTAGCTTTGGGAATAAAGAAATGCGTAAGAACTGCACTTAGAAGGCATCAGCTCCTGAGCACATGAAGCACTAGATTTGAGCCTGTTTTCATTGAAGTAACCAGAAAAAAATCCCTATTAACTTGCATAATTATTCTCACTATGATAACAATTGCAGCCAGACTTTGGCAAAAACAACACCTAATTGTCATTATTAAGCCATTAATTATGTTTCTAAACATGATTTTTCTGAGCTTACAACAGCTCAGAGAATATTTCTTAAGGTGAAATGGAAAAGAATTTGAAAGGATGCTTCAAAAGCAAGAAGTTACCATAGAATTGTGATCCTCCTGGTGAGGAGTAGCTGAGGCGTTGGGACAACAAGCTGTTTTCCCAACGCAAGGCAGGCAGAGAGCCCCAGGGTGAGAGAAGATGATAGAAAATGAGAAAGAAAGAAGGCAGTGCCCCTCATCTCAGGTACTTCAATCAAATAGCTGCAAGAAAATTCAGAAAACTAACTTGAGAAAGCCAGAACTGATAAAACACTACCATAGCAATGGGAACAGTTTCACTCAGGAGGGTCTTAAGATCACTTTGCCAATGGCTCACTCACAGAATTTGTCAGCAAGTGATCAGAATGTGAATATTTGAATATCTGCAGACAAGCTACAGGTTCATCCTCCTCTTTCAGTCATTTTCCTGCTTCATTTTCACTACCGCTTATGTGGTTCTGTGGCTTTTCATTTTGAGTGAATGAGTGTTGCCACCCTTGTTGATGTGGTAGCTAGAGAAACTATCCATTCCTTCAAAAAAATCCTCAACCAGAAACAGGCCACCTACCCATTATTAGCTGGGGTTACCAGTTAAAAACATATGAAGGGATTCACATGAATGGAGGGCAGTGTTCTTGTTTTATTAGTTTGAACAACAAGGGAATAGATGGATGAAAGATAAGGTAATGATTTGTGACAGGGGTCCAAAATTTGATTTCAACAATTAAATTACCCTTCTAAGAGATCCCCAAGGAAATCTATTAAAATACCATCTTCCCCTATCCCCAAAGTATACAAAAGCTGCCTAGTAACTGTCCAGTATCACTTCCTTTGTGACATGTTGGATGATTCCCAAGACAAAAACCATATGCTGTCCGATGAATGGTAGAGTAATCAACAAGGAAAGGCGATTCTTTAAGTTACTTAGTTACTTGCCCTAAAAAAAAAAAAAAAAAGGCAGAGAAACAGAGCTATGCAACAAAGTTTGCACTAGAAATATAGAGTTTGGTTTTGGTCACTTATTTTTTTCACTGGATAATCAGAGTTACTCCCAAGTCAGAAAAAGCAACATCACACTCCTTGTAAGTGTGAGAGGAATTGCACTTTTGAGACCATAAAAGCTCTGTACCAAAGGCAATCCCCTGCGTTCAGAAGAGCATGCAGTAGTGAAAAATGGGTTGGCTTATGTTTGATCAACATATTAACCCTTTTATCAGTTCTCTGGGGTTGGTATTGAAGCCTAAGCTTTCCCTCTTGCCACCACTTTCTAGCTGTCTTACACTGTTGTTATACCTTTGGTTATCCCTACTGCATAAATATGGCTATTTAAACCCAGGAGCTCCAGTTGTGAGGCATGGAAGAGATTTCAACAAAAGAAAGTAGAACAAACATCTGCACCACGATAGAGTTAAGGCACATTTTTATTTGACTCAACCTAGATATAGCTTAAAAATAACACCTGCAGCCAAATGTAGAATGTGAAGCAAGACATTGAGCAATACAAGACTTAGACTTAGATTCTTACATACCTATGTTGTGCCTCAGTTGCCCAATTTACTTACCACTGAATCTGGTGGTGACAAGAAAAGAAGCCATGGTGCAGATGTGGCATTTTGAAATATCAGCAAGGTATCTGATACTAGGAATCAGTATCATGTACTGATGTAGTCGGTATCAGGGAAGAAGCCTGCCCCTAGCCAACTGCTCAGTATAGTTCAGATTACATCCTATATTTGATGTTCTCTCTACTTCCATCCTAAACTATATTTTTTTAAAAAGAATGTTTGGGCATTGACTCTATATAGTGAAACATGCAATGTTCAAATGCTATTTTGGAAGCTATCAAGAAAAAGCATGTTTAATGGGAAACCTCCACTTTGTGAGGCAAGCACACTTCTCAGGATACCACTTTGTCCACATGCATACCCTAAACCCACAAATTTAGGCATTCACATAACTTTCACCATATTTCTCTTTCAGAATAACAAAACCTCATTGCAATATGTGGAATTTTAAGCAAATGAGCAATTTAAGTTTAGACCAATACATGCAGTTAAGTCTTTGGAGGACCTAGACATGAGAGGAGGTGTGGTATCCAGCTGTAGGGGGCTACATGAAACTCAGAAGGGAGCTTTGTGAAGAGCACCAGAGTGCTTTATCTACCCTTTCTGGCACAGATTCAGTTCCAATGCCTCCAAGTCCATGCTGCTAATCAACAATCTCATAAAACTTCTGCAAAATTCAATAGCGACAACAAAAAAAGAAAGACATTTTTACATACAATGATTTCCCTTCTCTTAAGGAAAACTTCCATCTTTTAGAAAAACTAAAAAAAAATCAGAGGCTGCTATTTATATGTTTTCCAGATAGTTTCCCCTCTCTGATATTACTTATGATACTGAAGCCAAAACCCCAGATCTGAAAAACCGCTCAAACCTTTCTTCAGTCTGGCTCCAAGTCTAGTTAGCATTCAGTTCAGAATATCCTGCTTTGACTGTGAAAAGGAGCAGTTACCTCTTTCATAAGCTGCTTTAGAGGGGCTGGAGGGTGGTGGAAAGGAAGAAAAGAAAAAAGAAAAATTCTGTCCTTGAAAAGCTTGAATAGATGCATACCATTATGGCTCTGGTAGGATTGACTGGGGCAAGTACCTGAAAACATTTTCAGGCTAAACCCTCATCTGATTTATCAAAGTCAGGATTTTGCTCCCTTGCTCCACAATACACCTCTGCACATCAGATTTTCAAAGATGCTGCCTAACCCCAGGGACAGATGAGGTCCCTCTACTAGTATTTCTAGGGATCCCTAAAGAGGTTGTGTTGAGCATGAGAATGGGCATGCCCATGTAAGTCCTGGCAGCTGAAAGGCACTTAGATTACATCTAAACCTGCTGAGATTCCTTGTTGTGATGGTCTCTTGCTTATCTTGTCTGCAAGACTTCAAAATCAGTGTTCCCTGTGCCCATCTTCCAGATCAGCCACACGCCAAATGCAGCAAGGGAGTATTTCTAGCCTATATGGTTCCCCACTTAGCTTTTGTGGTTTCCATTCCTGCCTGCCTTTGTCTCCTCAGTCTTACTTACACAGCTTCAGCACCTAACCTGGGGCTGTGGATGACCATAGGTGATGAATTCTCTGGGCCCTTAAAGGTGCAAGGTACAGTTTACAGACATAGCTGTGAGTCCTTCACTCAACAAATCCCTGGAGACTCGCTGTAGCTGGGACTTTGATTTCATGGTATTTATTTTACTATGCTTCATAAAAATTTTACTGCAGGTGATGACTCACACAACAGTTATACATGGTAATTACCAGAACAACTAGAACTCAAGATTTTCATGCAAGAGTGTGGCTCCTGACATTTGTATATACCACACATCAATGAAATCAGTGGGATTATTCCATCCTAGCTTCAAAGTAGGACCAGATCAGGCTCATTAATTTATCCCCAAACTTTAAAGAGCACTGAAGCGTACTGCAGACAATTGTTTGCTTTAAGTATTCCTGCTTTACACCATGGGAGGCAAGAAGAAACACCTGCCCTGCTGCAGTATTAGTTGGGTGTAACTATACTGAAATCAAGAGAGAAACAAATAATAGATAACCAGGAATTACACACGGCCTGCCTTTCAGTTAGTCCCTTATGCATTCAGGATGTCTTAAATGTGATAACAGGAAACCCAATATTTACCAAATTAGTGTTTTGTGACTGTATTTGAATGGCAACGATAGCATAAAACAAGGCCTTAAAATGTTACCTTTGAAGGCAGCTGTAGCTCTATACTCAAAACTTTTGCCAGGAAATGTGCTTGATTGATAGGCATGCAATGCTTCTTGGTACTTTTATAACAGCCCAGGCCATATCATGGATACTGTCCTGTTGTTAAAAAACAAGTAAAGCAGTTAATTATTCTTTTTAATTCAGATTATTGTGATAGGCAACAAAAGAACTATTTGATATACAGTAGACAGTGGAAAAGGAGACCATTTCTAGGCACTTGTACTAAATAAAAAGCATCTTTTGCTATAATTGTGGTCTGTGACAAACTTAATCTTCCAGTGACAGGCAAAAAAAATCACCTTTGCCTTTCTTGTGAACATTCTTTGTCCCCTTGTAACTGGTTTGCTAAAATGACTAGGAAGAGACTGACGGATACAGAGATTTCCAAATGATCCTAAAATCAAATCCTTCTGAGTAGGATTCAGCCTCAGGCAACATCAACACATTGTAAAGTCCATGAAACAGCATACAGTCAGGAAGAGGTGGTAGTGTCCACCCAGCTCTGCCATGTGCTGAGCAAACATCTGATAACACTGTTATGCCCTGTGGTCACAGTGCACTGTTTCCACATCAGCCGAAGTGGAGCATTTGGAGGATGCTTTGGGTGTATTGAGTGTGTCCAGACAGTAGCCAGTACACAATAAATGAATGTCTGTTTTGCCTGGCATACAAGCAGGCAGGACTCAATGCAGTCACTTTAGATGCAGGGGAGACCATGACACTGTAAAAGCAATAAACCAAAATAAACTGGAACACACGTGCTCTAGCTTTGATTCTCATCTTTGACGTTTACAGTGTGACCCTGATACAGCCATTACATCTTCAGGTCTCAGGTTTTCAGGTGTAAAACATCCATTCACTCCATTTAGCACATCAGGGGCTAAATGCTAACATAACACAAATAACAAGCAGCAGGTGTACGCTTCCAGTGAGCCTTTTGCCAGCCATGTTTCCAGTAACCAGGAAGAAGTGATGGTTATTCCTGTGAATGGAAGGAGGAGACAGGGTCTGGGAAGCTAGCTCAGGGGCACCCTGTCCCTGCGTCTCCTGGAGCCCAGCGACACAAGAGCTGCCTGTGCCTCCCCACAAAGCCAAGGGACCGTTTCCAAATCCATGAGCCAAAAGTGTGATTACACTTTTTTGGATACACCTCTGTTTCCCCGGTTGCTCCTTTCTACATCTCCTGTTCCAGCAGCAATCTCATTGTCTCTTATCTCTCCTCCACAGGGTCTTTTCTTGTTTTAGCCAGAGCAATGTCAGGTTTTATTTCCTCTTCTTTCCCTCCATCCAGCCCCCTTGCCCCAACCCCCACCTCCTACCCCCAACCACCATTCTGTGCATTTGCAACAAAAGTGTAAACTTCAGAAACTATTTGTATTTCACAGGCATTCACACATTATGCCAAAACGATGGCCCAAAAAGTTTGGCGGGTAATCTCAACCCCAGAATTCGTGAGCTGATGGTGAATGGCTGTGAAGCCTTTGTGATTGCTCAGGCTCCATTGTGGCTGGAACAATGGAGGAGGACACAAGTCTGGCTCAGGAGAGCAACGGATAAAACTGTTGGGGAGAATGGCGGGCTCCTGCCGACATGACCACTTGTTGACATTGAAAGGATTCAAAAACAAGTGAGCAGAAACAGAAACGATTCTGTTCGGCGGGGCTATTAGTTGCAACGTGTGGCAGTGGAGCGGTCACTCCTGATGTGTTTCCTCGCTAATGAGCCCTGAATGCCCTATTAAACTGGGATGCTATAGGCCCAGCGCCACTGGGGCAATGCTATGCATGAACGACTCCCCCAACACCTATTGGCTGCCTGCATGAAGGAAGCAACTGGCAACACTCAGATTTAAACGGGGCTGACAGTACAGTTAAATGATCATTAATTAGAGTTGCTGAACAGATAGGGACTCAAAGCAATTCTTAATGACAAGATAACAGTCTAGAATTACTGAGCTTTGAGCAAGTTCAAGCTTGCACCCCATCTTGGTCTTTGTGCTGTATAGACAGGTGTCAGACTGATTTTCGTTTCATCCATATCTTCACCAACCATAAGAAATCCTGACTGTGTGTTGAGGCAGCACGAAAGAATTTTTTAGGTATGACAATAACCCTGTATTAAAATTAGATTTTATGCAGAAAAGCTCACATTAGAAGAAGGAAAAGAGGACAGTAGAAAGAATCACACATCTAATAGCAAGTTTGGAAACAAATCCATAAGGGAGCCACCACTCGCCCTTTTTATGTGCTCTTTAATGAAAGAAATGTGCTTCTCCCTCCATTACTTAACATGCTCTATTCATTCAACCTCACTCTAACCTCACAACTCAAACCCCCAGTTTGCTTGATCAATCACTGAATACTTATCTGGGAAAATAAGAATGCAGCATCAAAGTATCAAGCATTAGAAGTAAAAAGTCAGAATGAGAAATGATCTCTGACTTGAGGGCATCATCCCCATCCGCTTTTCCCTAAGAGCACATTATCTCCTAATCACCAACTTCTGGGCTGGTTGCATCATTCTGTGAAACAACATGTACGGCCCCTTCTTGCAACAGGATATTGGATTATCACGAGTCTGATTTCCTACAAGAAATCCTGTTCACTGAAGACTATTGTTGACTATATATTCTTATGGCGCTCTATAAATGCTTCATAAGTACGCAGTGCAGTGCCTAAAGGCTTACAGGCCCAGGGCACTTGTACAAGTTCTTCCCGCCTGGATTGAAGTGATGAAAAAAACAACTATTTGTGACTAGAGTAGTGAAGGTCAGAGTATTTAGCACTGTATTTTTATTTGGTATTGGGACTTTTGTTAGCATGTATTCTTAAACTGTGGAGAGTATACTGCAATAACTACTTTAGTTCCACAACAGGTTACATAGGAGTGTATGTATATACATGACACAGTGAACTAGGAATATGTTTCTTGAGAAAATGTAAGATTACATAAACTCATAATAATGCATTATTCTGAAACTTCTTATCAATCTTTTTGCACATTTTAACGCACAAAGCTATCATAGAGAGGGAGGTAGATCATTGCTATGATGAGAAAGATTGTTGCAGGTTGTTGGGAAAATCACTTTAGCAACTATTCATTATTTATATAAAATTCTGCAATATGATGCATACAATACATCAGGTTTATATTACATGACTCTTAAAATATCTCCATATAGCATCTAATACAAGAGGGCTTCTAAAGTCTTTCTGACTCATCACTAAATGTAATTGCCAAGTACGCAAATTTTTGTTTATCTCATCCCTCCTCATCCCTGTTCAAGCGAGTGGCCTTTTTAGAGGAAATAACAACGTCATACTACCCTACCATCTAAGAAACATGGCATTGTTCTTATCTGCTTTTTATTTCTTTATGGCAGATTTTATCTTTTTTTTTCTTATTATTTTCTGTGCAAATGAGGCAGTGAAAGCCTAAGTAAAGAGAGAAGGACCCTTCGCTCTAAATGCATGAGCCATATCAGTAACTAACATTGTACCAACTCTAGACTGACAGTGCTAGCGCCATACAGCCACTAGCTGCTTCACATGCAGGCTCTGTGTGTGTGAGTGTGTGCATGCACATGCACATACATCTTTGTAAGTCTTATTGTTAGGAGGGATATATCAGTAAAAGGTAATAGTAGGAAAAGAAGAAAAAAAAAATCTGTGGAAAACATAAGAATTTAGTTTCATCGGAAAGCTATATTCATTTTAATATCTTAATATGGGCACAATAATCATGTAGGTATTGATACTAATTTCTCTGAAAGGAAATAAGCTAAATGCCAGCAAAGGCCAGAATTATGGGAGAAAGATGGTTTTCCCTTTGGCAGCAGGGCAGCAAGCCGTGCTCCACAATCACTGATGAGGTGCAAAACTACCTGTGAAATGGCATATTGCTTAATAGGTACCAAATCTTGCTTTCTAAGTATAAAATTTTCTGAGCTAAAGAGGAACTGGAAAGGTGATAATGCAAAGGATAGTATTGTTTTTCAGGTAAATGTGAGTCTTACCACGTTTCACTGATCAACAGGGTGGATAGAGAGAAAGATGAAGCAGACTCTCTCCCTACCTCCCTCTTTGTCTCCCCTTCTTTCCCCAACAGTGCTGCCAGCATCCCTTCCTTCACACCCAGACTTGGCTTGTAGAGGGTGATGGACTTAAACATTTTGATCCATTAAATGCTGGCCCAGGGTATGGCAAAACTCACTCTGACATCATGAGGTTGGGGGTCTATTTTACACAAGCAGCAGGTGGTCAGCCTCTTTGTCTGGCAGGAAAGGCAGCCTATCTACATCAAATTCCAGCACTGAGACTCTCAATCAAGACTGAATTCACAGATGTCCCTAGAAAATCTGTTCATTAGTTTCTGAGTTGTAGGCATTAAAAATAGCCTCAGATAGTAAATCTCAAGATTTGTTAAGCCTGTCATAACTAAAAACATTTTTTTTTTAACAAACAAATTTTAGGCACTTCCCTGGAACTGTGAAATAACAGTGTTGATTGACAAAGTGAAAATGTAGCCCAAAACCTCGCATTCTCTAGAGAGACTCACTGATTTTACAGTTTCCTGGGGCCTTCCATGACATATTCTGTGAGGCTTTCCACAAGGCAGGTGAAAACATGAGGGAACCTTGTAAAAACGTGATGAGAGGGAGTGACATAGATACGGATTCAGCTGTTGGGTGGTTTATTGCTATTTAAATTGTTACAGAAACTGTAAGACCACTGTGCCGCTGGAAACTTGCCTCAGAGGGTTCCTAAATCAGCGTGTTGTGGTAAAATTTGTATAATAATCCCTATTTTACTTTTCCAGCTCAGGCCTCCATCATGCAGGGGGTTGCTGCAATGTCCAGAGGTTCCAGCTGAGAGGGGCCCAGGATGCCAGTCGAAGTATGAACATATAGGCTTTGTTATGTTAAAGCCCACACAATAATTACATCCTCCTCTTGCTAAAGGGACCATTGAAGAGGAGTATTGTGCATTTCCTATTGTCTCTCCCTGCTTTGATGCCTGGGCTGAACTCTCATTAGGCCTAATTGGACGTTTGTAACTTGCCCTCAGTGGAGGATATACCTGTGTGTTCCCCATACCGGAAGAACTGCCTGGGGAACAGGATATCTCCTTATGGGAGGTTCTGGGACCGTGCTGTGTTGGCTGGCTGAAGACCTCCAAGGGCCAGCAACACCGAAGCATGTCCGACAGTCCCCAGGAGTGGTGGCAGAGCCACAGACGGGCTGCATCAGCATTAAGACCTCAGCCCCAGCAAGGCAGAGCATTTCAGTACCCCAGAACCTCCCCACCCACCCCTCAACCCCTCCATGCCTTGTCTGGAGTAGGAAAGGGATACCTGGTCCAAGCACAGTTTGGCCCAGTGGGTTTAATTCCTTCAATTTTTGTAAAGCAGCATTACAGCTTTCAGGTTGGACTGCACTTCATCCATGGCAACCAGGCACCCCGTCAGGCTGGGCTTATTTATAACAAAACCAAACAAACCCTGCTCTTTTGTGGGGTTTGCTGGGGTCTGTTTCAGTTGTTAAGTGGCAGAATAAATAACATTGCATTTAAGGCAAGTTGGGAGGCAATGCGTGGCCAGCCTTCTTACCTACTCAGTGTATCTGTCAGATATCTCCTCTGTTGACATAAACCTCGGTGTTCATTTAAACTCTAAAATGTAAACCAAAACAAAAGAAAAACCCACTTTTGTCAGGGAATATTCAAAGGAATGTCATGTCAGCAAAGTTTCAATGAAAGCAAGGAGCATTCAGATGCATAAAACTATAATGTCTCCAGTCCCAGATACTTCTGTACCATATGGCCAGAGAGAAGCAGATGGGCCGGGTCACAGCGGGGGAAGAGAGGGAGAGACTTGGGATTGTTATCTGACCCAGTGGGCCAACACTAACAGACTGTCCCCAGTGACCAGGCTATTATTATCAGAAAAAGCTGATAAGAATGTGATCTTCACATTTATTTGCCCTCAGGTAGTTCTCACATGTGACGCCTGATCAAAGTGACCTTTTGTTTGGTTTTTTTTTTGGCAGATGTTTATTTTAGGGCTGGAACATTTGACTCACAAAGAAGCAGTGGATTGTGCTACACTTGTCTTTTATTGATTTTAGATGTAGGTTATTGCTATCTGTTTACTTGCCTAAAGTTCAGAAAGCGGCATGTCCAAACAAGATAAATTCAACAACAAGTAATGCAAAAAAGATTCTTTTAAAATTATTATTATTGTTGTTACATGGCAGTGTAAACATTAGCCCAGCAAAAATAAAGGAGAACAGCATGGTTCCTGTCAGAGAAATCCTGGGTTTTCTGATATGATTTCAGCAGATTTCTAAGTTACTCTCTGTCGCAGTTAGCTGTTCTCTATTAGCAATAAGTTCCCTGAACTATTAGATTGCAAGGCAGAGTTACTTAAACACTGCATGGGAAAAGTTTTGGGAGTATTATTATAAGAAAAAAAGGTACAAAGTTGTATGAAAAATTCTTGCATAATAGAGTCGTGGACAGAAGTCAGATATTTCTGGTTGTGATTCGAAGATGCTAAATATTTCACAAGAGTTGCAGAGTGGACCCATTAAGGGTAGTTACACTGAAGGTTTTATTAGGTGTAAAGGTTTCTGTGATTAATTTTATGGCTTTTCCTCTTCAGCACCTTATAGTCCCCAGCTGATGCCTGCCTGAAGGGGTAAGTACCACTATTCTCAACTGTGTGTCTAGGAGACCACAGCAGAGGAGAGCTCAGTGTCTGCTCCATGGTGCAGAGCTCCTGGCCTCTGGGATCTTGGTAGCAGCCCTCCCAATCACAAAACCAGCCCTGCTCCCGTTGCTGAAACGGTGCCATGACTGTGAGGGATCAATGCTCTTGCTAGAGTCAGGTCCTCCTGTCCTCTCAATAGTGGGTTTTGAGCAGTGCGGTGAGACATTCGGTGTGCCCAGCTGAGCAGTGGGCTTCATGAAGTGTCCGAATGTCCTTCATCAACAGGACTGAAACCAATTTGACTTTATACAGACCATCCAATAGCCACCAGATAGTCATGACTTTTGATGTGGAGTGACCTTGGCAACCTCAGATTGGTTATGTGGAAGTGAAAAACACCCTGAACTCTCCCTGTACTCTGAGACACTGTTGTGAACAGGTAGCACATGGAGTAAAATTGCAACTGCATAGGCATGGACAATGGCACATTGCCCAAGCAACAGCTCCCTCACCAGTTCCTTTTTGCCCACTGATAGCTCTAAAAAACGAGAGATTATATTGACCCCTACTTAAAAGATGAGCAACCAAAGCATGCTGCCTGTCCACTTTCATCTGGTGAGCAGAGATAATAGGAATGTTTGCCTTTTCCCATTTGGGGAACCCAGCTACCAGCCATCAGCAGCCACCCACAGAACTCCTTTTATCATAGAATTATCATCAAATTTTGCAGAGACACAGGTGGGATTAGCCCATGTGTTGGCACGTTTCAAGTCTCTTTTTTCTACACAAAATAAAAATGAATGAAATAATCGGTTCACTACTTGGTATCTCCAGTCATCTGGAACATTTACCCAGGTTTCTTTTGCCGATGACTCAATGCTGGAGTTCCTTTTAGGGGAATTATTTCATAGCTGTGACACTTGGACAAATAAAAGAGAGACAGATTTTCCAAAAAAGATGCCATTTGCTCATACTATTCTAAGCTATTTTGTAAAAGGAAGATTTTACTAACCAGACATTGCTGTTTGACCTTAAGAAAAACTAACCAGTTATTATGGGCTGCAAAAGAGGAAAGCTTTGTGTTCAGAATCTCCAAACCTTATTAAAATGGCCATTTGGGACACTGTCCTTCAAATTAAAACAGAGAGATTTATTGCTGCTAAATGACATTATTAGCACTCACAGGGCCTAGGCAGATCATTACTGCTAGCTGAGCTTGGAGCCACCAGCTGACCTCTTTGTTGCATCCTCCCCTTGATACAACATCTTTGGGAAACAGCACTTGCATAGAGCCAAGGAGATTTGACAGGGAGAGGGATGATTTTCTATGTCCCAGAGGAGCTACAGAGGGTCTTTGGTGTCTCCTTTTATTACAGCACTGAATGCAGGCTGGAGATGGGCTGAGGGAAGGGGTGTGTGTCTGTGTGTACGTGTGCATCTACATATGGGCAAAGGCAGTGGACAAGGGATAACTGAGACCTTCCAAGAGAATTTTGACTATCCAGAATAGTCTACGTCATTTACCAGTGTTTAGGGCTGTGGTCTAGTTCTGTGTTAGGATCCAATGCAAACTATGGGTGAGCACACATTTTGCTGAGAAATATATACTGTAATTATTCTTTGCAGACGTTATTGCCTGGAATTCAACTTTTCCACAACTGGCTTCCAGTGGGATAAGTATTCCTAAACTGCAGGAGTATGTATAGAAAGCCCATCCTTCATCTGTAGGGGTGCCAGAGCACCTCTAAGAGGGGGACAGGGAGATTTCTTTTCGTTTTCCAATCCTGGA
Source organism: Nycticryphes semicollaris (assembly GCA_013400055.1). Classification (NCBI taxonomy): domain Eukaryota; kingdom Metazoa; phylum Chordata; class Aves; order Charadriiformes; family Rostratulidae; genus Nycticryphes; species Nycticryphes semicollaris. The sequence continues at coordinate 103,655 of VXBJ01006941.1, forward strand.
TGTTCCCCTCTGTTGATGACTTGATAAGGCTTCTACTGAAAATGAAGGTTATTCAAGATAATTCAGATATTTCTGGGCTAAAAGAAGCTTCCAGAGTCCCTGCTGTGAGCATGTGTGAGGATATGGTACGTATGGCTGTGCCCCAGTGGAGTTGGTGGCCCTGACATGGGAGACACAGAGCACTTAGTTCAGCCATACATTGCCTGCTGGGGCATGTGCCCAGCTCTCTTATGCTCCTAGACAAGATTTTAACCAGGTTACATGGACTGGCATATAAATAGAACAGATTCAACAGGAAGCTATGAGAAGACAAGCTTCAGGCTCAATTCTTCATTTAGTGTCAGTTCAGCATAAAGTCATTTGCCCACACCTTCACTTCTGCACTTTTCTGCCTCTGCAGTACATTGGTGTACGCATTATATTTTATTTTCACCTAATTTAGTCTTAAAAATAACATTTCAGCTCTGGTTTGAATATTTATTTTATCTTCTATTGACTGGTCAGACACAATATTTCTGAAAGGGAATGATATGTCCAGAAACTTAGAGATGACAAAAAACTATATAAGGGTGAGAAAACTGTGGTAACTTACAACTCTTTTAAAATATATATATACAGAAACAAGAATGACAAAGAAAAAAAGAAAACAGAAAAGGTAAAGAGGGCAAGAAAATGAATTCTCCAAGTATTGAATGCTTAGAGACAGACCATTGGTCATATAGTGTAAGGGATTTCCTTTGCTAAACAGGAATGCAATAGAAACAAAAATCCAAATTTAACTCTGCTCAATATACATTGTCCCAGCTTGACGCTGCAAAGTACTTTTCATTACAAGCCAAAAGAACAGCCCTCACTGATGCTTACTCAAATGTCTCAATTTCTGGATTAAGCTGTCCCATTGTTTTGAAGAATAGTTATGGTTTAGAGATCAATGGGACATAGACTATCCTAATCTACTATGAACAGCCTGTAGCAGCGAAGGGATACTCTGCACTAGAGAGCCATCTAAGTCTTCTAATTACTTCAGCTACTGATAGATTGGCTCTTACCCCCTTGAATTCCTTTGTCACCGAGGAGTTAAAATTCATGAGCGTCTATGCCACTGAATACTTACTCCAGTGCTGCTATTTTCTGCGCCAAGCTAGCCATCACCGCAAAGAGTCGGAGGTCTGTCAGGCCATCTGTTACATAATAGTCAACAATCTCTAAAATCTGGGGAAACAGAGATGGAGAGAGCAAAGATGATGAAGGGTTTAAAAAGAACAGATTGCTGCCTTGCTTGGCGGAGAGGGAGGCAGGGGGAAAGGGGAAGGGGGGAAGGCCAGATAATAAGCCCTAATGGAAGCAGTGGAGCTCGATTAGCACAGCCAGCAAACCAACCCCCCAAAATATTAATGCTAGTCACCAAGGAAGCTGACAAGGACACCAGACTGGTGGGAAAAAAAACAATGCTTGGGGAAGGAAAGCTGAAGAAGGTCCTGAAATAATACAGCTATAATTTAGGCATTGCCATATACAACTAGGCCCAGAAGACTCTTTGAGAACACCCTCTAAATCAGTAAAGAAGCTTACTCCAAATCTTTCTGCCTATTGGTATCGTACCACACACTCCCTGATGTACCACAAGAAACTAAGTATAGTTTTTTCCTTATGTTCCATGTCCTCTCCTCCTTTCCCCCTCTTTGCAAAGGAGGTGTTTGCCAATTTTCAAGGCATCGGAATGGTGAGGACTTGCAAGTACGGCTCAGCTACCTCATATTTGCCTTGCCATATGTCCACATTTTGAACAGGACTAACTATATCCAGTGCAAAATGCTCTCAGGAGGCGTATTGTCCATTTAACTGCCTCTTCAGCAATTGAAATAGTACCAGCAATAAGACCTGCTGGGGTGAGCTGTATTAAAACTCTCCTGCCATGAGCTGACTTTGCTGCTCTGTCCAGCTCCATTCATTCTTACACTTGCTCTGCTCACTAATGCTTGCAGAGCTTACTCAACCAGCAATAAGCATAATGCTAATGTTGTCTTGGTTTTCTTTGCGTATGAGGATGTGCCAGTCTAGGTGCACCGAATGGACTTACAGCAGTTTTAAACAGTTGTTTCTGCTTGAACAACAATGTGAAAACAGCCAGGCTTTCAGTTTTGGTTTTGTGTGCCCTCTGTCTTTCAGGGGCTAACTGCTGCCCACAGGGCTTCTGCGGCCTCTCACAACATGAAAGCACATGTTCTTAACTCCTGTAAAGTTCATATGCTTCAGAGCATCTCTAAAGACTGGAGTCATACTTCGCTCTCTGGCTCAGGTACTTCACTTTATTGTCCCTCTGAGCTTTGCAAATAATTTTTAATCTATAGCAGAAAACACAATACATGGCTGCTGAGGAAGGGAGAGAAAAGGGATGTTTCCTGAATGCACACATACAAAAAACTAAAGATGGAAGGATAACTTTGCTGGTTAACTTCATATGGCAATACCCACCTACCAAAGCAAACACATCAGAAGGGGAGTAATTAAAGTCTACGCTCATTCATTCATTGTTGCTACTCTAGGGAAAGGTGGTTCATTAACTGAGATCTAAGTGCTTACTGTAATGTATCCTTCTTAGCTGTATTAATGGATCACATAAGATAATGCTGGCAAATGGAAAAGATGAGCTTTATAGGTCTGATTGATAAAAATAAAAAATAAATGCAGGTGCTGCTAAACTGGATTTTCATTGTGCAACATGAGTTGTGTAATGATGTTAGCACTGGCGCCTGCCGAAGAGCCAATGCTTTAGAATACTAACATCAAGGCACTTGATATGTGTTTGATGTCTAAACAAGTTACATCCTTTGCGGAGAGGAACAAATTGCAATGGAGACTGGCTGCAGGGCTCCAGGTTTCGGATAAAAATCTGTCCAGATGAATTCCACGCAAAATAATTTGTCTAAAAGACTTTCTTCTTTTAATCATATGAAATACATGGTTGGAGCCTTCCTTTCTTTCTTTCTTTCTNATAACTTAGTCTCTGCACTGGTGCTAAAGCCTTGTCTAACATTTCGTGCTGGGAATGCAAAGCAGGGCACCAAGTACAGTAGTACAAATAACACTTTATTTACAGTTTCATGGCTTTCAGATTTCCTGTCTCCATAATCACTTCCTACTAATTTCCTTCTGTTTTGTTTGAAATGGTAGTCTTTTCAAAGAAAGTGCCCAAAAGAAACAACGCCTTTGTAAGGTTTGGATTAAATCACGGAGGTTTTTATACTTCTTTTTCTTGATGTCTGTATTTCCTAGCACCGGTTTTCTGTATTAACAGAGTTCATGCTGTATGTTTGGATGGTTCAAACAGGATCATGATAAGAGAACCGCAAAAAGGCCAGCAGTGAAGGGCCGAAGTCTCAGCTGGAGGAAGCTGGCACAGCTCCACTGATGTGCATCAGCTACAAACCAAAATGGTTTGAAGAGCCAAATGTTTTAATGCTGGACATGAAAATCTTTCAGCGCTACTATGAAACTTGGAAAATTTGCTAATACTTGAGCATGTACAAAACATTTCGATATAATTAAATGTCTGTGTTGTAGAAAGTAAATAAAAGCAACGAACACAGAAGTGGAGTTGCTATACAGGGAGACTGGTTTGGTCTGAAATGAAATCCACAAAATATTTGACATATTTTTATCTTGTCTAGTGATTTCAGTTGCCTAATGAGTAACATCTCCTACAGCTATATTTAGACTTCTCTACATTATGCCAAGTTGGCTGACCAAAATGGGACAGATCCCAAATCCCTTGCCACTTTTCAAGCTGTAGCTATCAACTGAAAAAAGAACAAAATCTGTGCAAAGACATAACACTGAGCAGCAGGAGTAGACTGCACCCTTAGTGTTGTCTCTTGGTCCTGTCCCAACTACTTGGCCAAAATTGCCTGTGTATGAACCAAGGCAAAACTCTCATTTGCACTGCTGACCTCTGGCCTTCCCCTTCTTTCAGAGCTTTGATTTCTCCCCAGGCCTTTCAGACCATTAACACTACTGTTACTCCCAAAACTGAAGAAAAACGAAGTTGTGTTATTTAATTTGTTAAGTATGGAATTGTTTAATAAAGAAATATCTCATATATGCATCAATGCTGCTGCTGGCCAGATTGATTTCCTTTATTTAAGGGGAGCATTGACCAACCAAATATCACAAATAAATGATGAAGGTAAGAATACTGAAATTGTTCCTCCCTCACACCTTTCCAGGAATGGATCTGATGGCTTTACTTACTCTGGAAGTCAGTGCTTCTGAAGGGGCAATCAAAACTTGCCAGTGGTTCAAGTACTCATCTCCATCAGTATCAGCCTGGAAAGACACTCACAATATTGGTTTTCAGAAAATTAGCCAGTCGCCTCTGGGCAGAACTCCAGTGTCTCAGAAGTGTGGCTTTGACAATGCGTAGTTAAGCTCTGCTTTTATTGTTCAAGATGAGGGAAACCCTCAAAACCTCTCACTCTTTCCCTCCACTGAGCATGAAAGCACAGTAGTTAAGCTTTTTTTGGCTCTGCACCACCTTCTTCACCAATTAGTCATTTCCCAATACATAATACAACAGAGAGTAGCAGCAGCAGAATAACTTTGAAAATTAAAAAAATAATGTGAAAATTAAGAAATGCTGAAAGAAAGGAGGGAATTGACATCTGTCTATGAATTGCCACTATACTGAACTAATTCACACCGTAAACTTTACAGTCTTTGTACGCAGACACTATTGTTCATTAAGTTTCTCAGTGAGATGATGTATCATATATCTCTAGGCACTGCATAGCCTAAACAGCTTTATGGTCTTCTGGAGAAGACATGTAGACTGAGAAAAAAAAAAAGATTTGTACAAGCAAGAACTGATGTGTTTTTCAGTCTTTTTTACCTGAACCAATCTTTTTTTACTTCAAATTGGTTCACATTTAAGACTATTACCCTTTTCTCTTTTTTTGGCACCTCAGCTGCCTCTCAAACCAACAAGCCAGAGTCTCCTATGCACCCTTTGATGTTTTCCTGTCTGAGACCACACCCCTTCCCTTCCCTTCTCTCTTTCTACAGCCTTCAAAAGTGCCATCTCCACCTCTTCGACAAAACTTTCAAGGTCTTCTATAAATGTAATAGGCCTGGTCCCTGCACCTAGCCAAGAGAGAAACTCTGATAGTACCTGATAGTCTAGAATAACTCAGGGCACCCTGAAATAAACAGCATAACTCCTGTCATAGAGCTTCAGTGCTTACCTACCTAATTATAAGGAACATCCAGCTTTTGACTGGAAAAGACATTGTGATACTCTACAGCACTCTTAAAAGTCCAAAGATCTAAGTCTTTTAGGAAATGATGGTCATATCTGCATTGCAAATTGGACACACAGATCCCACAGCTGATGGAGACCTGAACTGCTGTACCCACGTGTTCCAGTGTGCTGCAGACTGTGCCAACCAGCATAGGTATGGGAGCAACTGGTTCACAGCCAGGGTAATGACTGTGCACTTGAATCCACAGACCTTACCACCAACAGGACACATTAGGCTGTGCAACTTTTAACAAAGCTGTTGAGTTTCTGGGCCTGCATTGCTTCACACTCAGCTGTGTTTGTTCTCTCTTGACCACAGATCTTTACATGTCCTATTTAGAAGACTGCATGAATTCCGATAAGTAAATGTGCCCAGTGGAGAAAATATCTTCACATTAAAGGCACGTGTTGTTATTACACTTGAAGCTTTACCAGTCTCATCTGTCTTAGTCAGACTGATATACTGACCTATATATGCTCCTTATAGAATCCATATAAAACATTTCCTCTTCAGATTCAATAGTGCAAATAGGACATGGTTTGGGTTTTTGAGCTTTCTTACAAGTTTGTGTTCACTCCTCTCTTTTCTGGTTCTCTGGGAGTTAGAGCAGAAGTGAGATAAGTGCTGTCATTGTAGGGATAGGTGGAAAGTATTTCTTGAAGAATAGCTAAAGTAGGGGCAGGACTGACCTCTTAGAGACTTTTATCAGCCTTTGCTGGTGCTTTGAGCCTCCCAAAATAATTGGTAACGCTAATTAAAAAAAAAAAAAAAAGGAAAACAAAAAAAAAAAAAAAAAAAAAAAAAAAAAAACAACCAAAAAAAAGCAAACAACAACAACAAAAAAAAAACAACCCAACCCCAAACCCAAACCCTCACTCTCACTCCATGTTAAAGCATGTCTCGTTCACAATCTATGAAAATCTTTTTTAGGGAAAGGGTATAAACACTCCTGCTGTAATGCAGAGACTGGGCACTGGGCAAAAATAGCATAGTGTTTTATGAGGAAACAGAGAGATTGAGAAGGAAATAGGAAGGTATTCTGTGCTTCTTATAACCACAAAGTTGTGAATTCCCTCCCCTGCTCTCAAGTTCACCAGCTGCACAGATTTATGCTTGTGGTTCAATCAAGAAAATAATGTAGCAATAGCATTAAGGGAAAGAAGCATGGAAAGGTAGCCTAGATTGAAAGAATAGTCTCAGGGATAACCTGAAACTTGAGCATCCTACTTCAATCAATGCTATATCCCAAGTAAGGAACTTGTAAGGGTGAGAGCTTAGCAAAGTCCTTCAAATATGCCTTTGATCTGTTCAGATGCTCAAGGGAGAGTCCAGGGCTAGAAACCTGGCACCCAAGGGAGACTTTATCCAGAGAAGGGTGCTCTGCAGGTCCCCACTGAATGAGGAAAGAGGCAGAAGCTGTGTGGGAGGTGTTCCCCAGCAGTGGAGAGATGAAAACACTTTGCTGCTGTCCTAATATTTCACACCCCAGTCCAGGCCACAAGACAAACAAACCGGGTGTTGTTTCAACTGCCTCATTTGACATGGTCTAACATTACAAGAAGTGAAAGAAAACCTTAGCACCCCCTCCCGCCCCCCTCCTTGGACCAATTGAGCTGTCACTGTCTGCAGAGAAAGTGATTGTTCAGTCGAAAACACGTTTCAGCCTGATGCAAACTGAACAGTCTTGAAAAGTGGAGTTTCCTTTTGTGCCTCCCCTCCAAGGAAAGTGAAAGGCAGCAAGAGGAGAGGCAGGAGGGAGGGAGGTGACCACTTTGCACTATCAGCACTCCCTGCTGCCTACTCAGTAGCCTGTCCTTGCCAGGCAGCCCCAGAAGCAGCATGCTGTGGACTTCCAGGCAGGATGAGCAGTCCTGTGAAAGCAGTGACAGATATTTTCAGGCAAAAATGTTCAGGGGGAGTTGGAAGAAAGTGATGGAGTTTCAAAACCAGAGCTTGGCTAAGCATCAGGTTGTAACCTTTGACCAAAGTTTATCTTTCAGAGGTTGGTAGCTTAGCAACGAGGGGTTTTTTTCATTTGTTTTATACACACAGAAGAAGCCACATCAGGCATGTCAGACTACAGATGTGTCAAGGCATCAGGGGAGAATCACCAGGGGACTGGGATTTGCAGCTTAGGTGAACGGGGATGCTCCTCTCCAGCAACATGTGATTTTTCTTCACACGCAAGAACGAGATCGTTAGGAAATGGAAAGGATTTTCAAGATCCCATCCAGGGTGAGGTCACTCCCATTCGATTTTACCAAAGAATAATGCTAAGAGCCTGTTGTCAGTTTTTAAAATGTCCATGAAGTTTCCTTAATGGAGTTGGCTTCCTATTTTGAGGAGTATCTTGAAATACTAAAGCTCAAAGTTTAATTTGGGTGCAGAATAAGGTAATACATGAGAAAAAAAAAAAAAACAGAAATAAAAAAAAGCAAGTCATATACTCAAGTAGCAAATAACTGTTCTGCCATCATACAAATTGGGGATTAGTATCTTCTTGTCCTTTTGGAGCCTAAGTGGACTATTGATCTCTGCCCTCATTCAAAATCTTTCCAGGCAGCAGTTTGCACTTTACGTTCAGTACTGAAACTCAACAACGCAGAAGCTGTCACATCCCATCACATCAGTTCCTTCACTTGCTGCCTTGAGAACCTCCATACATAGCCAGTATTCCTTCCTGTCTGCTCAAGCCAATAAATATTTGGATGGCCAACTACCAGTGCATTTCACAAGTGCTTGACAGAGAAAGTACCGCAGCAAAAAGGAAAAGATGCCATAATTGCTCACAAGTGATGAGCTCAGGTTTCTCACTATACAATTAACATTGCTTCCAACTGCTAACGAAGTTGTTATATAGTAAGTGTTGAGTAACACGGGGGAAAGCACACTTTACACAGCCAGATTGATTAACTGCTCTGGCACCATTGCATGGGCCACCCTCTACTCTGATAAATTTTCATCCTAGAAAGGTGAGAAATCAGAATTCTCCACAATTTTCTGTTCATCAAAACTTAAGGCAAGCAGGGCAGGGTATCCTACACCAGCGGGAGCTTGGGGGATCATGCAGAGCCCTCATGGGACTCTGACTGCTCTCTGTGCACTAGCAAGACATGTAGTGAACAAGGCAGGGCTCCATATAAGAGGGGAGTTGTCACCATTAGCACAAGGACATTCCTCTTCAAAACTCTGAAAGAGAAGCAAACTGCCCAGAGCTACCCTCCCCAGCTAGACAAGTTCGTGCAAACAGCCCTCCGACCACAGGTTGACACAGGTCTTAATGGCACTGGCAGCACCACAGGGTCATTTGCACACAGATGATTTGGGCCTGGCAGCACCTTAGGGACTAAGGCTTCTGTTAGAGACTGCCACAAAGGTCTCGTTGTTTGGAAGTGTGCTTCAGCATGCTCAGTTGTCACAGTAGAAACTGATGTGACCGTGTGACTGGAAAACATATGCAGTCACCACAGTGCCTTACACCATTTTGGAGAAGACTTTCTTTTCAGCAAAACATCATGGAAAAAAAGAGTAACTGCAGGGGAACTTGGGAAAATACTAGGATCAGCTTGCCAGCTCCTAACATTAAAATGCCTTAAAGCAGACCCTCCAAAAGCAGAAGTCTTGTGAGCGTGCCATGTTGGGTTTTCTTGGGTTTTGTTGCAGGGGTAAGGTAGAAGTGTGGGTATATTGCTGTATTTAGTTTTCTGTGTTCAACTTCTTTCTCTCATAGACACACACATAAATGCACACCTTTCATGACTTAGGTGATATACAACAACATAAGTTTTGTCAGGTTTCACAAACATTTATCCTGGGAAACCAAATATTTCTACTTCTTGCAAGTTCTCTCAACAAGCACAAGGTCCCAGCAAGTCTGCAGTGGCACCTCACCTGAGAAAAACGAGTGTCCAAATTAATCTCACGCAAAGCTTTCATAGGATCAGAAACATGGAAGTAAATGTTCACACCTAAAGAACTTCATCGTATTTGAAACTGCCAACCTGTGAGAGGAGAATCTTCTATAAGCAATGGTCCATGCCATCAATAATTGAAATTTTAGGGCCAACCTTGTTTTCTTGAAAGCTTGTTTCCTTAAAGCAAATTGTGATAATTTTGCACTTCTACCAAAGGGTATTTTATCTCTGCAGCAAGGTAAAAACACCTTCATTACTCAAAATACAACTCAACAAAGTATCCCCACCATAATATAAAAGAGATAACTATTACTAATAGGGCTGCTTTCTTAAAAGGACAGTCCAAATGATGTGAATCAGCACCTAACTAATCAGCAATTCCAGACTCAAAATTCTGAATGAAAAGTGAGTCCCACAATTATAACTGTTCCGTCTTTAAAAGAGTAGGTTGAGAGGATAGAAACAGAAGAAGGAAGGACACCTGTGTCACAATGCATATTAGATTTACCAAAGTCAGAAATATTCTCAGGATGAAATAATCCTATAGTCCCTTTCCTCCTCAGGATCAGCAGCACCAGACATAAGTGAGCAAATACCTAGAAGGAGAAGCAGTCATTCAACTAGCAAAAGGTTAAAAAGGGGAAGGATCAGAGTCTCTCATAGAATTGGAAGTCACTGAGGACTGGAGGGGAAACGTTCAGGTGAATGTCCAAAGGAATGTATTTCAGGATTAATAATAAGATTTTCTGCTGTTAGGCAGGGACGAGCCAAATGCAGGTGACGGAAGAATTGGAAGTTCGTGTGAGATTGGCAAAGCAGGGGAGAACTATGAGCCAGAAATACAATGCAGATGTGAAAAATGCAATGTAAAGTCTGTTAGGGGAGAATATTTCCAGTAGATAGCAGTGGAAAAACTTTATCTGTGCTGATGGCTGGAGGTCTGCCCTTCCAGACTGTCAGAGCTCTCTCTGATCACCCCAATGGTCTCTGCTACTACTCCCCAGCTCCAGAGGGCTAGGGGTGTCCAGTGTGGGGACAGCCCTGACATGGTGCCATTGGCTAAACTTTCTGGTCTGATTGCCATGGAAAAGAGAGCAAGGAGCTTCATTGAGGCCTCAACCCATCAGCTCAGGAGTTGTGTTTAACCTCAGGCATTTGCCCTTGGTTCCCACCTGAGCTATACTATTGACCCTGACCTGTGGATTGACTTCTTGTCTTGACCTCAAACCTGCCTCATTGATATAGATGTGTCTGCAATCACTGGGCTGCTCCTGATCCTGGTGGCTGCAGGTGGACGTGCCCCACTCACCCACTCACCTTGCTTCAGTGCTGTGGGACAGGGGCCTTGCCAGTGAGGCCACTGTCCTGCCCCCCCTGCCCTCATCCTCAACTCCCAGCTCCCTGCCCTTGCTGCACCTCAATGCAGGAGAATATAGTCACCCTGGAGCCAGTTCAGGGTAATGGGGATGAGGGAGACTGAAAGGGGCTTGCTTTGATCAGCCTTGCAAAACCATTGCCAAGCACAACTGCCCAATAAATATCTCCAAGATGAGCAGACAGAAATAGGAACAAGCTAACTAGGCAGGTAATGTTAGCACAAAAAAAAAAAAATGTAATCTGGAAATTAGACACAGATTTCTTGCCACCAAAGAAAGATCAAGCCCAGGTCTTTAAAAGCCTGCTAATCAGTGCAGAGGAAGCAGGCATGACAGCTTTCAGATGGAGCCTGAGCAGCTCACGGAAAAGATTATTTGAGAGGGATAGTGAGGCCAGACCAAAGGTCTCTTTTATGCAACCCTTACAGGAGCGCGGCAATGCTCAGCCCACCCTGGAGGCTGGCAGCAGATTGGGAAAGGGGGGACCTGTGGAGACCAAACTCTTTCTTCTCACTTGCCTTTCTACCACCGTATTTTTGCCTTGTTTCCCTTCTCCGCACTGCATATTCCTGGCGTTGTGGCTGCACCACGGTTGGCTAAGGGGAAGGAGGTAGAATCCCCATTTGTCTTTTTGGTAAAATTTGCTTTCATTTTAAACCCTTTTTTTAATATTTGGTATTACCATGTTCATTTTAGGTGCATCTGATTCATTCCTCACTTCTTTGCCTACAGAATACTGAAGTTAATTATGGTCGGCGTGCTCCCTGCAATCAACCATTTACTCTGCACTGTTCTCTCACGGTGAGCTGAAGAGAAAGCCTGAGTCCATATTTGAAATCCTCATTCAAATACTGCTTTCAGTCAAGCAGTTTAAAATTGCTTTTGGGGAGGGAGATGAGAGGGAGGGGGCTTGGGGGGAGTGTGGTCTTGTATTTGGTGACTGCTAGGCAGCTGGAACAGCACAGGGAAGGAAGGGCCTGGGTTTTGCTATCCATAGTAGGGAATTTAATTTAAGGCTGATGTGTTGCTGGTTGCAAATATGTATTAAATATCCAGATGCAAGAGAAATGGGTACAGAAAGCAACAAAATAAATGCAGGATATTGGCTCATCTCTTCAGAGGGCTGATTTCACAAACCTGGCACATTGGTGATTCACTGCCTGCCCTGATTTTTTGTGTCACTGATTTGGCTAGGATCTAAACACAGAGCTTCACAGTTACTGAACCACTGTCCCAGACCCAGCCAAGTCTGAACACAAAGCAGGCCTGAACAAACCAGCAGGCAGACTACAAAGGAAAAGCAATTGTTCTGCTTAGCAGCAGCACTGTTTCTGCTATGCTTAGCGTCAGAACAAGTTAATTTGGGAGCACAATCTTCTTAAAAGGAAGCATTGCTCAGCCCAGCATCCCCAGGTTTCATGCAACGTGCTGCCCTTTTCACTAAGGATGAGCCACGGATGCTACTCATGATGTATTTTTTCACTACACAAATAGTATAAGAGCCGATAGAAATCACTTCTCCTAAACCTCTGTTTTGCATCTTGTTAGAATCTGACATCATATTCGGCTGTCATCATTGGCTTTTGAGGAAGTTTCTGCCCTGATTTAATAAGCAAGATGAAGGATTTCACTATTAAGACAAAACAATAAACTGCAATATCAAAACACTAATACAAGATTTCTCCAATGCTCTTGGTCTAAAGTACTTGGTCTTAACTGACCCTTCAGAGAGGTAAAACCAGATGATCATGAGTAAAAATCATGGCCAAAAATTAAAGAGCAGAGCTTCTGAACATGTGAAAACTGCCCATGGCTCCATCCTGGTTAACAGAGCTATAGAGACCACCAGTTCAGCATCCCAAGAGCCACGAGAGGTGCAAGGAGAGGGCACCTGCAGCATACAGACTCACCTTGCTGAGACCCCCAGTACCTCACAGGGGCCAGAGGAGTCCTCAGGGTGAACACACTCCCTTGGTGTATGGGAGGGGAATGGAGGGAACCGTCCTGCCAGCAGCACAGAGCAGCACCCACCTTCTCTCTGCAGGCTGTGCAGGCAGCCCTGGCAGGAGGAAAGGGATATGGCCTTATCTTTGCTGCAGTGAGCATCTTCACATGCTTCCAGATTTCCCGGGGACAGTCAACACAAACTAAAGCAACTTTCAAACCACTCTAAGCCATTAAAGCCACCCAACATCAGGCAGCCAGAGATGTAGCCTGCACTTTGCTCTGGCTGATGGCTTAAGATGTAAACTCCTCAGCTGCACCAGCTGCTCCTTTGCTATCCACAGCTATTGCAAGCTATTGCAGAGCTGCATACCACTATACTTTGCTTTCATGTGTTTTTGTGAAACAACAGCACCACAAAATGCCACAAAAGGAGAGCAAGCAGCCTCTCAGACCCACTTTCTCACCTGCCAGGGAGCAGGGGATGCTGCGGGGAACACAGAGCAAGAGGGTGAGACCCCCTTCCCTCCTCTGCGCAGCGGCGGAGGTCTAAATTACACTCTGGCCTCATTCACCAGAGCCAGCCAGCTGCGCAAAAGCTGAATGAAGACCTCCGAATCCGGCCCCACGCATGGGCGGGTGTTGTGCAGGCAGCCAGGGCCAGCACTGTCCCTCAGCTGTGCCAGGGGACCAGCTCCAGGGCCATCAGCTGGCATAGTGGAGCAGAGGCACCCAGCCTCCTGCTTGGGCACTGCGTGCAGGAACAAAACAAGGGCTGGAGATAGCACCCTCATTCAAACACATGGTATTTTAGCACCAGAAATAGTATTATTTTTTTTTCAGCAAAACTACTGGCAGAGAAAGATACAACTTAGCATGAAAATAGGTATCAGAATAAGGCCCTAGCTGAATAGTCAGTATTCTGCATAATTCCCTTTTCATCCCCTTAGCCTATATCCTCTCCAAATACTCAGGTCAAATTCTGCAAATGAGCTCCAGCATTTTGGCCATTAAAAGTAAAAGCTGGAACATTTGGATTCTGCCTCTATCATATCCCTCTATTTGAATAACGTCAGCTCTCTGCTTTCAACATCAAGGTAATAATGAAGTCTCTCCCCTTCTCTCTCTCTTTCTGTCAAATATCAAAGAACCGAAAGAGATAAACTTGCTAGTAAAAATAAAAGAAATATAGCATTTTAAGGAATGCATTCAATTCCCCTCTCTACTAATACTTTGTATGTTAAATAACTTACTCCACACTCAGCATAAGTAAAAGCATGTAAGAGGAAGGCCGGAGAGAAAGGCAGAAGTCAGGATAAACTGTGGAACGATATTACTGCTATTTAATGACAAAAGTCTTTTTCAAAGATCCCAGCATGCTTTACACACTGTCTACATTTGAATGATGCATTGTCAGACAACGGAGAGGGCCAGCAGAGGGAAGTAGTCTAAAATTATAAATGAAAATTACAAATTACAAGTGAAAATACAGAACAGGAGACAAACCCAACCATGCAATTTTCATTTTAACTCTCTGGGCAGTACACTAAAAGGGCTAGCATACACTTCCATCAAAAGCAGTGGGAATAACCCTAAGAGCCATCTTTCTCAAATCACAGATGAATTCAAATGGGAAGAGGCACACAACAACAAAAAAAATAGTTGTTAATGCATAAAACTACTGTATGTCTTCCAATAGCTGGACTCAAGAACCCTGGTTAAATACTGACTTTCTTTCAGAGTCAATCAGATAATAAGACCCCTTTAGAAGCACAGAATAGTTAAATTCATCACCATAATTTAATTGTAGAAGGTTATTAAAGAGCACTTCGACTCCCCTCCTGCTTTGGCGCTGCTTTTGTGTATTAAACTCAGACTAATCAAATTGCAGATTCCAAGAGTACTGTATTAGTCATCCCCATCCCTTTTAATTTGTTTAATGGCCTCCTTTTTTCTCCCCCCTCTTGTGTGTGTGTTCTGACTGGCTGTGCAGCGCTTAGGCTCACGACATGTAAATAAAGAATGGATAGGGGAACAGTTCGTCGAAAAGAATAAAGCGTGCCTCCATTCTAAAGTTACATTTGATGTGAGCGTAATTCATGGGACGTGTACTGCAAGCAATGGCGCTTATTATTTCTGCTTAACTGTCTACAGACACAGAAGGAGAGGGGAGAGGGAGAGGAAAAAAAAAGGAAGAAAGAAAAGAAAAGAAGTCTGAATTTACACTTACCGCTTCAAAAGCCCTTTTGTGCTTCGCCAACTTCTCCTGGCTGAAGATGCAGTATTTTGCCAAAAAGTCGACTGCAAGAGCAGACAAAAAAAGGGATAAAATAGCCCATAAAAGAACTCTTTTCACTACTTTTCCTTAAGCATTTTTCTAAATTGCCATAATGAAAATTATTTTTTAAAATTCACAACAACATCAGCCACAGAAACCTCCTCTGGTAAAAATTTCAATTTATGGTTTGTTTCTTGTGCTTTGGTTGTTTTTATTTCTTAATCTTTCTTACTTGAAGAAGTCTTTTCACCTGGCCCAGGGCACAAAGTCAAAGTTAGCTCTGAATAGGAGATGTTTAACATGTATAACACATAAGAGCTCCATCCTGATCGGGCAGTAGTCTGGGAGTGTGGCAAGGTCTTGTTGTTGTTTGTTTTAAATGTCCCAGAAAAGAACTTCTTCAGACTTGAGTTCTGCAAAGCAGCATCCTCCATATATACTGCTAAGTCCAGGGGTACCAATAAAAACCAAACTCCTTTGGTTTGTTGCAGTCAAAAGAGATAGGTATAGCCACATAAACTTTTCCAGTATTAAGTATATCGCCGAAATGACATGCCCTTTTTCCTAGTTCTCTTCACATATGATTCTCTTTTGTGAAAGTGTGGCTGGTTTTGGTTTGGGGTTTTTTTTGTTTTTTTTGGTTTTTTTGGTTGTCCAGGCCTATCATCCAAGAAGGCAAGGACCCTGAGTGAGTTATGGAGCTGTATGAAGCTGTCCTTGCTTCTTCACACCTAACAGAGCTTGAAAAACTGCTCGAAGTGGGATGAGGAAATTGTAGGAAAATGTCAGGTCATGCCACAAACACAGGCAGAGTTCATGAGTTCTATGGATGGTACTATGTCACCTCTGAGTTTAAACTCCTCCTAACAATTATTTGTTCTCTTCTAATTTCTTTCTCCATGTCCCCAGACTGCTGTTTCTATCACTTCATCTTCACCTTCCTATGAAAGAAAGTCCATTTTCACTTCAAGGAAAACTGCCAGCAAATTCAGGACCTGATGAGGAGAAAGTGTTGAGACTCAGCTTTTCTAATTTCCTGTTCATTTAGAGTGAGAACTGGAAAATAGAGGTAATGATTTGCAAAATGGTGCCAGAAAAAAAAAACTGAATTATTATTATCAACATCATTATTATTGATAACATTATTTTATTGTAAAGAGAAAGGGTTCACAGGGTTGTGGCAATGCCGTATTCTGACTGGTATCTAAACAAGCTCACAACATAAATCTCCTCCTTCTTTTTAAAAGAGTCATTTGTCTTCAGGTTGTGTTTTGGGCCATGTGCAAGAAAGGTTCCTATTGGGAGGGAAGGCTCATTGTTTGTTTATAGCTGTGTCCTAAACAGTACAAAAGGACAAATAAAGATGCCTAAATGCCATTGTTTCTTATCCTATACACCCCAGATGAACCAAATTTATACAATAACAACAACAGCAAAAATATCTTGGCTTTCCACAGCAAAACAGCAACAAAAGTTTCTATTTCAAGCACAAATTGACAGATGCTCCAAGATTATCATTATCGCATGATGTGCTTTTGAAATCCAAACTAAATTATGATACTGAAAGGAATGAGAAAACTAATTTCTGACAAAATTGTTTTTGCATATATCTGTCTTACTGACAGCATCCAAGAAAGATTTCAGTCAAAGAGGATCAACTGCAGTAGTGACATAGCTTCTGGAAAAGAATTGTACCACACTTAGTACTGAGCACTTGCCCAGGATCTAACCCCTATTTTCCCCACAAGAAATTTTCAGAAGTTGCCCTTTTTGGTTTGCACACTGCCATGGGCTTGGGAGATGTAGATGCTCCAACACTGTGAAACATCACTTATAGGATGATCTGCATTGGCGCCATCTGGTGATCCTGGAAAATATAAAACCATAAAAGAATAAATGTGTCATGTTTTCTCTTAATAAAATACTGATCATTTCTTCTCACCAAGTAATTCATAACATTGCAACTTCACTTTTGACTGAGTTGCTAATGAAATAGCCGTGTAACAATTTTGAGAGGGGTAAGAGAGGGAGTCATCTCTCTCACAGAAATGGAGGGTCAGGAATGTAAGCTTTTGTTTTTATTTAATCAACTTTTAAGGTCAGGTTAGTCTCTTAGACCACCTGCTCTGAATTGGTGCATAACCAAGGCCAAAGGATGTCACATATACCTGTGTAATCAGTCCAATTATTTGTACCTAGCTAGAGCACAGTTTTCGGAAGATTGTCCTGTGTTGATCTGAAGCTGTCAGAATTTGGAAAATCCCCTTATTTCTAGTACATTATTTAGTATATATAGTACATATAAAGTACATTATTTCTGAGATCAATATATGGGTTACATGTCACTTGAAGTTGTGCTTAGTGTCAATAACAGCAGTTTTCACAAGGTTTAATAATGCCCTCAATATCCAGTATAGTTTCCCCTAAAAATACTTACATGCTGTAGTAAGGTTCACCTGAAAAGGAGATTAAGCAGAGCTCTGTCAGTATTTCTATTAGACATCCTTAATGGATTTTTTGGTGATTTTTGTTCCCTCTACAAAGGTTGACAACTTTTTAAAACATGGACACCAAAACTGTGTGGACAGCCTCACTAGAAGCATAGATCTCCTCTTACTTATTATTCCCCTCCAGTATGGCCAAAGGGGCAAACAAAGAGTGGTTTGCCATTCAGATCTTGAGTAATAATTTCAACTTTAGGGAACGGGTTTTCTCCAGCCACGCTCCTCATGCATCTGTTTCCTTCTCTTTGTTTATTCCCCCCATCCCCAGGAAGTTTCAAAATCGTCGATCAATTTTGACCAAGTGCAACGGAGGCATAGAGGTTTGACAGGAATTAAGTACCTACAAGTTTCATGAAAATAGGCAGCAGAGTAGAGGGAGGGAGGGAGGCCCTATTAATTCCCTCATTGAGGGAAAGACCTCAGCATGAGCTCAACCTTTGTTACAGCCTGGAAATCCACACGAGAGAGAGACCCTGGAAAGCAGCCATCATTAGTAGCACCGCTCATGGAACCACCTGTTTAATTAATTATTCTCTGCCGTAAAGAACCGTTTAAAAACAGCTCCATAGCTTTCAATATAAAGCTTGCTTGCAGTGCCCCCAGTAGGAGTCACGGAGACTGAGGTCAGGGGAAACTGGGCCCCACATGTATTGTACCTCTCATAATACCTAGCCCTAAAAGGCTGCTAGAGGTCTTTGGGCTCCAGCAGACCCAAATGCAGGTCTGCCATATTTGTCATGCTGTTGCTGAGTACTTTACAGCCAGGCACACTCTTCTGCCCTACTGCCATCAGGCTTTGTCTCCATTCCCCATCTTTACCAGGGAGCCCAGAGCTGGTGACAGAAGCGTTTGCATCCAAAGCCATGCTCAGACCCTTTCTCCATAGCTATTTGGTTTGCACAGAGCTGAGGAAAACCTAAGAAAAAACAGCTGCCAAACTCAAAAAAAAATCTCTACTGAGCATGTCTGTACTGAAATAGTGCCATGAACTGGCCAGGTTTATGAGACAGTGAGAAGGTGCATCCCTCAGGCTGCACTAGTTAGTCACTTTGTACCAAATGTCAAGTATTGACTCCAAAGTAAGTATTCTAGCTTTGTACGAACACATTTGCCAGGCTATTAGTTCCTTAGGTACAGGTAGAATAATGTACTTTTGCCTAATGTTGAGGAATAGAAATACTGGTTTTGCTGAAATTAGAAATCATTCCAATCAAATATTTCAGAGAGGATTGCAAAACTGAAATTTAATCCCTTAAAAGACAAAAAAAAAATAAATAAAAAAAGTAGCTATTACTAGAACACACTTCCTAGTCCAGTATTTCTAAGATCCTACCTCAGAAAGACACTTAAGAGAAAAATAAGATAGATTACTACAGCAGAGAATGGGGAAATTAGTTTTTGCTCTTTTGTTCACAAGTTGTGCACCATGCACTACCTGTACCATTTACTCCACGCATACTCATGCTGATATAACTGCTTTCTGCACTCCTCCTATATGCTTCAAAGAATACACAGGAAACGTCCCATGAAAACAGGCATAGGTTTAGAAGGAAGGGGCTTGGCAGATGAGTATGAACAATGGCATGTAAGATGCCAGCGAAATAAAAGAGGACTCGGGACACACCCAGGGGGAGCATCCAGGCTGAGGGAGACTTGCATGGAAACCTTGTGGCTATGCAGAGCTCACAAGTCACATCAGCTTTGGCAGCACACCCTGTTCCTGAGGAGAGGATGGTGGCTTATTTTGCTTTTTTAAACTAAAAAACTCATACTCACAGTAAGCTTCTTATATTAAAAGAATATTAAAATTGAAAAGTCAAGTACTTAAAGGCTAGGAAACTATGGGAAATACTGCACTCTGAAAGGCCACATCATGGTGCAAGAAGGAGGGTAGAAGGCAGACTATACTGGAAAATTTAGCTTTGGCATTTCAAAGCATTTCAAAACAAGAGAATAGAAAAACTGAGGCAGTTGTAGCGTGAAGTCAGTAGCAACTTCTATTCCTACCCAGCTCCATAACTTCCACTTCATTTTTTGTTATATTTATTGTATGTTCATAAAACTATAAAGGAGATCTTGTAACATTTTGTGAACATCAAAGGCTTAACCCTCTTAACCTTCCCTGAACAACACATTATTCCCATTTTACAGATAGGGAAATCAAGAGATTAAGTAACATTTCCAAAGCCAGGAAGCACGGTGGTAGCAGACACAGAAAATCATCGCTCTTCAGCACCGTGCTTTAACTGGAGACAATGGTCTCCCATGGGATATCTGTGTCAGAGCTTTGAAGGACATCAAACTACACCAGGCTGTCAATAGAGATAATGGAATAATTGGCAACAGTGTCTACGATGCTTTTCCTTTCAGGGAAGCTGGATTAGGATCTTCAGCCAATTAAGTAATGCTGATGACTGGGCAATCATAGATGTTTATGAGACAGATAGAAAGGAAACTACAAGGAAAGAATAATCAGGGCCTCAATTAAATACTAAAATCAGTATACCGCTTACAGGAAGCTGAAGAAGCTTTGTGGGAATAGAAACTACCTTATGTTGGGACTTGACCATTCAAACATAAGGCCTGGGAACCCAAACATTCAGGTTCCCAGCAATAATTTTGAAATATCACTACACAGTTCCTTGCATTTGCCCATGCAGTTAACACAGTTACTCTTCAGAATGAAGCATTTCATATGCAACCTGGGGGCAGAAAAATATTGTGTAAAGTTATAAATTGAATGTCAAAAGTATATGTATAAGCACACACACCTCTTCCCAAAAATCAGCTCACTTTAAAGAAAGTCCATCAATATTTTGCAAATGCAAAGGAATTATTTTTTAACTTGCATTTGACTGGCTTCAAAATCTCCTGGTAGCATTTTTAACCAAAATAAATTACTTTTATGAACCCTGTAACAAGACAAATATGACAATTCATTCAACCAAAAATGCTTCCTAAATGAGGCTTTCCAACACTTTTACAGGTTTTTGATATTTGCCAGAAACTGTGTGCACAGCTAGATTTAACACATCACCACTGCTAGATAAAAGCACAGAATAGGTTTAAGAGTCTGTAAAGTCTGTACTCCCATGCTACACAAGTAAAAGCAAATTGAGGCACACAGCAACAATTTCATATGAAACAGGAGACCTTTTTTCTAGGCTAAGGAGGTCCAAAGGGCACCTCTTTTTACAGTAGAGAAAAACATTTGTGTAACTCCCAGGTGTGGCATCCATGAAGCATTGTAAATAACACACTTTATTTCCCCTTAAAAGAAATACACCGTATAAATTTAAGATTCAGACTTTGGTCTGAAAATAGTGTCTCCCTGTTTCTCCCCCTTTCTTATCTCTCACACACATACACATAAACACAAAAATGTTTCAAATGTGGATACCTTTCCCTAGCTTATTCAAATGTTACTAACTCTTTGCAAATAAGGGTGTGAATGTCATTGTAATGGCAAGGGACAGCCAGTCTGCCATTCCTAAAGCCATGCCACGTAATAGGAAACACCAAGAGGGAAAAAAATTTAGCTGTATATCATCAAACTCAGCCTCCTTGGGCATAACTATATAAATGCAACCAATTAGATAAAGATTGTGCAGGTAAGAGAAGATTGTCAATAAAGTGGGATGAAACAAAAGAAGTTCTATGTGTATCCCTCACACACACCCAATAGATGGGCAGGACAATCTATTTCACAACACCTGTAGCTCTTGATAAAACTTACACATTACTGTATTGTGTAGCTCAAATAATGGTATCTGTTATGAAAAAAATCACTTCTTTCAAGACCCCATTCTTCTTGGAAAAGTTTAATTATCTGAGACCAGTTTTTCCTTTGCTAGCTCAGCTGCCCAGTGTAGTCATGGTTTTCTGACATATATTTTACAAGCCCAACATACCAAGTTTCTTCATTTATACCAAAGCAAAAGTAGGCCTACACCTTTTTACTCCCTCCTAAACATTTCCCACTGACTTTCAAATATGGCCTGGCTGTATAATATCAGGCAGGGCTTTTGCTGTCTCATGCTCTCTTGGTTAGGCACAGGCATAAGAATAAGGATTTACAGAAAGTTATTTTGCTTTACATCATTAGGTCTTTCAGACTGTATTAAAGTTTCATAGCATTGTAGCTTGTTACCTGGCTTTGCAACTAATTTTTCTTCCAAGATGCCCTGTCTATAGAGCTGTGGGTTTCTGGACACTTTTCAGATTCTTACCATCAAAAAAGTGTCTGCAGAAAAAGCAGAAAAAGCAGAAAATAGTGACGCTTCTTTAATGCTGCTTTAATAAAAAAAAAAAACAGGCAAGCCAACTCACAACAGATGCTCTCATCCTTGGCACCAGTGTGAAAGTTTACTAGTGAGTGTGAGAGAGCTTGAGGGCTTAAGTCTTTACTTGCATGAACTTCTGGGGTCAGCTGGCAAAAACTTGATGAAATCAAATCAATTCCAAGGCAGTGCCTGTCTTGTCAGGACAAAATGGGAAACCTTTTGTTTCTGTGGGACTCGGGCCTTATCAGCTCATTCTGTCACTCATACTTCCTCAGTGCACTTGCAAATCCTCCTGGATTTATTGCAGATGTATGAAGCTTGCTGGAAATAATAGTACAAGCAAAGAGGCTAGTCAGCTATCAACTCCAAGCTCTGGGTAATACCAATGGGAAATTATTCACACAAAAGGTGCGCTGGGGTGACAAATGAAGAGGGCGCTTTGGCCCATTGAAGATGCTAGGAGCTTGCACAAAGCTAACAGACTAATACCAAGCAGCTCACTTTATCTGATTACATACTGAGCACTTGCCTGTGCCTCCCCTTCTCTGACACCAGCACACTGCCCACCCCCACACGTCCCCCTAAAGGATACAGGTTGCTTTCTCATATGTAGTGTAGCATGAAATGGTAATCTATGGCAGGAATCTGTCTGAAAACACATTATCTTCTCCTCTGCTTCCCCAAAAGATACCTTTAATGTTTAAATGCAGCAAAACCAAAGTTTCCTCAAAAAAGCGGGAAGAATGTGAGCAGAGATTTATGCCATGTTCTCCCACTCACACCACTGAGACAAGAAAATTATTCTTTTGTCCCTTTTTTAGTATTTGAGAGTTTCCTCCACCCCATTATTGTATACTCATGCCCTCTCTTCTTTATCTTTTTTTCTGAAGGTCATGAATACATTTCTATTAGGTATCATGCAGGGGCCACATGGAAAGACAGATTTGGTCTTTGGAGCAGTTAGCTAACAGCACAGTCAACCAAACCCTACCACTACTGCTGTTTCCCCCCAGGGAAAGGATGGACCATGGAGCCAGCATGGGCTGAGCCTCCAAAGACCTGACTGCTCAAGCTCTTTTGGGCGAGTCACGCAATATCGCATTGATGATGGTGGCAGCATCAAGGTTTGCCATGAAGGGCATTGGAAAATGTGTGGACTTCCATGGGGCTGAGCTCCTTATTCAAATTGTGGTTGATTTTGGAAGTCTGTCCACCTAAAACTCATACAGTGCTTTGAGGTAAATGACCACAATGGAAGATTTAAACTATATCAGAAACAAAACTAATCCTAACAATGGCATAAATCTACTGGCAGTAAGAAGAGGGGATAAAAATGTCAATAATAGCAATAAAGAAAAAGCAAAAGTGGTCAATATATAGCCTTTTGACATAATAAAAAAAACCCACCAAACTGCTATACTGAGCTCAGTGATGTAGTGAAATCATAGGATCATCACAAAGTACCTTCCATTGAAATAGCAGTTTACAGCAGTATTAAAAAGCAAACACAAAAGTCAGACATCAGCCAACCTGGAAAAGTGCTTCCAAGAGTTTTAACAGAAACTGGAGCAGTTCTTCCACTTACCAACACTGAGGAACTGCCAGAGCTGGGAAGAAAGCTAATATTGTGCCACTGTTTCAAAAGGGTAAATGCCACGACCCAGGTAATTATAGACCTGTCAGTTTGACATCAAACTCAGGCAAAACAGTGCAGCAGCTGATAAGGGATTTGATTAATAAAGAATGGAAGGAGGGAAATATAATTAATGCCAGTCAACACAGGTTTATGAAAATAGATCTTGTCAAACTATCTTGATTTCTTTTTTGGATAAGATTACTGGTTTAGTTGATATAGGTAATAGACTTAGGACTTCTACTGTGTATTTCACTTGGTATCATATGAAATTTTGATTAAGACACCAGAATGACACAAAACTATCCTGGTACCTACTCAGTGAGTTAAAAACTGGCTGACAGATCGAAAATGCAGTTACAAATGAACAACATTTATTGAGCTGTATGTTGGCCTACTCCTATTTAACAACTTTGTCAATAATGTTTTTCAAGAAGAAAATCTTTGTCACTAAGATGACCACAGAGGTGGCCCTCGGTTGCTCAAGAGGGTGGTAAACTATTAAGCAGCTTTGTTGTTGATCCAGAGTAATCTGGGTGGTTTAGCTATCTGAAAACAGGAAAGTGATATGAGCTTTGAAGTGATCAGATGTAAGGACTTTCTAATAGAAAGATCAGAGGGTCATAATGAATAGTCCACTGAACATGAACTTCCAAGTCAATACCATGGCCAACAGCTCTAATACGATTTCACATTCATAAATCAGAGAATATGCATGAGGCCTAGATTTGTTACACTACTTCTGGTTGTAGTCCCTAGATATGCTCTCAGAGCCTGATTCCCCTACCATATTCACTAAACAGACTCAAGCATCATCCCCAAGTGTTCTGACAGTACCTAGACAGTAAGGAAGGCAGGGCTACAAGGATGGTATCTCTCTCTTATTGTGCTATTCAGCACACCTGACCAGCAAACATTGCTTCCATCTGGAGCTGCCCAAGTTGGTTAAAATGCCTACAGCATGGCCAGGTCACATCCATCTTCATTGCTCCACAGGTTGTGTGGTTTTCCATGAGCGTGATCCTGATGTGGTTAGTTTCTTTGCTGAGAACGATAGCAGCCCATGGCCTGGGTTGCCTCCTGTTCCCAAAAGGAGGCCCATGCCCTTTTCTTCATAGGGATGATGTGCAACATTTAGAAATGACATTACAAATTTGCCAATGTCTTCCAAAAGCAACACTGCATAAATAACTTGTTACCTGGCTGGTCCAACAGGGATAGAGGACTGGAGTAGTCTGACAGCACATTAAGGGTCTTTTATATGGATGATATTTCAGGTGATGACAGGCTCAGAGAGACAGCCCTCAGAAGTGAGCAGTGTCCACATAGCCTTGATGTGATATTGGTGCCAATATCACAGAAAAGTTGTCCAAGTCTCTCTTCACAGTCCACAGAGAAGAGCCATGCCATGCAGAGCAATGCTCTTAACCACATAATCACTGAAAAGTCTCTCTTTCGGACATTGAGTGATGATTGTATTAGACATCCTCTGAAAAGCAGAGAAGCCTCAAGGCACTCTCCTAGTATGAAGTTAGAAAGCTGCTCCAAGGGTCTTCATTTAGTGAACTGTTTCTCTAGGTCAAGGATTAGGACTGGACATTCACTGGTTCACACCACTTCTGAAAAGACAAAGCTGAACAGGTAGCAACATCTGAGATGACAACTTGGAATTTGCCCACCAGGTTGAACTCCTTTCAGTTCTGTGTAAAGGGAAAACAGGCTCTTGACACCACAGAAGTGAAGGTGCCCTGAAACTGCTGTTGTAATTTCTGTGTGCTGTCCCAAACGTCTTGTGATGAAGACAGATTAATAAGCAGTTGCTAAATTTCTGACTTTGACTTCACGCAAAAGAAAATCGAAGTAAAATTTTGGGGTTATTTTAGGATTCTGTTAGGTACAGCTTTACTTCAGATTTAACACAAACATGTCTTTCTACCCATATTTTTGGTATTGAACAAAACCTCAGATTTTGTTATATTTTTATGGGGCCTGTTGTTCTTCTAGAGGCATTTTAATGCATATTGTTGTTTCTGTTTTAGTGAGTGTTGCTCATTTTGACAGAAGCAGATGGTGTTTGCTGAATTTTGTTTGTTCCAAAAATAAGCAACATCCAACTGTTCGCTACAGAGGTGTGAAAGAGGAAAGGCCTGATGCATAAACACTTTCTCCCTCCTACTTCCCCTTGCTATTCTTCTAGTGAAAGGAACTACAGCTGCCTCCTTAGAAGCCTACAAAACTGTGGAGTTCATGCTGTCACTCTACCAGAGAGGGCACACAGCTCCAACCAGCATCCGTGCCAGAGCAAAGCAGTGGCTAACAGCTCCTGGGAGGACAGCCCAGAGGGCTTTGTCACAGCTTCTTTGCAGCCCACAGAAGGAGGAGATACTTCTTACTAAGTCGCCTTAGTAGGTGGTCTAAGTTAGGACACATCAGGCTCCCTCTGTGGTCGATGGAAAGAAGCAGGCTTTTCCACACAGGTAGGAAAAATTACATGTCTCTGCTGACTAAAGAAACAATCTGTAAAGACTCACTTCCCACTTAGAATTTCAAAGGCAAATGAGATCTCCACTCTGCTGACGTCCCTCCATGTGGACCTGGGTAGGAACAGCAGTGCAGAGGCTATGCAAGGTCCCAAGGGATAGATGTTCCTGTGCAGATTGCTCTGAAGATCACAGAGGAGCCACCAGTTTTCAGGACTGGCCTCTGCCAGGAGGAGGGAAACATGTCAGGCATAAGAGGACAGATACAACCTGACTCTCATTTAGAAGTTCAGCATAGGAGCTGCAAGGATCCAGTTCTCGATTCATGATCATCTTTGTGAAGATAATGGCACATCATTATAAAAATTTTCTATGACATCCTGAGCAGGGACAAAACCCTCTGAGCAGTACATGACATGATCACAGACAGCAGCTCCACACCTGAGATTTACTCCCCAGGGTTAGGCACAAAAGGCCCTGGACCACCACCTTGTGGGACTTTGCAGCCAGGAGCTGCACCATGCTATCTACACACACCTGAAAACGCCAGCATCAAGCCCTCCCTTGGTATTTGCACCCCTGCTGTGGTGATTCGTGCATAGTTCCACCTGGGACTTTCTCTGGTCTTTGCTCCTCCTTATTAGTCCTCTTTGTGATGTGACTGAGTCAAGGCCCAGTCGCTTTGCTTTGAAAGTGCCAATTTGGCCAAACTATCAGGCAGCACACCTAGATAAGGCTCCTTAATGACTCCTGGGGGCAGCCTCCTGTCTGTAGACAAGGCTCAGCAAAGGTCTTGAAACCCAGCTATTAAGCAATGCCAAACAGGAGAATCTGTGGCATCTGGGAATCTTTTCTGAATAAAATATTAAAAAAAGATAACCACTGCAGGGTGCCCTATTATGTTTTTAAAATACTTCCAGTTTGCTTAGTGTTTATCCAGAAAAGCTAATTATACTTGTCGCTTAATGTAAATTGCTGGATAAATAAACACAGAAATAGGAGCTTAGTGACTGCTATGCTTTCTTTAAAATGCTTTCTGAAGGTTCATTATGCTAAACACAAAAGAGAAGGGAACTTCTTACAATGCACTTATTAAAGGCACATTTTCTACAGAAATGATTGTAGCATGATTGTACAATAGCATATAATTTGCTTTGTTGGCATTTTCAGCATGAATCTTGCCGACAGCAAGTATGGATGGGAAAAGTGGCTGCAGGGCCGCTGCTTGTGCTGTTAGGAGGTGTCAGCAGCAACTCAGAGGAGGAGGATAGCCCAGCCCAGAAGAGGAGCACTGGCACAACATGCACGTCTGACAACAGGGAAGGAAGCCCTACGGCTTATTTTCACATACACATATCCCTGTGGTAGTGCAAAATCTCAAACTGATGCTGACATCTCAAAATATTGATGTGACACTGCTATGATCATTAACAGTAGAACGTGCTGTAGTAGGTCCCCAGCTCTACAAATGCAATCCAAACCAGGCTATAACATGCAATCGTGCTTCTGTCAAGGAAGCAAGGAAGATACAACATGGAGTTATTCAACACAGATATGCCCATGTTGGCTTAATGCCAGCTGAAAGAGGATAAAAAAGACCTGATACAGGAAAAAAAACAGTGGCCCAGAGGATCATCATCTTACATGACACAAAGCTGGTAAGTACAAAATTGACCCATCAAAACAGATCATGACTTTGCACCACAGCCATTGTAGTTCTGACACAGCAGGAGGAGGCTTAAAATCACTGATACCTTATTATCCACCTACTGCCTTGGGAGGGAGTTTCCAGAGAAGCAACAGGGAGCTCATCTCAGTGGGGTCTGGACTGTGTGTTTTTTCTTGTACAGGTACAACCAGATGAAGGAAACAGCTGCTAGAAGAGGCAAACATAAGGATGATATATCTGAAATTGGCCACTGAAATTCTTATTGACAGTAAACAGGAAACACAGTTGGATGCAAGGTTGGCCCCACTTAAGTAAAATCTAAAATCTACAGGACCCAGACGTAATTTTCCCTGCATGGCACCAAAACAGCTTCGGAGCAGCCAATGCCTTGGCATACACAGCAAGGAAATTGGGTTGCCGAGGCCAGGAGGGCAGGGACTGCCCTGGGCAGGCTGCATTTTTCACGCCTGCCCACGAGCAGGCTGCAGGTCGCTGGGTAGATTGAAACACTCTCAAAAGAAATTTGTCTTTCACATTTCTAGCCTCTTGAGAGACTTTTATTTGCTACCAGTTTTAGTCTGATGGATGTTTTAACTTTGTGAAACTGTTCCTAGGAGTTGTGTATTAGTTTGCTCTGCCTTTGAAACTTGGTTGTTACCCTGAAAGGGGAGGAAGTGGGGATTAAGTCCATTAGATGTTTTTTGAACAACTCTTTTCACTCTGTGTTGTTACTCTGCAGCCTGCCAGACATTTGAGCCTCTTTCCAGGAACTGGCACCACGGGGTGAAGCATAGCTGGATGAAGACCTGGAATTTGTGCTGACTTTCATAGGTACCATACTGGAAGAACGGGAGAAGGAAACTCCATGGCAGACAATGAAGAAACGTCCCTGGCATCACCCTCTGCAAGTGGAGCATGGAGGCCCTAGGTTTCAAAGAAGCCCTCTGCTGCCTGTGGGGTACAGGAGCAAAGTACATTATTTGACTGGAAAACGTGACAACCTAATCATCCAGAAGGGCACTATTATTGTCTGTCTAATATGCTTTACAGTCCCAATGAACAGGGAAGGGTGGCTGACAAGTGTAGTATGATGTATCTAATGGCTGAATACTACCGTGATGGATCTGTAAAAGGAATCTAATTTCACAGTTTGAGGGAAATACAGACCATACAGTCAGCACTTTAAGGCCACTGATTTGAGGAATCTGGACAAATTATTCCAGTTTAGGATATTCTGGTCGTCAGCATTTTGCTTTCTTTGTTGCTGTCTAATTTAAATCTGGGACCTAATACCAGAGAAGACCTATATATTGCAGAATGTAAGTCTTATTTGCCAATCACATGGTAATACCAATAAGGATGGTTTTAGTTCTAACCAGATGAAACAGTGCATTTGAAAACTCTTTGGGTCAGGATTATATAGCAGACTATCTTAAATTGCATATGCAAAAAATTGTACCTTTTAAGCTCATCATCAGATTTTCTTCTGGGCATATGACAATCCAATTAATTCATATATACAAATAGGTTCAATTGTGTAAAAGGAAGGCTTGCTCAGGTTCTGAGTGTATTATTTAGTTTTGAAAATATCTCCCCTCTTTTTCTTTTACTATCGTGAAAAATACCACTTTAGAGAGGACATAATCTTCAGAAGTGTATTCCTGCTGATTAAGGGTTATTTGAGAATCACAATCACATCTTAAATATGGCAACATAATAGAAAATGGTGGGGGCAGATTTCTGCCTCTAATAGTGCTGCTACTCTCTTTGTGTTTGATCTCTGAAATCAAACACAAACTTTGACATAAAACTCACTGTCTTGGAAGCCAGAGGTGGCTGCATTTTCAGTACTTTGGCAAGGGGGATCTGAGCCTTCTTGAGTCTTAAATTAACATGAAAGACTTGTGCTTCTTCCTCCTCTTCTTCCTATCACTGCTCTGCATCTTGGGGGTTTCTGTAATCCACATTGGGAGGTCTACCAAAGTCCACATGAAGAGTCTCCTCAGGTCTTCTGCAGAGTTCAGAAATATCACCTTCAGTGCAAAAGCTATCTTTGTCTTCACATGAATCTTCAACTGGTACTTATAACGCTAGATGACAAAAGGAAAATCACACATAAAGGTGTGAATAGTAAGAATTATTCAAAATCAGGAAGAAAAAAATAGAGAAAAAGAATTAGAGACTAGGTGTGCATCTTTTTTGGCTCTTCCCTGGTAAACTGTTAAGATAAATATGATGTAATAGTTCAAAGCATCGAGTGTTCCTACTCCTGTTGTCAAGTAAAAAGGTGTTGACCTCATGTTCAAAGTGTTGAGAGTACTCTCATTTCAGCTGTCTCCTCAAAAACTTTGCAAAACTATCTTGGTCTGCATTATTGGAATAATGAAATTGCATGCCCTGTTCATAAAAGTCTGGAAGATTAGTCTCTTGGGCTAAACTGGCTGCTAGGAAAAAAAATCAGCCAGAGCTGTTTAGAGTTCAGCCTTTTACCATTAAAAGTTATGCTTAACCAGTTAGTTTTATTTGACACTTTAATCTGTCCATTAGGAAGACTTTAGCTTGGCAGCCAGTGTTGGATAGGGATGAAGGACCTCTGAAACCACCCTGGCACCCTACATGCAAGGGGTCTGCCCAATGGCCCTTTCAGAAAACCAAAGAATTTCTTCACTAGGAATTAAAAAATTGAGACAGATAATGAAGGATCATGGTTGTCTTGCTAGAAGCTCAAAACAAACACATCAATTCAGGGACCAAGATGACACTTTCCCTGCTAGCTACGGCCAATTGCAGTGGTTGTAACCATGTGGGAAGCATAGGCTTTCCTGAATGATTTTAATAAATTAAGTGCAGAATGCCACTGGACATCTAAACCTGCTAAATTTATGCAATTATTTATTTCAGTGGGTGATTTCTGTGAATAAAGTGAGCAGGATTTGGCTATGGTTATGGATAAGTGAAGAGGACACCAAAGCATAAAATGGCAGCTTAGAATGACAGAGGAGCTCCTAACCCTGGGGAGCCCATTTATGTCAGCCAGCATGGTTCAGACAAAGCGCTAACAGGGGACACGGTCCCTTTCTCAAAAGAAAGAAAGAAAGAAAGAAAGAAAAATGCCCCTAAAAGAAAAATCCATAATCAGGATGACCCTCAATAGAGGAGATTCCCTGTTGGTGAGGTACCTTCTTTCGACTGAGAAAATTCCCTACGTTTGTTGATTCTAATCCAGCTGGTCTGACTTGTATTTGTAACCACCAGATGCATTGCAAACAACTATGGCTATTCTAAAGAAAATCAAATAAAGGCTTTTTTTAAACCAATAAGTAGCATTCTTGCAGATGGATGCAGAAGACAATCAGTCACAAAATGGATAAAATTGCTGCCCCCTCCCTCCCCCAAATATTTAAGGCGCCTGTATCAAGCTGCCTTTGGTTTGTATACATATCAGATTATAGAAGATCTGCCTCTTTATAATTTTTTTTTTAAAGGATGGCAGCCTCAGTTCAATAGAGTTAGTGAGACAATCCTTTAAGCTGTGTCAAAATGCCAGTTATCCTAAGATGCCACCCAGATTTGAATAATTTAGAAAGAGACAAAACCACAGAAAGGAGGAATCATCCTTTGACTACTTTTGCTTTTGACACGGCTGCCTCCCTCTCCTTTTTACCAAAGCATCTTCGTCTCTCTATCAGCCATGACAAGTGCCAATCAAACCTTCTGTTTCTAAGGTTCTGGGGGAAAATGAAACATGAAACATTTTCTAACAATCACTGACCAAAGGTCCACTATCAGTGTGTGGTCTGGGGGAAACCAGCTTTTTCCTTTTTCACTTCTAATCTCTGACCCACTGTTTACCTCTTCTTTTTTATATACTTTAATCTCTTTGTTGCTCCAAAGGATCCTAAACAAATTGTAGGTCAGCATGGATTAGGCTGCTTTGTTACCAATGATTAGTACATTTACTTTTGCTTTAACATCTTCAGCAACAGCTGAATGTCAAAAAGATTGTGGAAGAGTTTGTTTAATCACAACAAAAACTATACCCACATAGTCTTAACAACTGCATTGTCAATCTCAGCATAAAAAATGGGGATACAATAGGAGACAGTGACCGTGGACCTGCACTGTTAATATGTTTTTTCAGAGGTACTGTTCCAGTAATTCAGTATTATTATAATCAGTTTCACAGTAACTTTCATCAGATCAGGACAATAACTAAACTTCAGATATTTGCCTAAGAGTCTGAATTCTGCTCGCATTTGCACAGCAGTTGTGCTGGATTCAGAAACAGTTTATGCCAGTTTGTGGAAACACTTTCAGTAGAAAAATCATATAAAGTTGCTCAGCAAGCATGCAAGCATATGCTTCAGAATTAAAGAGGGGAATTATTGGACACTGGACTAATTTCCAAGGGATGTATAATGATCAGATCTCCTAAAGCAAGGTAGATGCCTCTGGACTCAGGTAAGCTTTCTTAAACCAACATAGCATCTGCCCAGCCTATGCACAATGGAGAGTAAATTGCTGTGTTTTACATGCAATTGGCCATAAGAAAATAAAAAAGGAAAGAAGAGGAAAAGAATATTGTTTCAAGTTCCTTGACACCGAAATTGCACCTACTTACATCACCTTATACATTTGCAAGACCAAAGCCAGGAAGTTTTCATATAATCCTGATAGTAAATAAGATCATCTTTGTTGCCCCGTTTTGCCTTTCCTCAAAAAGTTCAAGGTTTTTGTCATCAATTTCAATGTTAATTTTACTAGTTTTGACAGGTTTTTTCCTTTACCTGCCATTGCTTCTCATCCTCCAAGTACCACCAGCAAAATTAGACATGGCCCCTACCTGTCTATGCCTCTGACAACTATCTTGGTTGTCTTCCCACATTTACTTGATGTAGGAAGAGACAATCCCAACCTGCATTACCAAATCACTACCCTCCTCTGCACCAAACAACTCCTGCCTGCTATCATCATGTATAAACCCTTCTCATTCAATTTTCTATGGGAAATTGCCCAAACAAAAGCTGCTAGGACAAGATGTTGTTGGCAGTTTCTGATATACCTCTTAGCTTAGTAAAGCTTCCAGTTGCTTTAATTTCAGATCTTTAATTGTTTGGGTTTTTTTACCAATAATAATAATGTAGTGATATAAAAGTTCATAGCAGCTGTTCATACGTTAGCAATTATTATATTTTTCTTTTCAGTGATAGAAAAATAAAACCTTATCCATAAAACCATATCCATTGAACTTTTAGAAATTTTTGAGCAATTTGGAAACTGTGATAATACAGATACACAAATCTGTATACAGTATCTTATAAGTTTCATGCAAATTTTCCCATTGTAGCATTTAGGAAGTATACTATCTGTGTAAATATATCACTGTACTTAAGATCAGAGAAAGAACATACACAAATGCATGTAATATTGGAGAAAAACAAACACCCAATCATTGAATTATAAACTAGCCAAGAGCTTTTAGGTCCCCAATTCAAGCAATCAGACCTTCAAAAGCAAGTGTTATTTGAGATCAGCCTTCATTCAGCAACCCATGAGATGTGTAATAAAGGCAAACTGCAAGATCAGAGGAAGAAAAACCCACCATGCATGAGCAGACATCAGATAAGAAAAGGGACTAGAAACCAGGGGATAAACCAGCAGTTTATCATGGGAATCAGTAGTGTTTATTATTAGCTATACAGGCTGGTGCTCTTTAATGAGAATGTAAACACAATATATAAAATTTAAGAAGGCTTTAAGGAAACAATCCTCAGCTTACCTGTGCCATCCCAAGTCTTAGGCAATTGACAGTAAAGCGAGTGTCTCAGTTCTCCAGCATGGATTCAGTTTCATGCAAACCTGTCAGAAAGTGTTACAATAAATGAGACTGAACAAGGGCCAAGAGATTTTTATCATACTCTAAATATTAACAAATTTGTCAGCACAAGTCACCAACCTCTTATTTTACCATAATGGCCTTCGGTTTCCATGTTATTCCATTCAAAGTATATGAAGAAATTTTTGACAATAACAGCATTAGAAGATATGAACATCAATGGAATTATTGATTTTTTAAAACCAATTTCTAACATTTAAAAGGCCTTTTAGGAGGCCAGTTCTTTCTTTTGTTTTCTTTTTCATATACCTAAGAAAACAAAAGAAAACCATACCAAAAAGGAATTTTCAATTGGATGCTTTCTCTGCTAGTTTTTTGCTTGTTAGCAAGAGTTTCTCTAACAAAGGTGATGGACACCATGCAAGTTTAGCCCAGGCTGCCTCACACCCCAACAAATCCCCCAAGCAAGGACCAAGTGCATGTTGCCTGCGTGGCTTCATGAGAACTTCTCTCCCCAGATACTGCAAAGGCAAACAGGGCTGTGCAAGCCACTTCAAGGCAACCTACCTGAATTTGCAGTAAGGGACATTTGCACTCACATGATAGAAATTTGATTTTGGAAGATATTCCTGCCAGTTGCCATCATTTGGTGTAAATTTGTGTGTGACACTGTGGCTTCCCCAGTGATGGAGACCGAGCTGCTCAGGTGAGTTTGCCTCAGGCTCTCCCTCTCACAAAGCCCTCAAATCCAAGCTATGGGTGACAACATCTTGGCTGGGGGGTGGGCAGCTGGATAGACAGCCTACAAGCTACAACACAAATTTAGGCTCAGACCTGAGTCAAGCATGAAGTGATGATATTCCTCAGACAAAACACAGGCCTGCAGGCAACAGTCACCTTACCTATCCCTCTTGCCCAAGTTTGATCCTCTGTCACCATATGTTTTGCCCCGCTGCTGCCAAAGACAATGGAAATATTACATTTAGGGGTCTTGGCTTCTACACAGAATCCTTTTACCTTTAAAAATAACCGAGAATGAGTGAAAGGGTCTCTACCTCCCCACAGGGCAAGCTA
Source organism: Nycticryphes semicollaris (assembly GCA_013400055.1). Taxonomy (NCBI): domain Eukaryota; kingdom Metazoa; phylum Chordata; class Aves; order Charadriiformes; family Rostratulidae; genus Nycticryphes; species Nycticryphes semicollaris. The sequence continues at coordinate 137,943 of VXBJ01006941.1, forward strand.
TTGAGGACAGATACCTATACTCAGTGACTAAAAAATCTGAAAAATAGTTAAATATGATATTGATAAACAGCAGCAAGTATCATCACTGGTAACATAAGATGTACATTCAAATAATGTTATTCAGTTAAAAATGCAAGGAACTGAAAACACTAACCTTCTGAATGTGATAACTCTCAAGGCATCTCAGGAGAACAAATGATAATTTGCATCTTGCTCTGCTGCTGGAGCACCTTAAAAAAGCTCATGTTCAGCTCACGGTAACTGCTTTGTCTCCAGTCAGGAAAAACTTCCCAAAGAATCAGGAAGAAGTTTTAAAAGCTTTTCCTGTAAAGACTGAGATAACACAAGCAGCACGCTTGTTGGAAGTACATGTTCACCTCCTTGATCCGTGGCAAAGCAAAGGAAAAAAGGTTAACCTAAATCATCTTAAGTGAAACTTTAAGCCTCTTTGGAGTTAAAATCATGTACATGTTCCACTTCTGCATCTGGTCTGAAAAGCATCATCTCCTCTATACATGCTCTCTGAGCATGTCCTATGCAAGAGGTAGGGAAGAAATAAAAACTTCTTAGTAAAAGTACCTGTATAATTAACAGCGGTTTTAGCTGCCAGACGTTTACAGACCAGGATTTCCTTGGTCACTATCTACTGTAGTTAACTTTTTCAGAGTATTTTTTGCCAACTGCAGCTCATAAATTATTGTGGTTAGATTGGCCTAATTACAGAACGTGAACAGACCTTTCATAAATAGAATACCACTGATGTCTTCACACTAATTGTTCTGTAACTCTAGCCTCACATGTTCAGGAGTAGTTGTGCTAAAACACTGTAAATCAATCTAGCAGTTCCATTCACACATTGACAGACCCTGTGACAAACAGGATCACATTTCCTACCTAGCCAGCCCCTGCTAAGCAGTCAGTTTGAAAAGAGTAATTTGAGCAGGTTCACATTAAAAAATACATGATACTACAAAGGAAGCTGTCATGCTCTTATTTCTGCCTGCATCCCTACAACAACATATTATTCTGCTACATGGCTAAATGTTCCTTTTGTGGCCAAATTCATTGTAAAACTTCAGCAAAACAAGGAAAACACTAGATAATTAAAAAGAAAATAATTGCTATACTATTCCTTAAAAGGGGAGTTTAACTGCTAGCAGGTGTCAGTGCAACCCTCAGCTCTACAGAGGCAATCTCCACCCAGGAGCCTACCTGTGCTGTTATCAGAGCATCTCTGGATGCATGTGGAGCATGTTCATCTGAGCAGGACAGAGCTGGAGTAGTGACAGGGATAGGGAGTGCCTGTTCTTACTCATGCACTCCAGATTCTGACTTTTTTTTTTTGATTCTTTAACATCAATGTCCTTTATCTGCTAGTCAGTCTTCTGCCTCTCTCCAAGGAAAGAACAACCATCCAATGTACATCACAGTTATTATGTAGGACTCTTCCTTTAATAAGTCAGTTTCAACTGTCTAAAATACCTGAACAGTGCTTACTCAAGACTTATTAATTTATTTATGGACAAACTTTAAATATGTTAATTCCTTTCTGCAGAATTAAGGAATTAATTCCTTAATTCTAATACACTTCAAAAGGGTGAATACAATTTATTCCCCTCCCACATCCCTGACTAGAGCAGAATTTGAGGACTTTTTGAGCACAGGACTTTAGATGCAGTTCATTAAAAATGATATAAAGAAAAAAAGTTCAGAAAGGTTTGTGCAGCTCTGCAGAACAGGTTGAGGACTGAAGACTGCTTCCAGCAGCAGGGCTAATGCGTGGTTATTAAATGTTACTTTCAGTGACATTTTGCAGACCATGAGCTACAGGCATTGGGTTGCCACTCTCCTTTTCTTCCTCTCCTGCCAAAGCAGCCTGGGTCTGGTTTGCTGGAGAGCCTGGGGTTGGCTATGGACTTAAACAAAACTGAGTGGTACTCAGCTGCATGCAGGTGGACAGCAAAGCTCTACATGTTTGGGTGTAGTAGGAGATGCTAGTGACAGGAAATATACATACAAGATATTTACTAGACTAAGACATAAATGTTCAAGACCAGCTGAACAGATGCAAAAAAAAAGTTGACTGGTGGATCTCTGTAAAATCTTCAGGGTCTTTCACTGCAGTTGAGGGTTTGAAACTGCTTCACCACTTTGAAAGAAACCGTGGGTAGAAAGCCTTGATGAATGCTGAGGAGCAGGCGTTCCACCCATTCAAATATGTCCTCAGAGAGGAAAAATGTCACTGTCATACTTCCATTAACTATTTCACATCAAAGCTGACTTTGAATTTATAATAATTCAATATTACGTGAAATAGAACAGCACTTGCTGAAGGGAATATGTCCAATGATAAAATACTGCAAACAGATCACAGACAGCCTCTTATAGGATCACTTCAAAATTATTTGTTTTAGAAAGAAAACGAAAACGCAGTCCAGAAAAAAAAACTGTTTCTGATGTCTTTTTCCACACAATTGAAAAATTCGGCTTGTTTGGTGTGAAGTCATTGGCTCGTTTGGTGTGAAGTCATTCAGATAATTAATTTCCCCCGTCAGAAGTGGGAAAGGAGCAGGAGTTTATACTGTGCTTTCCCCCCAGATGGGCTCTAGAGCCATTTATCCCACCATACCAACACAAGTATTTTGCTACCACTATGAAAAATAGCCCTGGTAAAGTCCTGGCATTGTTCATATATTGTACCGGTAGCAATTGTTGATAAAATTATAGGTAGCACCAAACAGAATTACATCTCCTTCCTCCTCGGTGTTGAACGACACACTCATACTCTTCTCTCTTTTTTGCCCACTACATTTTTACTTCTGCTTTGCACAGAGGTATGGCTTCAGCAGGTGGCTTATAAGGGCCAGTGGCTGCAACACAGGACCCTGTCATAGAGGATGGGGGGGTGAATCCTCTTAGGCAGATGCAGGAACTGATCCTGAGAGTCCTGCTCTCTCCATGATACAGCTTTCTCCATCCTTTGCTGCTGCTGCTGAGTTTTTTTAGGAAATGCAGCCAGACCTGCATTTTAGCTCAGTCCTCCTGGGTGTGTTGGATAAGATTTGAGGATGCTTGCTGGAACAAACTCTACACATGATATTTATGTGGGGGAAGCTGGAGCTCCCTATTTTCCTTCAGGTTCAGAGTAAAGGAGGGACGAAGCAGCTTAGCATTGAATGAACAGTGTCAGAAGTAGATCTGCAACACTTCTGGACTCATCACCAATAAACATCAGGAGGGAAGCAGTGACAGCAACTTTCCCAAGTGGGGAAAAGCCAGACAAGAACTTGTAACTCTTGAGGTATCAACACCATTTATCTACATTGAGGTATTAAGAGCAAATTAGTTTGAGCACCTAGTAGCGGTGGCCACATCAAAGAGAGGTGGCCCTGAGGGCTTAAAGTCAAAACAGGGGAGATCTGAGGTGAACCAAAACACAGAGACGTGAGATGATTTACCCATCCTTGCTTAACACACCAGGCTGAGAACTCAGTACATTTCAGTGCTCTTCTCTGTGGATTTCTGAGAGCTTGACATGTGTTGGCCTTTGATGGTGGGGGTAAAGAACAACTACTACAGCCTGTGAGCTTTTTTGAGAACAGCCAATGCACTTGTTGGTTTATTTCAGAAGAATGACGTGCTCAGGATTTTCTTTCTCGTAGGTCTAGTCACAACTTTTTTTCTTTCATTTTTTCAATGGTTTTATCACTGAAGGCTATCTGGCTTGCAGCTTGTTTCTTGCTGCTACCAGGTTAGACAGCTTTCACTATATTTGTGTTCAATGGTAACTGATTAGTCATTTATACTATACAGACTAACCCTAATTGTAAAAGAAGCAAATTTAGTTAATTAAATGGAGCAATCCCTCCACCAAAAGCAATTTCTGTTCCTGCCAAGAGCTCAGTCCTACAAAGTGTCAGGCTCAGTGCTCCTGTCCTAGAGAGCAGGAGTCACAGGTGGTCAGCTCTGGGAGCGGCAAAAGCCCAGGTGACAGTCGGGCTTGGGAAAACAGGAACAGTTTGAGCATGTCGTGGTTTTCTGTCTTCTTTAACCAAACTGTACAATTAGCAATAGGAGCTTCATTAGGACAAACCACAGCAACCTCCTCCCTCCATTAGACAAGAATGTAATATTGGGTTGAAAATGATATTTCAGAATTCTATATTAGCTGTATCATCAATTTCCCTTTGCTTAATAAACTTAGAGTTGATTTTAATTGACTGTTATAGTTAGTTCATTCATTTCATATAGTTTAGGTGAACTTCTCCAGGAAGCTGATCTACTCAACATGAAAAGAAGATGTTTTGTGAAAGGTAAACACGCCTTTTAAAATAGGGCTTTAAGATAACTGTCTTACAATTTTGAGAAGTGTTGTATCTAGCAACCCACTTTATGTTTTGTAGGTCTTTCCCTCTCTTTTCTCTTAGGGAAAGAAAGTAGGCAGCACGTTGCACTTTAAATACTACAGTTAACCTGCTTCTGCTTCCTACTTACCTGGTAACTGGTAGCATGATCATCAATCTTTACCCAAAAAAGATTCCGATACTTCTATTTTAAATTTCTTATTGCAAGGCATTTCAGGAGTAGATAAAGCATTTCTGAGGGTGCTTGGTGATTTTATTCCAGTGGACTGCAAACAAAAGCACAATGAGAAGTCATTGACCTTCAGAAGTACATTACATCTTGCAATTATCTCCTGGTAATGAAGAGATACTCAAGGCTATGTTTAATCCAGTCCCACCCTAGTGTGAAAACCAAAATCTTTTACATTAATTTCAGTATGGTAAAAGAGACACAGTGTGCACTTAGCACCCTTCGTAATGGTTACAAGGCTGTGCTACGAAGAGACTCTGTGCTACACATAAGGACACTCAGATTAAAGATTTAATTGCTCAAGATGCTGAGTGTTCTGGCCATGAAATAGTGTGTGAGCAGGTATGCTGACAGTGGCCCATAAACCATCAGTCTGTGCATGCTGAAACACTCTGCTTAAAGCAAGAGGAAGGCAAGGGTGTGAGTGTGCATCACGACTCAGCTCCAGGAATGCCCAAACCAGGGGAAGGGTCATCAAAGAGACCAGCCATGGCCAAGGAGGGAAGTAAGAGATGTACTTCAAAACGGGAGGTTACTTATACCTATGCAGTGCCAGCAAGCAACAGAAGAGACTGTTGAAGAACACACCTTGGGGATCAGCCTTGTACTCACAACATTTTGTGAGCGGGAGAGCAAAGACACAAGGCCATAATTTTTTCTCTTCCTTCTTGCCACAAATGTTAAGCAATACAATGATTTATACTAATTCTGGGCTGCAATGGTTGTGCCAGTTAATTACCTCACATGTGTTAGCTACTGGGGTGCTTCAGTGAGAATGGAAGTGCTAACCCCAACATGTTGTTGCCATAAACCCTTAACAAGGGAGTACTGAGCTCAAAAATTAACCTGATTGTAACCATGTTTTGCTAACGTGAGTAGGAAACAATTCTTTACTGAGTCTTGTTTTGTAGCCATGATGCACAGAATCTGCTGCGGTGTCTTTTTTCCTTTCTCTATGGCTTATAAAACAGTAATGGAGAAGTGTAAAAAATGTATTTTTAAGCTCTTAAGAAAAATCTACCTATTCTTGGAGAACCATCAAAATCCCAGTTTACATTCAAACTGCTCTAGGGGTAGTCATTTACTTCAGTGTCAAGTATATGGCAAAGTACTGTTATCAGCAGTTGTTTGCTTTACGTGATATGGGAGGTCTCCAGGCATGGATGAGGGTTTCGCTGCAGTTGGATGTATATGCCTATGGGGAATGTAACTTGGAGTTTGTTTTCCTTATTTTAGACTCCCTTTTTGCTCAGGTAGGATGTGTAGTACACAACACTGGCAATTCAGGGAACCTTTTTTTTTCTACCTAAGACCTTTGCTTAATTTATCTGGTGTAGGTGCTGATAGCTTTTCTTGATTCTGATGAGTTAATTTTCAAAACAATTGGCTTATCTTAACCACAGATACAGGATGACAAAACTGTTAATAATTTTAAAAATATCTTTAATATAGCTTGCAACTATAAAGTTTTTTTCTCAGCTACATTGTTTAACATTAAAGGGAACATGAGTTAACTGGGAGGTATATTTTGACCACCGGAGGGCTCCTACACATTTTTCCACTGCTAAATAAAACCACTAAACAGTGGCTGGCCTCACTGAAAGTTACTAGAAGATTAATCTGCAGCTAGGAATGTATTTGATGAATTTCACCTGTATTTCTACTTGGATCACTGTGGACATTCTGTGAAAGCATTGAACTTACAAATTATTCAAATCTAGTTACAAGTACTTTCACCAAATATTTTCAGATTTGCAAAATTATCATATGTTGACATTCCAGTTGAATATCTGGTTCATGATTTGCATTGTCACTTCAGCTATTAGTTCACCAAAGCCAATCTAAACTTTAAATTATATGTCATTTGTATATCATTTGCCAAGTAGTACAAACGGTCAGATAAAAAGCCAGTGAAGACAAGGAAAAAAACTCCTGCTGATTTGTGTCACTTCTGGATGAGACCACACTTGCTACTGCTCATTCCTTCTGCAATTCCATCAGCAAGAAAGAGAAAAAAAGTCACTGTACTGAACCAGAAAAAGCAGCTAGGATTTGCAACTTTGATATCCCAACACACAGCTGAAATTATATTTTCCGGGACTGCTTGAAGCTTAAAATTGGCCTCATTTGCAGGCCTGTTTGGGATAGGAAGGCAGGATCCTCTCAGTTATTCATGGAAAATGAAAAAGTAGTTATTTTCAGGGTCCAGATCAGATGTGTCATTCTCAAGTCCCTCACCTGATATGCATATCATGGTAGACTAAATCGCAAGCTCTCCTCAGCCTGCTTAATGTTAACAAGTCATTTGACCCACTGGATGGAGCTTTGCTGGTTTAGAGGATCTGGTCCTATTTCCAGTGTAATCCAGTTTCTTCTTATTCCGGACCACCAGTTCCTTCTGGGCCAATGGGCCCTGGTTGACAGTTAGTAAAACTTCTCAAAGGTTTTTTTCAGCCTACACTTGGACCTTTGTGTGGAAGTTACTCTAGCCCTAAATCCCACTAATTTTCTGTGCCAGAAGCTAAATGCTGTCAGATGTACATATTCCTCCTGACTTATCTGGGTTGGTGCTGCTTGTGCTATCAGCAGATAAGTTTTGCTGGGATCTCAAGAGGGGGCTACCATTGTGCCTCTTTCCCTTGCAAATGTAACTTCCTTCATGAGATCATTTTGGCTTTGCCAAGTTGTTGCAAGCTCCACTCATTAAATAGGCCTTTGACGGGCATTTTCCAGTCGAATAGTGGATGGTTGGCATCATTTATATGACCAAATTAAACATGTCAGGTTGACAAAAATCTCCTACTAGAAATCAACACACTACTTTATGCACTCCTACTGAAAGATGAATGCTTCGTACATGTTAAAATGAGAGGTTGCTGGGAGCCTGAGGAACTAAACCACTTAAGTTCTCTGGTTTCTGATAAAACACTCAGTAAATATTTATCAAACAACAGAATATCTTCTCCAGAAAAACAGCAGTAGTACAGGGTCAAACTAATTCTCATATACATATTTTTTAAACTTATTATGGGTCATTAAAATTTTTAAAAATCTTGAAGAAACATAGCATGAGGTTTTCATCTTTCTTAAGGTTTAACACTGGGGTGGGGGACACTTTCTGAAAACAACACGCCATATGGTATTGAATTCTCTGCATGCTTCCATTTTCACTCAAAATCTGTACTTTTTATCAAAACTTTCACGTTGATTTGGAATTACTGAAGGAAACCCTTTTACCACTTGTGAGTGGACACATCTGTGGTTTTAACAATGTGGCACAGCTTATCTGCTTTGAAGCTTTGCCCCACTGCCCAGTGATGCAGTTACACCTGAGAATCTGCTGGATAAAAGAGATTGGCACTAGTCAGGTCCTCAGTAAGTTTTGAGGAGCCTGTGACTCTTTTTCTTTTGGAGTATATGAAGGTCTTCTCACCACCTGTGTCAGTTTGGTTCAGATGAGAAGAAGAGGAGAAGACTGGATGCTGTCACAGTGGGAAGCTTTTGCAGTGGGAACAAATGGGCAGCCATAACTTCCTAGAGCTAGTGTGAATTCCTGGTATTCATGCTCTGGGTTTGCCTTTTCTCCTCTGGAAAAATATCTCCAGGTTGCTTCCTCTCCTCTGGCCATGCTTTCTTGCCTCACTGCTCATGGATTGTTGTAATCTCCTCTGTAGGTTATAACTGGCTTTGAAGCACAGATTGGATGGCACTGAGTTAAACCAGAGTGAGTTTTTCTCTCAGGAACTCGAGTGTAAAAAGCTGCATTTCATGTGGAAAAAAAAAAAAAAGATTTAAAAAAAATCATCCCAATAGAAGGACCTTGCCTGGATCATCTTTTAGGGTCCTTTTTTTCCCCCGGGGAAAAATACAACAATTGCCATCCCAAAATTACTAAAATCAGTGAAAGTTATCTTTTCCACTTTTGGATAAAATTTGACCACCACCCCCACGCCCCCAACAATATAGTTTTCAAAGTGCTGATTGCTGGGCTCTGTTTCAGTCTTTCACACCTAGTGCATTGCACAGATTGTATCTGTTTACAGCCCATGCAGATCCACAGGTCCTGTGTAACTTCACTGAAAAACAGGAGTGCCCCAAGGGATGCAAGACTGTTTTCAGCACCATCAAACTCTTCCCAAAAGCTCTTACACTGGTGACACTCATGCATATGAGCTGAGCGCAAGACAAACATCTGCAGTGACAGCAGGCAGAGGACGCCGCCTCTGACGCTCAAAAAGGTCATACAGCTATGGCTCAGGTGTCAGGATAATTGTTGGAAGAACTGAGCCTATAACCCCTCCACAGTCTATTCTGATCCCATCTCATCCCATCTTCTCGGTGTTAGCAATCCCATTGTATGTAAAACATGCTCCTATTTCACTCCCCTTTTAATTACGGCAGGAAAGGTTTACCCCTGAATTAAATGTAGTTAAGAAAGCTTCCCACCACCATGAAAAAGAACCCCTTCATGTTTTGTATCTTTAATACGGTTAATTTGCAGGGTCCTTTAAGAGCAGCTGCTAGTTTTATGTGTCAAACGATTGCCACACAAAAGAGGCCGTGGCAGTGAGCTGTGGGTTTTGCTGACACAGCACACTGTTTCAATTGAAAACACGAAACAGAAGGAGCAGTTTCAGAAACCTGACACTAGCTGTTACCTTTAGAAATCAAAACTTAACAAAATAAAGGCAAGCCTACATGTTACATTTTTCTTTTTTAAGTAAAATCTTGTTAGATGCTGTTGGAGACACAGGTAATCGGCAAGTCCTTCTGAAGAAACATCTGTTACAAAGAAGAGAGGGAGATGGAGAAGGTGGCATTTCTCTATCATTATAGTAAACACCTAATGCACCATAAACAGAGCAAGTCATGCAGTAAAACATGAAGAAGCTCTTTTTTAATCATCTGAATAGAAATTTAATATCTTTGCATTTGCTAAGTAAGGCAACTTGCCCAAGCAACCAGATACACAAAGTCCTATGCGTTTATTCTGCCTTTGTTGCTACTGAACAAAGCTTCTAAGTCACAAGCATTAAGGCTGGTATTTGCTAAGCAGTTGCACACGAGGGCTCATTAGGAAAATTAGGGTATCCAAACATGTAAGGAAACCTGAGAAAACAAATAGCCACATATACAGTACGACAAAAAAACCCCAAGAACATTTCCAGTAGCTTTGCTCTTTTAAATTATGGTCCAACAGCTGGGACCAATTCCCTAGGCCAGCCCCAGCTCTACAGCGCTGAGCAACAGCAGCACAGACCTAAGGTCACACTAAAAGGAGTGGTGGACTCTGGTATGTGTGGGGATGATCGCCGCAAAAAAGCCCTTGCTACCCAACCTGTCCATTGCTACTGAGCTGCACGATTGATATAGCAAGAACCGGAGAACATAAAAAACCCAAACAACCCATTACCAGCTTTGGTAGTGCTGTTTAAGTATAGTATCCGTACTGTCTGTCAGCTTCCAGGAGCCCACAATACTCAGCCTGGCCTCTTTTTAAAAGACAATTTCCTAAGGTGAGAGCACTGCCACTGTGACTACTGTGCTTTGCTTTTCTCTCTATTTAGTGCACTCCCGGCAGGAAGGGTGGCCTCTGTCAAACATCAAGGTCACGTCAACGTAGCACAATTCGTCTTTCCAGTCTAGGAGAATGAAAACCAATTCACTAGGCAAAACTGAGTGGCAATAAAAAGGCTCATGTTCAATATAGCAACAAAGCTCTCATACTGCAACAGCTCTTTGCACCACTGCAAGCACTGCAACAGGCAAGTTTTCCAAGAAGCCTGCCGAATATACAGGAGCCCTCTCCTAACCCTGGGGATAAACGCAAAACCAGCTCTGCAGATCTTCAGGAGGTAGCAAGTATTTCTAATGCTCGGCACACCATGAAAAATTAGAAACTCTTTTATATGATAGTTATAGTCTATCAAGGCCTGGCCTTTTGTGTGATAGCTATAGGCTATCAAGGCTATAGGCTATCAAAGCCTGGCCCATCAAGGTCAGGCTGGGTGGGGCTTTGAACAACCTGGTCTAGTGGGAGGTGTCCCTGGACATGGCAGAGGGGTCAGAAGTCAATGATCTTTAAGGTCCCTTCCAACTCTAACCATTCTATGATTCTATAGAATGATTTTTGCATAAAACTAGAAAATCTTATCTTTGCATGGGCAGAAAGTAAAACAGGACCACAACAGAATATTCCTAATCAGAATATCAATATGAAGAATTCTTTTGGAGGAGACAGAGACCAGATTTAGCCTCTGAATTAAACAGCTGTTGCAGGTGGTATTTCAGTAGGCAAATGTGACATTATAAGCTAAAATCTTTCACAACCCGAGCTTTAAATAAACAGCTTGCCTTAAAATACTTGGTTGTCACCATGATAGTCCTTCTCTGTAGCCACATACAAAAGTTTTAGGCAGGACTGCAATGGAGATGGGCCGTTCCCCAACCCCCAGGGCATTTATCTAGCACAGGGATTCCCGAGTTCAATACCTGCTTTGAGGTAGATACCTGGAAGAAGCATTTTGTCTTTTAATGATTTGAGCAGCTGTGCACAGTACTTCATTGTGCAAGGTGCCTTTACATAGTACCCCTTCTCCTGCACTCCTCCATACAGTTAAAACTTTTTTTTTTTTTTTCATCAGGATCTATGTGTTTCCTTCTGGGAAATTTATGGTGAAAATTCTCTGAGGTCAGATTATCTTATTTCCTTCTTAGCATTTATATTAAGATATTTAAAAAGCTCAGGAACCTCTACCTGTACTCCACTTGTCTACATGTGTTCATACTCCCATGACATGGGGCTTGGAAAAGCTAAAAGCCAGTCCCAGGGGATCTGTGACGCCACAGAGAACTGGTTTCTACACCTCAGGCTAATGCCTTGACCAAAGGACCCACCTCGCGTGCCAGCAGGTACATAACATCCTGTTTCCAGCAGTTACTCATTTTGCTTCCAGCGAGGCTTGTAAAATGCAAATTCCTGGTAAACCACATGACCTTTTATTTCATATTTGTGAATAAGATTTTAGATAAACTTTTTATGAATAGTCCCTACCGTTCTCTTCACATCTTGACTCATAGATACAGCTTTCCTTCGATTTCTTTATTTGTGCATTAAGGTTATAATCTATTATTCAGAAATATTATATACACACACACATGCGCACATATATATGTGCATGTGAATACATTTATAAATATACACAGTTACTTGTATATATAATATATGCATATTTCATTTGGAAAAAATGCAAACAAACATATCATTTCGAGTCTTCTTCCACACTGTTTGCCTGTAGAGAATTACTAAGACATTAGTAGCTTCATGACTTGAAACATGAGGGCATGATACTGCTATTTCTACACTTCCAAGGAGAGTGCAGGTGTTTTAAAGCATTTATGAAATTGCTTGATTGACTCTTATATAGAAATCCATTGACAATAAGTTGAACCTTTGCATCTAGGCTGTAAAAGATTTGATTATAGTAACAATACTAACCGTCATGAATGTCATAAATCTTAAGAGAAAGGACACATATGTCACATATAATGCATGAAAAAGTTGTCCTTTTATCATGGATAACTTACCATTGTGTAGATACTCTGCCGATCAGCTATTGCATTATTTGAATAAGTATCTGATGTCTTGTTTTCTTTCAAGGAGGCAGGTGCAGGATGAAGCAGGAAGCCTGCCAAGAAAGATGATAAATTGCCACTTGGTGCTGGGGACCAGTGCTTAACATTAATGAAATGCTGCCAGGAACTAAACAGTAAAGTAATAAGAAACTAGGGAGAAAATAACTTCTCATTGCCCATTAAACAGATTGGCTCTATTTTCTTTATCTATTACAATTTCCAGTACGTCTAAAACAAAACATTGTCATTGCCTCATTACAAGTCAAGTAGGGTTGGAAAACTTCCTATGACTTACAAGCCATGGAACTATATAATAATGATACCGGTTGCTTTTCTGCTAGGGGAATAATCTTGAAACTAACAAATTCAAATAAAATTATACAGGAACAAAACTCTGTCAAGAACAAGGATGGTCCTTGTAGACTGAAGCAGTCTGTCTGTTTTGGTCTGTTCTATGCTAGGTGGCCAAGTCATAGGTATTCTGGAAGATAACTGGAAAGCTTGGCCTTGGAATGATCCCTGGTTTATTTGGTCTGGGAAGTGGTGCAGGACCAGATCCTGTATAATAGGAGATCCTCTTCTGGTAGTGAAACAGGTCAACGCAGTAAAAAACACGCTATGCTATATAGTCCCCTGCCATTCGGTAACAAAACTAATCCTGCTCATATACAGCCAGTTCAAGAAGGAGCTCAGTTTAAATGAGCCGTTTTGAAAATATACTGGGTTTTGCCAACTACAGAAAACACAGACATGGGATTCCCTTCCCTGCCTTCATATAATTAAAATATACAGATGCCACTTTGAAGCATCCAACCCCAAGCTTATCCAAGTCAGTAGGTATAAGGGAAACCCACATCAGCATTTTACTGGAATGAGGTCACATGCAAAAATTAACTAGAATTGTTTTCAACATTCATCCATCAGTAAAATTAAAATTAAATTGAAAAACGGATGATCAATGTTATTCCTCCTCTTGCACCACAATAATTTAGAATAAACCTTATATTTCAAAATTTGGTAATAAGTCAAATACTTCATCTTTGGAAATCTTCATCTTGATATAGGAAAGCTACCTTAAAGCTATCAAGATGAAAACCATTTAAGAAACATTTTTTAAGAGCTTGCACAAGATCTATTTTCTCATCTGTATTATGCCCAGAAAAGTGCATGATATTCAGAATGAAACCTGAAAAGCTGTGTGCTATTTAATCTCATCTCCTCCAGAACTATGCATCATATTGCTAAGACAAGGTAATGGTGGGACAGAGAAAGATAGCTCAACATTTAGGTGTTGATTATTTGAGTCATACATCCCTCTGAAACAATTAATTAGCAAATTATTAAATCCTAGCTTTACTTGTTACACGTGCAGTGTGTCTGAAGGCAGATTTTCTCTTCATAGATGTGACTATGTCATGGTTAGTTTGGTTTCTCACACAGAATATTTAATAGGAAGTCAAAGACAGCAAAAACTCAAAATACATGTCAAGCCAGTATGACACATTTTAGGGAAGGGAGAGAATAAGGCTGTGGCAAAATCTGAGTAAAAATGTGCCCATGCCCGTGCCCGTGCCTGTGCCTGAAGTTAATGTAATAAACTGAGGCCTGGGAACTGAATGTGATGGTACCATAAAGGAGGTAACTCATCAGCATAGGAAGGACACAAGTGTTGGTTAATGATCAAATTTCCTTCACAGTTATACTCAAACATCTTCATGATGCCATTAGCATTTATATAACCAAGGGCCTTGAGAACCTGAACTATGGGTTGCATTTCAGAATTTCCGGGGGCATGAGGAATTCCCAGGCTCAGAATTTCCAGTCGATGAGCCTTGTCAATAACATCTTGTGACAGCTGGAATGAAAACAAATACATATTCCTAACTAGCAATAACAATTTTACATCCTCAACTTCAAACATTAAGGTGTATCCTTGATCACAGGGACACAGGAATAAGAAGGTGACCTCAGGATTGGCCTTGTAACATCTTAACTAAAAGGAAGAGACATCTGAGCTCAGTGAAAACATCCTTGGCCTCTGCAGATTGGTACAGCTGACACACAGACCCTCATAGGCAAGGGCTTGGGTTCCACTGTCTTGCCAATGTGCCCTCTCCTCTCCCATTTCTGTAGCCTGGCCACTGCATCTTTTCCATTTCTATTGAGCTACACCTTCTGTGTGTTTGTTTGTGACACACTGGAAACAGTTCCAGACCCAGAGCACTGTCACTGTTTGATCTGGGATTGTGGTTTTTTTCCACTCCTCATTCTCTGCTTTGGCTGAGGGAAAATCCTCAACACTACTCCCTTGCCAGTTGATTGGATTTAGTATGTTTGCAGGCAAATATATTAACTGCAGTCTAAGACCAAAGTCACTCTGAACAAAAGCCCTGTTGATGTAAATGTCTTCCTACTGTTTACGCTGGCAGTGGTAGGTCCCACAATATTTTGCCTCCTATAGCCCAAAAGATCTTCTGAAACTTCACTTTGTTCCCAAACCATTCTACTTACACTTTTCATGATGCATCTTTTCCTAGTTGACCAGCAAGGAAAGTATGATACCAGTCACTCATTCATTGTTTCATATATACCCAATGCTCAAAGCTCTGTTCAAACAGGGAAAAAAATGCTATTAATTACACTGAAATTTTCTGAAAGCATAAAATTTGCAGAGATTTGCTGATTTTTCTGTGGATACTTCAGAGAATTTCTTAGAAATATCACTTCTGTCTGGCTTCTTAAGAGAGAAGGAAGAAAAATATGCCACAAAATTAAATTCCAGCAAACCAGGGGTTAAAGAATTAGTATAGTTTCTGTATTCTCCAAGTGCCTGTCTGCTTGTGTAGTCATGTACTCTATGCAAAGTAAGTGCATTGGTTGTGCTTGACTTCCAGAGTTGCTAAGCGTTGACTCAAGGTAGGCAACAGGGAAGAGACAGCGTCCAAGAACTGTTTACATTTGACTGTACCTTTCCATATAGATTTTTAATAAAAGGAGAAAGAAAACAGGATTTTCAGATGACTTCACCTTTATTTTTTAGGAAAATAATTGTAGTATTCCTCTTGCAACACACTACCAAGATGTCTTTTGTAATACTTTTCTCTAGAGTCAACATCAGCAAGTGTATTTCAGCTAGAGTTATGTTCCAGGACTAGGATCTGTGAACAGGAATTCATAAAAATGAATGACATTATCAATATAAGTCTCAGTTAAATATTAAGAACTTAATTCCTTTAATTTACTTATCAGTCACTCTGCTAATCTTAAAACTCTGCTAGTCTTAAGGTCACCCTTAAGACTTCAAAAAGGAAGATTAAACCCTAGACAAGCAATTGATTTGAATTCTCAGTCAAGCAAGACAACCAAAAATCCTGAACCAGCAACCTATACATAAACTAAACTCAGGGGATCAAAAAGAAAGCAACAGCTGCTTGTTTATTGATTTTCGGTATCATGTTCAAGTCTGAGAAAACTGAAAAGAAAAATGTACAGGACAAATGATGAGCAGCGTGTAGTATACTTCTAACTTAAAATATTATATTGTTGATATTTCCTGGAATCACAATTACAAAACTTTGTTGCAGAGATCCATACAATGATGGATTTTGTTTTGACATCACCAAATGTTTCACAGTGATATTTCATCCTTCTATTGTTTTTTCTATCTTGTATCATAACATACATCATAAAATAATGATGAACAAGAAAATCTGGAACAAAGCAATCTGACCTTGTAAGAAAAGAATCATTGGGGTATTTTTAATTAAAATAGTAATAATATCAGTAAGATTCTGGAGAGCACATTCTTTTTCTAAAATCAAAATTTTGCAAAAAAAAAAAAATAATTAAAAATGGGAAATTTTTAAGTAAAAAAATGGGAAATTTTCAAACACCCCAAATAAAAAGTGCAAAGTTTCTCAGAAACATTTTAGAAATCGTCTAACTCCTACATAAAATATTTCATCGGGATTCACAAAAATTAGGAGAAATTGGCATGGATGGCCTCTGTGGATCATTTCTTTCAGTTCATCCTTAAATTCTTCTGTGAGGAAAAAAGGGCATAAATGAAAAATCTTAATGCTTGAACATCATCCTTATGATGAGCCTAGAGGCAATTAATTCTCAGCATTTTCTTCACTCATAGGCAATATAAGTCAATGCATAGATGAACTTTTCAATAGCTATGGAACATAAGATTGTAGTTATTTATTGTAGCTATTAATTTACACATTCTATTTTATTAAATATTTCAAAGGCAACAAATAAAACATTGAAGAATACAACTTCTAGGACAAACCTTACCTAGAAAAAGGGATTAACATTTGACTAGAACATTTGGATACAAGGCTAGAAGGACATCTTAACACTTCAACCATATGTCAGCAGTATCAAATCAGTATTGAATTGAGATGATTGGTAGGACAACTTTATGTTTACCTAAATAATAATGAAAATTAATAATTATGCGTCCATCTTTTTGTTTGAATCTAGTGACGTAGAAGTGTACTTTGTTGCCAAGAAGTACTATTAAACGGACTCATAACTTCATGCCTTTTAAGGGAGATTTCATTATCACCACACACTAACATGCTTTGAAACACAGTGGAAACTTCAATAAAACACAGAAACGTAATTTTAAGGGTTTGTTGGTTAATTTTAAACCTTGGTGAAGAATGCACTCATAAAGTACTATAGGCTCTGCTAATAGATCATGGTGAGGATGAGTAGATATCAGCAGGAAAACACACTTAAGAGGTATGATTCTGTCTTGTCAGTTGAGTTATTTTGTGCTGGGACAAAGAGGAGACTGTGTATAGATAAAGTTTTCCAAGTTCACCAAAGGCCTCTTGTGAGACACTAAACTTGGATGTTCAAGCTTCCATCCCACTTATGGAGTCTAAGAATGCAAAAATATATGAAACAGTCACATTAGATTAAAATTTGCGTTCAGGGGAAAAAGTGGGCTTTCTCATGTTCTGTCACTCTAGGAAAGCCTGCATCAATCTGGTGTTATTCTGCTGGACAGGTGCTGCCGGACAGGTGAAATGATTCCTGGCTTTCTTGCTAATGGTGTGATCTAAATTATACCAAATTGGTGGAAAGTTTCGCAGTTGATTTGAATTGGCTTTTGACCAGTGGATTCCTTTTGATTATTCCACACTAGACACCTTGACTACAATGGGAAATGCTGTAACGTGGCAGGTGCACATTTTAGTGAGCACTTGGGAGTCAGACTGATTACCTGGAGAACAGGCACAGCTCTTCTCAATAGCAGGAACACATGGCTTGGCCTCACCCAGCCCAGGTTGAGTGTCTTGTTCATACTGCATTCATTCACAGGATTAATGTGGGAATTAGCACAGTTAGCTCCCATATGAGGAGCATTATGTTATCCAATTTGTATAGTATCCCCATGCTAGCAACACGATACCAATGCTGACAGTAGGAGCCTACGCTTTTGGAGCAGAAGGTACAGCGCTCTATCTCCAGTGACAACCATGACGTCTATATGGCAAGGGTAAGCAGAATAACTGACAACCATGACGTTTGTATAGCCTGTGAATTGTTACAGTGGGCTTATTTTGAGACATCAGCAGCCTGTGAGAACTTCTTGCATATTTTCCTACTAGACCTGATCAAAAGAACAGCTACCTTCATTTTGTTGACGAAAACCCTATAGAAATTTCAGATACCAATTAAGTAATAAATAACCATCTTATTGGTGACGATAATAAGGACTCTGCCATCCTTACAGTGGAGTCCTGTGAAAAAGGCGTGGGTTCCCTTTCAATCTATTCAGCTATGCAACATCCTCAAACAACGAAAGGGAAACCATAAAACCTAGTGTAATGCACATCATCTCAAGAAATTTATGCATTGTGAGTCCATTGGCAAAAAATTTTTAAATACTCTGCTTTGCAAAAGAGCCTGAAGCAAGTTAACATTGGTTCTATTTGGTTCTTTCCTGAATGATGCCAGATCTCTTAAGATGAGAAATTTCCATGACACATACGAATTGGAGATGGTGTCAGTTAAGACCATCCACCAATCTTCAGAAGAAACTGTTCTCAGCTGACTAAAACATATAACTACAAAAATCTGGTTTAACATTTACAGTGTTGCTGCAAATATATATTTTACTGTTGTGACATAAGGAGCTTCAACCAGTTATCAGTCAATACGTGAATAAATCTGCAACCAGAGACTAGTGTAGCAGGTGAGCATAGGGCGTGGATACCAAAATACAGTCTTCAGCTCATTCTGATCTGAATAGCTACTGAAATGAAGAGATATTGTATCTTGTTTGCATGACTGACTTACAAAAGCAAGAGTTACAATACGAAGAGTACTTACTTGAAAAAAAGTAAGAGAAGAAACAGAAAATTTCAGTGATGCCAAAGAAACACTTTTACTATCAAGTATAACAATTATTAGGACCTGTCTACGGCAGCAGACGTAAATGCTTCAGACCATGCTTTAGACATGTATTCCAGACCAATTATCTCACATGCTGTGGAAAACTTTGGAGTATCGTGGCACCTACTAATAAAGAAACAAATATAGCTATTCACTGTTTGGAGTATAATAAGCACCAGTCAAAAGCTTCCCATAACAGTTATAATTTTAAAAGAAGTAATTTTTTTTAAGGCAAGATTACCCACTATATACCATAATAACACATACAATTTTTAAATTGTCATATATGCTGAAACAGTAGAGTAAGATACTCTAAAGCATTCCTCAGAGCTGGACAGATGTCTGTGGAAACTACAGAAGTTGATGGGTTTTCACTGTTTTTGGAAATCAGGCCACCAGGTCACCCAACTATGGTTTACAGAGATTTAGCTACTAGCCCTTGATTGTTTTATTTTTAAAAATCTTATTACAAATATTTTAAACACATATGCCATAAGCTAAACCAAGTTCTCAGAATTCAGAAAGCAAAGCTTTCCAAGCCATCTCTCCCTGTTACAGTAAATTACGTTGCCCATTCCTCTATTTAATTGCCAGCCTTTAAATCTCTCTTCCCCATTGAATTTATGCCGTGTGAAGCAACTGCAAAGGATCTTGTTTTCAATTTTTCAGGGTCAGGTTGTCTTTCAGTAATACGGATGTCATTCATGACATAATGAATGAGAGTCATACCCAGGCAACCAAAACAAGGGATGTTAACTCTGAAAATAAAAAGAAAACATAAAAAGCAATAGTAGGAAAGTCTGCTTAAGCCCAAAACAGTCAACCAGGCAGAAGCAGGAACTGATATAAAAAGATATTACCAGGCACAAATCCTGACATCTTCTCTGCATGACCAGTTTAAGAGTGCCGCTACTTACAATGCAATAATTCATAGCAGGAATGAAGCCCCTTATAGGTGACACTGCAAAAACATTGACCAAAAGTGCAGAATATGCTCTACGCACTCCAAAAAAATTGAAGTTACCTGCCTGAGAAATACTTTCTGCTAACTTTAAGACAACTAAGAAATAAGACACTCTTACTAGGAGTAAGATAAAACATTATTTAAGTTTTAAAACTTCAGCTTTGAGGGTTTTTTGCCCCTTCAAACCAGTTTTGATTATATGATGGGACTGTGGTTTGTTTTCACCTAGGCCAATTTGCAGATGAGCTAAGCACGTCTTTCCTGCTCTGAAGCAACAGCCCTGAAACCGTCTTTTTTAAACGGGCATACTTCACTGCAGCCAGAGATGAGATTATGACATGACTTTATTTGAGGTCATGCTTTTGTGTGTCTTTGCCAGCTCTTTCTCTATTACCATTATAATTTCCTGAGTTATAACTGTCAGTTATCACGATCAAAAGGTTGGAGAGAGAGGTTTAAGTCATGGTCACTCCGCCTTCCCATCTGGGTTAGCTACATATATGCAAAGGGACATTAAAAAAGTGAGAGAGGGAGAGAGAAAAGGAGGATGGAAGGCTTCGCCACACTAAATGAAAAGCAAACAATATGCATATCAGCATCCTAAGGAGACTTACCACTCTGCTGGGAAAAACCAAGACAAAAGAATTATCTGACACAACAGTTCAAAGCATATTGCACCTGTCAAAACGTCTGTCATCTTCTATAGAAATGCACCATTCTAAAAGAAAAAAGGGAAACTCTAGCAAAGTCACTCAGAAACAACAGACCACTTTGTCTCCTTCCTTCCAGCCAACTCCTCCATCTGAAAGCCATTTAACTCAATGCTAAAGATTGCCTGGAAGGACCAGACAATAGGAAGGTCTCTTTCATTGTCAAGGACAGTTACACTTTGAAGATGATGCTCAAAAGGGGTTAAAATGGGTCAACAAGCAATTGTTGGGTCTATCCAAGGAAATGTGAACAGAACATTGTTAAAGTCACACACAAAAAAATCTAAAAGAGCACATCTTTAAACTGGGGACGTATGGGGGGAGCAACACAAAATACTGATGTAATCTCATGGTGAAATGGAGATTAAAAACCCAGCAATACAAGAGGACAAATAGCGAATTTCAGTCTGGATATGGCAGTTCTTAGCAACATGCATCCAAAGCACAGAAAAGACAAAAGAGACACAGGATGATAAACAAAGGAGAAAACAGCAGCAACCCAGAGAGAAATAGACACAATTTTCCCATGACTTTTTCATTTGTCTGTTTCCAACTTTCACATTTCCTGGGAATAACTGTGTCTTGCACAGCTAGATGGAATGGGCGCATCTTCAGTACTGAAATGGTTTTACTCATGCATCAATACCGGCTGTATTAAAGGCAAAAAAAAATGGGACATTGCAAAAATATTTTTGCTTACATGCAAATTATCTAAGCCAATACTTATACAGCCTAATGAAACCTTATTGTGTGTGCACACTCTCTTCATGCTTATGTAACAGATAGACGTTACTATTTTTAAAAAGATTCCAGACTTAATTTACACAAATTTAATTCCTAAAGTAAATCTTCTGTAAAATATTTATCTAAAGCCATTTATTCATTTAAAACCAATTCTTAATTTTATTATTAGAAGTCTAATTTCTCTATTCATCAAATTTTGGCTAGTTTTTGATTCTTAAATGGAGCATTGCATAGTAATATAGGCAATTCATCAGAATTCAGCAGAACTAGTCACAAAGTGCATTCATTTGCATCTGCATTTGCAGCAAAGAGACATTCCATTACAAGCAAATTCAGACAGGAAAAATGCCTGAAATTTCCACTCTGCTGAAATCAGTGGCAAAAATTCCAATAACAGGACTGGGAGCAAGAAGTCAACTCTATTTTCACATGCTTGTAGTTCTGAACTTGGTCAGTGATGGTCTCGCATATGTTGTTGATTAGACAACTTCTCCCTTCTTGCCTTTCAAACTTTCAGACAAGACAACAATGAGAACAGAATTCTGTTTTTGAAACTGTGTACCCAAACTGAACGAGTCCTCAAATTTTGGAAAATCCTTGAACCTGGGGCTGAAATTTCTTATATCTTCCTATATCAGTTAAGATGTAGAACTGGCCTCTGACGTGGTCTAACTAGTTCTCTCTCTGAAGTCAACAAGCCAATGTTCAGCTGCTGAGAGTGTGGTCCAGGATATTCTCTTTTAGTCAACAATGGTGTTGGATGCTAAATGCTTGAAAGCTGTGAAAAAATTAAATTATTTGAGACTTGAGGAAGTTCAAATTCCCATCTAATTTCAAAATCAAGATTTATATTGGTAATCTTTTCTACAAAAGTAAAAAATAATGAATGTAATGAACGTTATCTTCTCTCCCATTAAAAAAACAACTTCAACTACTGAAAACTTCTAGAAAGTTTATTTTTTTTTTGTATTTTCTTTAAAACAAAGAGAGCTATTCCTAATTCCTGAAGTATTGATTGAAGCTTAACATTTTCAAGAGTTTGCAAGGCCATTTTTCAGGTATAAAATCTTTTTCAACTATCTTTCTGATAATCTATTTCATCTCAGATAGTGCTGGAGACTAGTCTTGTGGCAGGTCCTGGTCAGTTATTATAGGTATGACAAAATTCTTTTTTCATCTGCTCAGTTTCTTAACTTCACACTCACACACTGGTTTCCAATAAAAATAAAATTAAATACTCAAAAAGTGTTGATGTCTCTTTTCATCTGGCACAAAACATTCCTATGAATGTCAGCTGAGTTGAAAGCCCCATAGATTAATTCTTGTTACTGCATATGCTTTGCTTCTGAATTCAGAAATAATTTTTTCATGAGCTTTTTATAGCCTTATCTGAATCATTTACTCGGTACTAAAAAGGCACTGAATGGAAGCCACAGTAGTATTATCAGTGCCTCTTCCAACAACATTTTTAGGCATGCTGTAAAAGCAGTCTCAAACTAGACCATTCAAAGCAGTGACAAAAATGACCACTACACAATTGCTGGCCTCCAGTGCAACTGAGATACGCAACTTCAGAAGAAATGCCTTGGCAGAGGTCAAGGCACAAAACTCCCCCCAACAGCACTTTGAGGCAAGTCAGGCTATGTCATTACCATGGTTTTCCTCCATCCTGCATTCGTTCTCACATTCTTCCTCCATCCCCTACAATACCTTGTCTACCACCCTCTGCATTTCCTTCAGGTGACTTCTTTCCCTCCATGGCTCATGACTCTCAGCAGACAGGGGTCCAGAGAATGAGGAAGCCATTGTCCCCTTGTTGGGTTCTGATATTAAGGATGAGAGCAGACTGACGCAGTCAGAAGCAAAAGAGGAGGAAAGCTATGTTCAGCCTTGGAAATTATGAAATGGGGATGCTTCACACACAGTCATCCTCTCAGGATACTTGAAACCTGTGTGTGCTCAGAGTCAGTGGCATCTTGGAACAACTGAGGTGCCAAACTCTTAACACAGTAGCGCGCATGTGCAAATTCCTGTTTTCAGCATTTAAGAATGAATCTAAATTCACATTCTGTATAAAATGTCATGTCTTCCTTCTCACTATATTTCAAGTAGAAAATACAGGCACAAATGTTTTGCCTTTGTATTTACTATCATAGTTGTGTACCTTTTCTCACTGTAAGAAAAACAATATCCTGCCTACATCTATTTCAATTATTCAGAATTGATAAATAATATCTTCTGAAATTTAAAAAAAATAAATAATTATCCTAGCATTGACAATTGGCAGAATAATTTCAGCTTTAATATTACTTTGGCAGAGTGACATGTATGAGAAAAGGCTTTATGATGACAAATGTGTACAGACATCACTAACAGCACCATAAATTGAATAAAATGAAAATGCACTACCAAGAACAAAGACTTTTCATGTCCAATGTGGGTTTGATTTTGTTGGGGTTTTTTCTAATTAGAGGATAATTAGGATTTAAATATCCGTATGATTGATAGCACTCTGTGGATAACACAAAAATGCTGGGTCAAATTTTCTGCTGTTGTGTCTCTGTGAAAGGCCAAGTTGCACAAGCAGTGAATTTTTCTTTTTTTTTCTAACTTGGCCACAACCATGTGCTTTTCATATACATCTGTAGAGTGTTAAAGCAGACAAATTCTCCAATATCCTCCCTTCTCCTGTATTTATGTATGAACATGTGTCCAAGAACAATCTTTAATCACAGCTCATTGCTCTTCTTTTTAGAAAGACTCAGTCCTCAAATCAGGGGAAGGAGACAATCGCACATGACTTAGAAAAGCAATTATATACCATCATTAACTACTAACTGTCAATCAGAAGGAACAGTACAGATAGAACACAGGTAGAAGTTTTCTGAGACAAACTGAAAAATGTTTCAGCTAGTAAATAACTTCAAAAGTTCAAAGCCTTTTAAATAATGATTAAAGAAGAAAAGTGCTAAATCCACCTGACAGTATATTTGCAATGAAACATTTAGGCAGCTAGTGCACGCGTGCATTTCAGATACATTTCTGAGTATAACAAGACAGAGGGGAAAAGATTAAAATATCACCTTCAGATAACTGTTTCCATGCTTTCATAAGATACCAGGGGCTTTCCTCTCTAAAAGAAAGCCTTTTTTCTCTGATCTCAGGAGTGTACACCTGACTGGCACAACACAATTCACTTCTGTCATTAGTAGGACAAATATATCTTTGTATTCTTTCACATGTCACCATCAAATTGATTAGCTACATTCATACCTGAGGATTTTTTAGGAAAAGGTGAAGTTCTGACAGCAAAAAGACTATGCCTTGATTTTCAAACATCCATCAATGTGGTACTGGTGGTTCTTTGGAAAACATTTTCTTAATATTTAAACTGTGAGCTGTGAGGACCCTAGTTCTTGAAACGTTTCATGGGTAATCTTTATCCCTTATAGGAAGGGTTACCCTTCATAAGAAACAGGGGTCAAAGCAAACAGGATTTGTAGGTTCACACAAATCGTGGCCTCTACTGTAACAGCTGAGTGGACGACACCATTTCATGGAACAGAAGGAAATTCTTACTCTGATTTAAGGCTCCAAGAAGCCTGTAAACATTTGATGGACAGGAGGAGATTCCAGATGGAAAGTCTCTATAATTAAAATTTAACCTTTGGGAGAATCCTAATTACTTCATTCAATCCTCCAGAAAACCCTTCGATTTCCTAGGGAATTTCCCCCCACTATACTCATGAGAAATTTGTTTCTGTCCCCTAATGAGGACAAGGAATCACATACATTCTCTTCCTTGTCTTTCCAAATAACTCCCCTCACGAGCAAGGTCCAAAAGGCAGCAAGACCGGGCGCACACTGCAAAGTTTTGCCAACCAAGCCACAGTAGCAGGGATATGAATAGCACACAGCCAAGAGTTGATGTGTTATACCAGCCAAACTCCTGGATGAGATTCATGTGGCTCCCATCCTACTGTCAGAAGGCACCTCTGGCCACCTGCCTGGCCAGCCCGGCATCAGCGAGCTACATCACAGGAGCCCCAGCAACATGGGCTGTTCCTCCCCAGGGCACTGATACTAAGAGATGTTAATAGACATCACGGCAAGGCAAAGGCTCATGAAACCAGAACAACTGAAGAGGTCACTGGTAAGGCAGCGTGAGTAGGGATGACAGAAGCTGCGAACAACAGATGACAGTCATGTGGCTTAATGTTCAAATGTAATGCTTAATGTTAAAAGGAATGCATTCTACAGAGATGAAGGGAGAAGCAAGGCGAGCTAAGACAAGGACAGAATTCTTGGTTTCTTCTGAGAAATTCTGCAGTATCCAGGAAGAGGAAATACAATTTAATGTTAAGGTTTTCATCTTTCTCTGATCAGCAGCAGTTGCAATTGTTTTCAATTTATTTTTTTTTCTCTGGGTCTTATACACTAATGAAACGTAGTTTGAAAGAAAAATATCTCACCAGAATCAATAAAGATTCCTCATGGGAATTATATTTCATATAAAGGAAGCCTACCGTAAAATGTGTGGTCTTGCCCTTTGAAATATACTATCATGTTTGCATCTGAAAGGCAGCAAGTTTCAGTTCCAAACAAGTTTGTGTGGTTTCAAACTGTGCACACCCAGAGACGTATCAGTAGTCACAGCTGGACTTTTAGCATATGATGTTCAGAGCACCCACACCACTGCCACTAGTTCAACAAAGTTCACGGCTACTGCTTAGCATACCTCACTTCATACTGGAAGCTCATCAGATTGCTCAGGTCTGTTGCTCTTTTCCATTTGTTTGTTGACAAAGTCTGACAGCAAAGAAAGATATTTTTTTTTTTCCTGCTGTGTGTCCTCTTGCTTTTCCAGCCCACCAGGTAGCCTTCCTGTTTTTAATTACTGAGTTAAAATCAACTTGTAGGTCCAGTCTAGGCCGCTGCCCATTGCAGGACTGTTCTTACTTCTACTGTGTTACAGGGGCTTTTCTTTGAACATGAACAATAAGATTAGCCATGTTTTTTGTGGTATAGAGAGATAGAAGCCTACGGATCTCTCAAGTCAAAGGAAAAATGTTTCATAAGTAAGATTAAGTACTTTGGATTTCTTCCAGCAATAGAACAATTCCATCAAATATTTGTGAAAGGAATAAAAAAAGCTCCTATGTATTCTAATTATCTATGATGTCCAAGAGATCACTTTATTTCTTTGGACATCTAAATTAGCATAACTCATTTGGACAACTGCCCTGTATACTAAAGTACTAGAGATGCATGAGACAATCCACACCAGGAAGGTCTTTGAATCCTTCCTAGGATTCTTAGATTAATTTATCAGAAGACCACACATGTTTTATTAGAGACAGTTACAGTACAGACCATACCAACCATCCTTTTTTATATTTTTCCAGCTCTTCTAAAATAAACCCATAGATAAAGCCTTGTAAAAAAAAAATACGGTGAGAAAAAAAAGACAGATTTTCTAAGAGAAAAAAAATCATTAAAACTCTGACCTTCTTGGTTACTTCTTACAGTAACCAAATATGAACTTAGGAAACAGTAGCTGTTCCCAACGTAACTGAGCAAGCAGGCAGCAGAGATTTAAGATATGTTGGGGATTAATGACCGTCAAAAGCAAGTACCTCAGATACCAATGAAACACTAGTTTCAGCATGGGTAACCTGGCCAAAACACTAACTGGGAGCTGTTTTGTGTCAGTAATGGTGTATTTGTGAAGGTAACTACATTAAAGCAAGCTCATACGCACTGACTTCTTCGCCCCTGTGTGAATTCTAGTTGAATACCTTCCTCTCCTTGAAAGCAGAGACCTCAGCAGGCTGCAGCTCCCACATGCTGTGTGTGTAGGGAAGGCAGAGGTACTGGGTCAGGTCAGTTTGTCATCATGAGTCTGAGGAACACTTTTTTCCCCCTTGCCCAAGGCATTGGCAACAGCAGTGCCCAGAAGGTGTCTCAGCCTTGGATGGTTACAGGTAGTCTGCCTGAGGAAAAAAGGACAATGCCGTTAGATGATATTATTCAGTTCTTCAATAACCGTCTGGAACTACCTGGGATAAGAGACATATTGCCTTAGTGATATTAAAATTATAGGAATTTGTATCTGTCGGGACACTAGCCATCACAATGAAGGAGGAGGGAGAAGACCTCCCAAAGACTTTCTGGAGACCACTATGCAGGTCCATGTCAGCCTGCCCATAGGGGACACAGTCGAGAGTCCCCATACTCATCCAGCAATTTACTCACCACAATTCAGACTCTTCAACACACCCACTTTTTGTGATAAAGAAGCCACTACATGTCACAGCTTGGCAGCCTCTGCTGCCAGCCTCCAAACCAGCTACTTCTCCGGAAGTTCTACCTAACTACAGGGATAGCTTCCTGAAAAGGAAAGTTCTTAAAAAAACAAAAAAAAAAAACAAAAAAACAGCAAGGTAAGCAACAAATCCCGCAGAAGACAGAAGCCTTCCTTATTTTATCAACAGTGTGTTTCTATTCTCATTCGGTGGATAATTATTAGTGTATTTTAAGATGTTGATCACTATTCCACTATCTTTGTGTTATTATTTCGATAGGTCTGACTGTAGACATTCATAAGTGTTGAGAATTATGCTGTTCACAGCCTCTTTTATTTGGTATGATTTTTTGTTTTTTTTCACTTATCTGTAGCAAAATGATTTTTCCACTTTATTACAGTAGGCCAATGGCTGCATTTCTATTGTGGTTTTGGGGACTTGGTCAGCCATGTCTTGCAGCAGTGGTTCAGTCTTGCTCAACCTAACATACAAAGAAAACTTGAAGGTATTAAAATTATTGTTTTAGTGAATTACAATATATTTCTAAACTAACTCTAACCTCACTCTAAACTTCATTTGGACCCATCTAAGTTTATATGAAAAGTAGAATGTCTAATTTCTGGTATTTAAAATTAAACTGAGTTTTCAAATATTAGGAAAAAGTTCACCTTTTTTTTTGATGTTGTAACATAAAATAAAAACACATCTTTACTCAAAAACTATTATTGTACGTATCCTACTCAATAGTGCTTGTTTATCCAGTGTTCCTCTTCGTATTTTCAACAGCAAAACTAAATTCTTAATATTTCTTTTTAAATTTTCATACAGCTTTTAAGGTATGGGATTCTTTTCCTTTCTGGTAGACACTTTGATAATACTGTTATTTAACATCTGACAGCAAATCATTATTACTGGCTAAAAACTTCCCCAGAGAGATCTTTTATTTTGGTTTGAAATTACAAGTTAAATCTGGAAGACAGAAGTTAAAAAAAAAATCTACAAAAATGCTATTACTAAAATTCCTGTAAAATTTATTATTGTCTGCATAAGTAACATGCATCTCTGTTTTTAGAGAGGCTTCTTCATGTCTTTTTTCCACACCCCAAATTCATCCCCTTTTCCTACATCAACAGGTGAAGTCAAGATATCCCAGGATTTATCAGCACTTAAAAAATGCACTGATAGCACTCATTTTTATCCAACTCCAAAGGGCTATCAAGTTCCTTTAGGCAGGATAGGCAGCATTCCCTGTTCCCAGGAAGGCAGGACAGCTGCAGTCCTAGCTCCTGCCTCGAGTTGTCACAACACTGCTGTAGCTTGGTAGCCAAGAGTGCCACATCCCTGTGCAGGAACATGGCTTGGGTTTGTTTTTTTTTTAAAGCATCAGCCATACAAGAAAATGAACACAGACATAAGGTCCCTGAACTACCATCAGGAGTATTGGAAGCTCAATTTATCAAGCCCCAATTGGAGTTTCATCTTCTGATACAATCATAGTCAGTTGAAATTTGTTTCAGAGCCTCCCCACGTAACACCACAAGTAAGCAGTTCCTACTGTAGGTCTTCTAATACTTACCTGTACTGTAACTAGAAAACAAGCTAAAATGTCTCTTGTAGCACTAAACTGTAATAGATGACTTTAAAAAAAACCCACAGTATAAACAGTTGTTCAATAGAGATAACATCCAACAGATTTGGTTCCACAGAGATTATGAATGCACAGAAATGTGGTTTGACTTTTTCCCCAAGAGCCCAATTAAAATAAGCAAAGTAAAATGCACAAAACCAACATCCTACCTTGATTTGACTCACACTAGTGCACTACAGAAATGGGAATATTATCCACAAACTAAACTACAGATTAAGGACAGTTTAAAATTATCATTAATAGGTACTATATAAGATATAATGAGTTACAGTAAGTCTCCAATTAGAGATTTTTCCAGAATAAATAGTCATTAAGATATAGATTAATAGATATTACAGCCAGAGGGGACCACTGAGATCATCTTTGACCGTTGTTATCATTGTTTTTCAGTGCATAAAGCAATTGTTAAAACCTTGGTTTAGAGTTAATTTGAGTTATGCAACAAAACAAAAAGGAGGTTCACTAAAATAGCATATAATTAAGTTCAGCGATTTGTTTTCCTTCCCTTCATTCCATCATTATTAAGATTTCATCCTCCTATAGTTTACAAAATTTAGTAGAGTTTACAGTACCAAAGTTCCAAGTGATATGGTTATTCAAGAAGCATTAACATTTATGTAAAGAAATGGGAATTCCTGCCCAGTAAAGAAGGGTTCACATCTCAAAATAAATAAATAAAATGGTAAAATGGCAAAGCGGCACGCGATATACCAGATTCCTATTGTGAGGCACAAATTCTTCACAACACTGGGAGACATTGCAGAACAAAAATACTATTAGAAGTGTTTCAAAAGGAACATTTTTGGCCAGGAAAGAGACTTTTGACATTATTTATTAGGTTCAAAAATGCTTAACAAAGGCCTAACAATAGTCCTGTGGAAACCACTACATCTGAGGCACTTTCTGTTGTTATGTGCAGGCATTGATTTGAAGATGGCCAGCATTAGTAGAACAATTCCCTCACAGCAGTCAATGCAAGTGAGCATTCATACACACACAAGCAAAAGCCTGTGAACAAACCATATGGAAACAGGAAAAAAAGTAAACATTTATTAACCTCTTTGTGGGGAGATGGGTGGAAGAACAGGCCGGCGGCGAAGGAGACGGTCATGCCAAATTTCTGCGAAAGAAGGTGTTTGCCCCGAGCATTTTTTTCCACAGAATATGAAGAAGCCTGGAGAATGTCTCCAGTGCCATGGTAACTGGGGCTGCTGGGGCTGCCAGCGCCGCCGCCACCCTCCGCCACCCAGACGCAGCCTGTGTGCAGCGCAGGTTGACAGGTTTGGATGCTGCTCCAGCCCCTTCCACACCCGTGGCCAAGGGGACCCTGGGAGACACAGAAAAAGCTGAGCAGCTTTCTGGAAAAAAACCCATACGTGAGGATTTTGCTCAGCAACTGAGCTGACCTACGCACAAAAAGACACAGAAAGACAAACATTATTCTCACTGCATGCATACATAAAACCTCTGTGACTGGTGCAGGCAGAAGGTCTGTGACTGATGGAGAAGGACAACACGATAACTGCAGACTACCTGACATGGGGAGTGACTACCTTCCTACCATAACGGGACCAGAAAGCCACCTCCATCCTCATGAGGATGGACCTACTGATACAGTGACCAAAATGCCTTTTGACTCATAAGGTCATAAGGGATCTGAACATGTTACATCACCAAAAAGGTAGAGTAACGTCTCACAATTAGACTGTTTAGGTTTACAGCTCAGTTCCTCTTCTTTTGCATTCACTTTGACATAAGTCCTTATGATAGAAATTTCCATTTGCCAACGTAACCAGTAATTAAATTGGCCTTGGAGGAAAGGGAGAGGAGCTCCGACCTACACTCTAAAGATAGGTTTTTCATTTGCATTTAAGACATGATGAATGGTTTAACAAGTTTCTGAAATATGCTACAGAATATGAGCTGATATAAAGAAATCTCAGACAAGCTTGGTTTGGTGCTGCTGCAGACAAGATGGAAAGTAAAACTGAGTGAGTCCAGATAGGAAAGGAGGAGGTAAAATGGAGGTAACACCTACCTGGCCCGACAACTGCTCTCTCATAGCTGAGCACTGCTGGATTAACCTTGGCACTGCCGCATCACTGCCCCAGGCAGCACCTCATCTCTGCTCTCACCAACCAGCTGCAGCCTCCTGAAACACCTAAACTGTTCCTGGCACACCTAATGCAGCATCTTTAGCTACAGCCATGTTGGACTACAGGATCCAAGGAGGTTTGGGTCCTTTTTTGCCCTCAGTCTGGTGGAGAAGCCCTGCTCTGCATGGAGAAGACTTGTAAATGCCATGTTTGCAGTGCACTGGGATTTGTGGTAGCAAAAGCCATTTGCCTTCTCCTCTAAAAGGGATTGAAACAGATGGAGAAAAAATTAAAACACTATATAGTGGAGCAGCAACTCAACACCTCTCTTTCCCTTTTACATGAAAATCCTGCCTTTCCGCTCCTTGTAGAAGAAAAACAAAGATCCTGAATTTCTGAATTCCAAGTGAAGAGGTGGCTCAGCTCATGATTTCTGAGTGCTGGGAGATGGGAATACTGTCTACTTAGATCTAGCAGCTCTGCATCTTTAAAACTAACCCATAGCTCCGCACGGTTACACAAGCCCTGAAGATCCACATACCTTGGATTAGTTCTAATTTTACACATGAATCCAATGTTTCTAGCCTGATCAAAACAGCTTTTTCTTTGGTGTATTTCCATTCATTTCTGCAAACAGGAAGATTTCTATCAGTGGACGTTTCTGTTTCCCATGCAGCAGACCTTGACAAGCAAGGGCTGAACATTTTCCCACACCACCTCAATCTTGGTTGTGAGAGACATGCATTTATATGGACTGTTTACTATATTAAATCTTATGCATACATGAGATTACAGGCGGGGGAGGGGGGACAGGCTACAAACAGCACTTTAAAAAACAGACAGCACTGAACATGCAATCCATATTAATTAGTACGTATACTTAGAACTGCAAAAAAGTTTCCTTGATGCTTTCAGTAGTTCCATATTTTATGGGCACATCTCACTGCATTGCATTCAAACAATGAAGCATATGCATAAGGACATTCAGTCCTATAGCAAGATCACTCTAAATTGGGAAACTGTTGCCTCTCAGGGTAGTTAGCACACATGCTTTTAACCCTGACTGGTCATTTAAAGTCAAGTTCAAGATCAGATGCGATTTAAAATACACTTTTTTTGAATGATAGTCTACCTGGGAGGCCACTTGCACATATTGATGTGACTATTATATTATAATAAATGTAAAAATATTTGGCATTTTAACCATTAAAAAAACTAAGTAATGTTAACTATAACAAGAGACAATATTTTATGGCTCTTGCTGTACATAATAGCTTGAGGTAAATTTTAAAGTTTTTAACGTCTTCATAAATTGTTTACTGTCTGTACAAGTCAGTTTTAAGACTTACTATACATGGTGATAGCTTTTAAAAGTAATTAAATAAAAGTGTCAAGTTATTTACATTTAAGTAGTCCAGAAGGCTTCAGCAACAAAGTGTTTATCAAAAATGTATTATAATAATATTAATGTAGAAATATCAGAATCTGCAAACCATTAGGACCGTGGATTCAGAGAGTATGAGGTTTAGAAAGAGACTGAAATCCTTAGCTTATGTCCAGTTCAAGAGGAATTCATGGCATGAGTAGTTCCCAAGTGCTTCAAGGAGTAAGACTGTAGTAGGAGCACTAGGGAAAAAAATAAAAGTAGTAATAGGTCTTACAATGAACTTCTTATCCACACATCTCTTGAGAGGTACATATACAATTGATTTGACATTAAAATTATGCCATTAGCTTCACCATCACTCATTATGTTCGTGTCAGGCTTAAAATACATGCTAGATGAGATGTCAGATTTCTTCCTAGCAGTACTTAAATACAAAATTAACTTAACCAAAAAGAAAATGAAGCGTCATAGCCCCAGAAATGCAGAGACAGAAAGATGGAAACACACAGAAAGTTTTGAAGCACATTAAGGATTAGGGAAAGGCCAGGATCTCCCTTAAGGCTGTTATATCCGGATGGCTGTGGAAATGTATGTTCAAACCCTGCTTTTGCCAGCAAGCACCTGGGAAGTGATCAGCAAAATAAATGTGACAGCCCTATTCTTGTCCCAAAATGATGCAGTATGTAAAGAGTGAAAATAACCATCTATGCTTGATTAATTAGGTTTGTAAGTATTGTTCACGAACTAAACAATATTTCTAAAGATTTCAATAGTTCAAAGTTTGCCCTATGGCCGTCTGGCCAATACATCTTCCAGCACACACAGTTTACAAGCATTTTTCTTCCCAATATGTTGTCTTCGTTTGGTGCGACATTGTTTGAGCGCAGGTCTATTTGGGTCAGCGTGGTTTTCTTCCCATCACAGCAGTGGTACTGAGGACGGCACTTGGACCATACATCTTCCATGTCATTTCAGTCAAAGGCACACGATGCTTCCCGGTGCCCAATCGGGAAGGGTCCGGCGCTGAAACGGGTGCATATTGGCAACCTCAGCTTTCTTAATGACAGCCATTGTTCCAGACAAACAAAAGCACGGTTCTGAATATTAGCATGCGGCCTTGTGTAAAGGTCATCTGTATGGCACATTCATCATCGCCCCAAAACAGGGGGGCAAAACGCTTTAAAAATTCTGTCAAAACCTGTTATTGTCAGAACACGCCTGAAAGTTGGCAACCGATGCAAGCACAGTGACCACTTTGCACGGTCCTCCTCCTCCTCCTTAGCGGCAATTTTGCAGGGAGCTGAATGCATGGCAGCAGTGGAGAAAGAGAATGCAAGACAATAGATATATTCTTCCTAACTGCTAGTAGGGGGGCTACTTTAATTAGGCTACTCAATTAAAAAATTAATCTAATAATCTGTAATAATTAGGCTGAACAGCAGTTCTTCCTATAAGGTAGAGCTCCCACAATAGCTCGTGTATTGTCTAACTAGTAACGGGTAGTCATCAGCGATGCTCTGGATTTGAGGCTCAATAATACACTGTTCACTTGTAAAAGCACTTAAAAATCAAATTAAAAAGGATATAGCGTGGCAGGCTAAAATCTTTGACTAATCCTTTGGTAGTCATGAAAATAATGCCAGTGTGGTTACACCAATTAAATGCCAGTTGTATTACTTATATCAGCGACTGTTTCTCAGTATATGACATTCACAGTCTGGCCCTTAGATGGCATGGAAGGGACAAAACTGTTACAATCGTTTTAGAGGTCTCTTTAGTAAAATGAATAGATGACAGAAAAATTCCATTATCAGTGTTCATTCATTTAGTTAAATTAAATAGTTTGACTCCTTTGTTAACTGAACAAATACTGGCTTCCCAATAATTTTCTGCCCCACTAAACAGAAGCCGGAAAGATAATATTATTTATTGGTAACTTTTCTTCTAACAGCTGTAAAATGTGCATCAGAATTGTACAGATACATCTTTAGAATGAAAACCTGAATTTGACACATCTCTGTAAAATCTTCTAATTTTTTTTTTCTTTTTTTAAATTTGGGGAGACTGTTTATTTAACAGATAAGGAATGAAGAGGAAGGAGAACACTCTGCTGCCAGATCAGTTTCACAGCCTTAGACCCCAGCAGCCCAAGAAGGATTCCTGGGCAGGCACCAAGAACAACACGGATGGGTTTCCACCAGCCTCAGACCCAGCAGAGCACTTGGCCATGCTACTCACTGCTCCACGGGGCGGCTGAAGGCTGGATGAAAACTGCTTCTCTTCTCACCACAGAGAAGATTCAGCCTACACTTGTGGCTTTCCAGGCATCAGAAGACCTACACTTGCCACCAAGGCTCCTTCTGAACAGCTCCCTTCAGCTCTAATATAGTACAAGCTTTGAGGAGATTCTTTTATTAGCATTTGTTTTCCTCGCAAACTCATGACTGCTGTATCTGGTGTGGATTCCCTGGTGTTAAAAATGGCAAACTGCAGCCCTAAGCAAGACGTGACAAACATGAGATTCAAATTCAGTGGGAGCCAAGCAGAATTAATCCTTGTGTTCAGAGATCAATAGTTTATTAAGGCTGTTACAGCTCTGCCCTAACTGTACCATAACTGACACAGCTTATTCAGAAAGAATACGAACTAAGAAAAGTCATAAATACCTTCACTACATTCTGAAACACCACTTAATCAGAATTCAAAGTCTGTGTTAGCATGCTAGTGTCAGTTAGCAAAGAAGTGTTAGTAAATTTTATAATGAAACACACATAGCAAACCGAGAACAAGATTATTTAAAAGATAATTTCTTTCCATACTTGGAATATGAAGGTATGCTCCATGGGAAAGCAAAATTGAATAGCAACAGCCAGAGCAGAAGAAAACAGGAAATAATTTCCTGAGGCATTCTCAAGAAATCCATCATTTAGCTCTGCAATGAGCATGGCTTGGGGAGGCAGGGGAACACACACGACTGTTGACATTCACTCCCCCCAAACACGAGGAGGTCTCTGCCTTCAGCTCAGCAGAACATTTCTGCATCTGGTTAGCTGCTCTGCAGACAGTCCGTCTGAGTCCCACTGTGTCCTCAGCCCTGGACTTGAGCACAAAAAGCTGCAATTATATTGCTATATCCCACACCCAGTACATGTAAGTGCTTTCACAGGCATGGGGCTAGGTCCCAGGTAACACCAGGTACAGCAAATGTGTATTAACTGCATCCAGACCTTAAATCCAACTCATCCTGTATGTTTCAGCTAAGTGCCTGAAAGGGTTTCTCCTGTCTGACAGCTTAGCGAAATTCAATTTTGCAGCTCGGCACTAAATAGTAATATGTCCAATTCATCACTCTTTACAAAGAAACAAACCAAAATCCATCCATCCAAACTTAAGAGTTCTGATGATGATGCCTATTCTGCATAGACGATTTTGAGGCAAAACCAGGGATCTCCAGAAATGTGACTGCAAAGCAAAACAGAAGGTGAGGTTAGCAGAGACTGTGGTTTGTTCTCCAAGCAGGTCCTGCTCCCAACCTCACAGGGGTTTCATGACAATGTGGCTGAACCTGGCTCATGCCCACAGCTCTCCAGCAAGAGGGCTGCCACAGGGTAGGTGAGCACAGCCAGGACACCCCTCCTGGATGCTCCCACCCAGCCTTAGCACAGCCACTCTCTGCAAATTTGTCTACCACCTTAGTCAAAATTCCTGTGAATGCAAGGTTGAGTTCCCTGAGCCCAGAAATGCTCTCCAGTGTCTTTTCCTGTAGCTCCCTGCTCTCAAAAACTCTCTCCAAAGCCTAAAACCTTGCAGAAGATATGTTGTTTGTGGTCACTGCTTTTCTTATCCCCCTGAGTGCCTGCCTGGAGCAAAGGTTTGGTCACTAACTGCTGTTCACCATTAGTGATGCCTTGTCCCATGCTCCAAGGCTGCGAGTAGAGGTTAGCAGGCACCAGCTTGGCCCTCCTGCAAGGGACCAGACAAAGGGTTGTTGCGTGGGAGGTAACCCTGCTGCCACAGCTGTGCCAAAATGTGTCACTGATACTGCCATGGAGTGGGAAGGGACCCCCGCAGTGGACCTCCCATTAACCTGCAAGCGCTTCAGCACCGAAGATTAATGTCTTAAAAGCAGGCCCCTGAGAGCTCTCTGTGCTGGAGGTGCATCCTCACCCCCAGGAGACATCACACGGGGACAACCTGCCAGCTAGTAGTCAGTCCCTGTCACCCCTACCAAGGAAGCACACACTTCCCACCTGCATTTCAGGTGGACACCCATCTGGCAGTCAAATTACACCCACACAGCCATACGCAAGGATTTGGCTTTCACTCAGGTGATACTAATGAAAACCCAGATGCAAACTCAAACATCCCACACAACAAATATTTTCATTATTATTAGAACAATGGGGTCAGCTTCTGCATTAACTGCAAAACTGCGCTTGTTCAAAGACTGAGGGAGCAGCCAAACAGACAAATGTGCATCGAAATTACATTCAGGCATACGGTGTTGTCCTATTTGAGCCACAGAATCGATTGTACATTCACAGCTGGGATTTGCTTTGGCAGTACATCCTTATTTGCTGAATTAGTGAGTGCCTGAGTTTGTGTGATGTTCTCAGAGCAAAAATTAGATAGCTACAGAAAAGAGCCACCACATCAACACACCCCAGCTGTCATCACACATATCTAATTTTTAAATTTTTTCAGAGAGATCAATTTCTTACTCTCCCAACAAATCCTGTCTTTTGGGCAACAACAACAAAAGCCAATCAAAAACATGGGCTTAGTAAAATTTTCATTATTAGGATCAGGAAAAAAATATTTCCTCCCTCCAAAAACCAGTGTTTGTCTTTAAGCTTCTGCTTGGTTTTTTTCCCACAATACAGTTCATGAGGATTTCCTTAGCAGATGGTAGGTGCCAGAAATAAATTTTGGGTTATGGAAAACTATCATCTGCACTAAGCAACCAGGGAAAAAAAGATTCCTGTCTTGCAGCTACAGCCATATCACGCAACTATATTAATAAGCTCAGAGTTTATTGAATTTAATGGTGTTTATATGCTTGCTTGTGTCCATACATGTACTTTCACAGGACTTTTATTAAATTATATGAAACTAGAGCTACATGGAGAAGAAAATATCCTTCTTGGTTAAACTGAGTCTCTTTATATACAAAATCTGCACACCACAAATAATTGTATCCTCATTCTGCTGTGCCATAAGGGTTTCACTATCACTTAAGCCAACAGGAAACTGTCACCTTTTCGTACATTCCAGCTTTGGTCATTGCTGTCACTTTTGCCATTTTTGTCAATCCTGATCTCCACCATGTCACGTGTCTGGCAAGTTTACCAAGGCAATAAATACAATCAACCTGCTACAAACACTTACTCTATTTAATTGTGTGGTTATGCATAGGATTAGGCTCCCACAGTATATTCAAGCATCTTTTCTGACATCTCTTACTATAAAGCAATCTGCTCACCAGTCACTTTGGTTGTGTTTTTTGCCAACTTTCAGCAACACTAAAGTGCTTTACCAAGAAGTCATAGAGCATAAGCTGGTCTCATATCCACAGATAATCCATTATACAGTCTTTGTGAAAGGCAGAGAACATTATTGTAAATGGAATAACATTACATACTCTCTGGCAAATAGAAGAAAACCACAAGACCTGTTTACCATTTTTTAGGGACACTTGACAGGCGATAAAAAAAGCTGACACTGACAAAGGCATCAAAAGGAATATGTGTAAAGGTGGCCAGATTGAGTAACAAGCAAGGCCTTTTGCGGCATTAGGATGACCACAGATTTATGAGGACACAGAAGTATTGACAACATGGTAATGGAATTAACCTTATTAGTGTCAAAAAAACCATCAATGTGTGCCAAGCCATTTGCAGATAATCTGAAGCAACCTGCTTTAAACTCTGACCACCAGACACAACCCAAAAGTCTTTCAAAAGGGGTCCAAGTTGAATTGCTTTCAAGTGCAGTGACAAATCTAGTCCTGTGCAAAAAGGGTATGAGCAACTGGGTTACATTGCCTGAGGGGGTTGCAGAGACCCCATCTCTGGAGGCCTTCACGAGCCTGCAAGACAAATTAGAAGCAGCACAACTACAGCTAATCTTTGATTCATCAGGGGCTTCCAGACACTCTGAGGTCCCCTCTGACCATCAAGTTCCATAGTTTGTGCTAGCTTTGTGACAAATTTTCTTCTGAGAAGAATTGTATGTAACAGCAGGAAGACTTACTCTCCACCCTAATCTAATTAAAATCAAATTCAGGTTCAATTGCTTCCTGGGAAAAGGGCACTATATTTTGCCTGAGATTCCCCCCAAAAAGGTGTTGCACTCTTCTTGCTTAATCTCCCATTTAAACTATCTGCTGGAACTCAACTGCTTGAGGATGAAAACATAGCGTAAACAAAACACAGGGAAATGCAGAAAAAGAAATCCAGATTCTCCTTTTTCCTTTCTTTATTGTTTATGGTCCTGAAACTGCTAATGTGTGACAGGAGAATGACAGTGGAGTATCTCCCAAACCATGCTAAGTTAATGGCCCACTTCAGCATGGTGGAGACAGTAGCAAAGCCAAAACAACCAGCAAACTTTTCCGATGATTCAGTAATAAGGCTGACAAAACTGAAATAAAGCTAATTCAAGAAGTCTTTAAGATGTTCTTCCTGGAAAAAACCCTGTACTCTGAGAATTTTTTATTACTCTCTATGTGAATGGACTTAGAAAAACTATACACAGCAAAGTTTTAAATATGGAACCTAACACTTAGAGGCACATATAATCACCACGCATCCCTTACTTAATGTCCCATTTATATCAATTTGGTTCATATAATCTACATAAAATACGTATTAAACAAGGATGAGAGCAACACAATTCATCTGTTCTTAAAGTAAGAGACATGTTAGCCTAGCAACAGAATCAACAGCATATCCTATCCAAATGGTGAGTCCATCAACTTAGCAAAGAACTGTGCTATGATTTAAGAGGACTGGATAAAGTAGCAAATTCTGGGCTCCATGTCCTAGCCAGAAATGGCTGCATTGCTCTGTACCCACAATTTACGGCAATTTATAGAGACTTTTTGCCAGGCCAACATTCACCAGTTCTCTAGATTAATTTCCTGGCAGATCTTGTGCCTCAGAATCATGGAATTGTCAGAATTGGAAGGGACCTCTAGGGAGCATCTAGTCCAGCTCCCCTGCTAAAGCAGAATTGCCTAGAGCACATTACTCAGGGCTGCATCCAGGCAAGTCTTAAAGATCTCCAGAGAAGGGGACTCCACAACATCCCTGGGCATCCTTGAAAGAAAAAGAAAGCTTCTTGTTACAGATGGGCTTCAAAGCTCTTCTCATGTTGGTTATACCAGGGTTGGGGGCATAGGGGTTAGCAGGGTTGTTGAACAAAAATCTAAACTTAAACCCTGCACTTCAGTGTCTGAATGTCTGGTATTTAGTACAACTGGGGAAGAAAAAAAAAAAAATAAAACCAACCCAAAACCTTTTCCTACAACATATCTTAATTCAAAAAACAAAACATTATGCCCACCTCTCGGCTGTTTGAAAAGCCTGAACACTTTGTTAAGGTTCTTGTGAAGCAAACTTTAAATACAAAACTGCTTAATTATCAGTCAAAGTACCAAAGCACAACAATAGATTAATTTTCACAACAGGAATCACGCACAACCCATCTTTATTTCTTGTAGGAACCTGAGCAAGCAATAGCAAATTCTGATTTGAGAAACATTTCTGCCAAATTTCAGTCTTCCAGAGCACTTCAAGCAAAACAGTCAACATATTAAATCCTGTTTCCCACAATATGTGGTATTCCAGCTGATTAAAAAAGAAAAAATAAAATTTGAAGTCTTATGAGCTATTAACACACAAACTAATTTATGTCTTCTGCAACTGGACCATAAGCTCAGATATTGACCCTGACACAGATATTTGGGCTGTTCACCTCCTTCAGAGCAAATTGGTTTTGAGATTTTTAAGTCTAAAGATCGCCCTAAATGTTTAATGTATTTCATAAACAGGGAGGAACACAGATTACACTGACCTAATTTCACTGTAAAAATAAAAAAGAATGCAAATACTTTTAGTAATATACTCAGATAAGAGTCTAACAACAGACAAGGAAGGAGATGAGTAGTTGCTTATGGTGAAATTACTGGAAAATCATATTTTGGATTAGAAGCACTTTATGAAAAACTGGTTTGCAATGTTTTAGGGCAACATCTGTTGTTCTAAAAAGGACCAATCTTACATTTAGGGTCTTTGACTTTGTTCTTTGTGACCCGGGGTTGTTAATATGCATGTTTTATTTTTAAAATAAATGAGTTTGCTATAAAATGTATGCTTGTATACATATATATATATGTCTGTAAAATATCATAGAGGTGTGTGTGTTTGCATGTGTATTGTATGTTTATATGTAAGTGTATATATGGACTTTCAGGTCACCATCTCCTCCCTTCATATCTGCAAAATGCCTTTACATCTCACCTGAGGCCTTAGGAATTTTGTTGAAGTTTACTTATACTTATCCTCTTCTCTTTTTTTCTCATGAGAAAAAAGATTATTAGCCATCACATTTGGCAGGCATGCAAATTTATAAATTACAACCATAAGAATTCCTTGCAAATCTCTATGCAAATTCTGAGGGACTTTTTCCAACCAGGTGAGCAGAGAGCTCTGCAAGCTCAAATGAGTGAGTGCAGCACAGGTGGAAGAAGACCTCATTAGGTGCTGAGAGTTTGGAGTTACCTCCAAAGGCTAAAGAGAATCAGTGATATGAAAACCCAGTAGTCTAACTTGAACGGTGCACTAAGACATGGATATTTTCTCCAGCAACTGCTAGAGGGTAATGGTCCTAATCTTCTGTTGTGCTCACTTCTTGCTAAAAGCAGGAGTATTCCACTCTCTCATGCAGATAGGGAAACTACTGAGGGAAGGTAGGCTAAGCACTGGCTGAGCGAAGGAGCTATCACAGACCAAGGAGATCACAAGAGCCCAGAAATTCAGGTGATGCACGGCAGGGCTAAAGAGGATGCAGCGTATCCCCATGATGCACTTCCACAGCTTAATGCAGGGAAAACAAAGCTAATGAGGAAGTGCATCAAATAGAACACAGTGGTTTTACCTCCAGAAGGAGTACTCAGTGTCAGCAACGTTACGAGCTAGTGAACTTCCTTCTCATAGAGGAGATAGAGCTGGCAAAAATGTGTTCCCCTGGTCACCTATGGGAAAGTATCATGCCCTAGTGAAAAATTCTGTTATTTACGCCTGGCCTGTCCTAAATAGAGACAGAAGAATCCAAGATAAAACCACATTATTTTAGCTTTGCTCAATCTCTTCTGTGTACTGGCACTGATGCAGCAAACGCCAGCCTGTGAAGTGGATCCTCCTGATCACCACCACAAGAACAGTAGAACATGCTTCCGAAACCAACAGGCCAGGTTTTGATATGAAAGAATGGAAACTGGGGTTTGCATGAGGGCTGATGCGAGGACCCTGAAAGCCACGTGGCATTCCACCCGATGGCCTGCTCAGTGTCACTGTGCCGTCTCTGCAGCACACAGTCACAGAAATGACAGTGTTGCTTGTGAATAGCCAACAGTGTAACACCACAATAATAAGCCACATGTGCCTGTTTGCTTATAAAGAGAAATTGCAAAAGCAATGAATTGTAAAACATTGCTTCAAGTTTGCTGTGTAAGAGGTTTTCATTTCTTCCTGGTTTTGTGGCTGGGTTTTCTTTGGGGGGAGGAGGAGAGAGGAAGAAGCCCCTATATATGTTTAGATAAAATATGACAGAAAGAAATGTTTACAGAAAGAGATTTCTC
This sequence comes from Nycticryphes semicollaris, assembly GCA_013400055.1. Classification (NCBI taxonomy): domain Eukaryota; kingdom Metazoa; phylum Chordata; class Aves; order Charadriiformes; family Rostratulidae; genus Nycticryphes; species Nycticryphes semicollaris. The sequence goes on from VXBJ01006941.1 coordinate 180,304, forward strand.
AATCAAGACCTTACATACCACATTTCATGTAAGAAACTTTGTCTTTTGTTCCTGGCAAGACAGACCCAAATGGCTGTAACTGATTCACCTTCAAAACTTCCCTCACGCAGAGCAACTTCACTTCATGCACAATCCTGCTTTCATGTCACCTTTCCTTTCCCATCCTACGTCTGCTATGACCAGTCTGACCAGTACCTGTCTGGGCAGGCTGCACAGCTTCAGAAGGGATCTGGCAATACCTATGAGGCTCATCAAATTTTCCTCCCAGCTCTTGTGAAAGGAGACATGAGAAAATTCTCTACTGCCACAATTTGCTATAATCAATTAAAATTTAATTTCCAGACAGTTCAGTCCCACCAGATTTATTTTTGAATGGCACTAAATCTCAGCAAACCTCTGCTTGGAAATTTTCAGTGCCTTCCCCATTCAGGCACTGGTGGGATGATATGAAATCCAGGAAGCATACAAGTTGGAAAGGCAGCATGCTCAAATTAATCTTACCCTCCCTTACACTAAGCTCCTCTGGAAAAAACACTAACTCATTTCAGGTTGGAGTATTCTGAATCTAAAACAGCTCTTATCTTAACTTGCCTATGTGAGATTTACAAATGAGAAAAGAACAAATAAGGAGTAATTTAAATTTTAATTTAAACCCCCTCCATTTTCTTATCCCTTATCAAACTGCCAGCATTTTTCCTGCTAACAATGAGCCGAGTGTCATGGGCACAGCACAGCCCCCTACCACAAACCAAGTAATCTCTTTCATCTAAAACCCTGATCCCTTTAATAAACAAAATACGAAAAGGCAGTCAAAATTACGCTCTGGCTTTATGAAAGAAGCAGGGAAATCCTCAGAGCACAATCCCCTACTTGTTATTTTCACAGCCCACGTGACCCAAAGTCATTCTGAAGGATAAAAAGACAGAGGCTGCCACCAGATCTCTGCCATGATTTTTCCACAGTTCCCAGCCTTAGCCCATCTGTTATGCAGCGGCCACATGAATGGCATGTGTCAAGAGAGTCATCACTGTGCAAACTGCCCAAAGAAATCAACCAGCCAACTTCCTTTTGCTTCCATGGCTTCAGCAATTGTTGCTGAGCCGGCCACCATATGGTGAATAATTAGTTTTTCGACCCCACTCTAGAAAAATGTTCGCTCCATTGCCAGGCATTAGCAATATGTGTGTTAATGAACAGCAGATGATGAATGCCTATACATTAACAAAAGTTGAGATTTTCTGGCAGCAAGCTGCACTCACCGCAAGAATCCCGATGATTCTTAGGGCCCTGAGTAATGGACGGCAGCAAGTCATGGCTGAAAAGTACAATTCAACCAAATTTCTCCATTTCTCAAACACCAAAGAAACTTTGCAATAAACCTGCTCCTCTCATCTTGCTGTTCCCTTTCTTCAAATGATGAATTCGACCCACGTCTAGGATTGGCAGTATAGAGCTCTCAAACAGAGGTCTTCTGTTCTCGGGCAATTGAGGTGCATTGTGTAAACAGCCAGCACGCAGGTTCCTCCACACTTCTCTTTGTCTGAGTGCTTGATGCATATGAATTTATACTGAATACCTGCAGTGTGCAAGCTCCTTGAAGAGTCAGTCCCAGACCTCTGAGCAAACACTTACCTCCAAAGACCGAGGCTGGTAAATACGTCTGATGGTTCCATCAAATGGACTTAAAAGCTCAGCTAAGACCTCTAAGCACATTTTGCTCCCTGAAGTGATTTATCTTTTTCCTAGCCTTCTAATTAAAAAGAGATCTTACCTATATTCCTCTATAGAATGAAATATCCCCATATTGTGCAGGCAACCTGACTAGTGATCATATTCAGGAACTCTGATGGTTCTGGCTATTGCCTGTTATTAATAAAGTCCCAAATACACCCCAAAGCCATTCTAAACTAAAAGAAAATATTTACAAACAGACCTGTAAGTAATTAACTACTGCTGTTGGGAACAGCCACAATTCTGGCATATACATTGTGTGTAGTACAGAAATGCACATTTTAATGCACATCACAATTATAACACACTAAGGAAAAGCCAGTCTTCAGAAGATAGAGAACAGTACAGGCAACTGAGACACCTCAGTTTCCTTCACATAGATTCAGGGGTGAAAGGCACAGACAAAATCCAGGTGCACAGCCTGATCCCCACTCAGATCCTAGCCCCATCAATGCCAAACCTCAGGTAAGATGTTCATTGTCTCTGCATCACATAGCCCATCTGGAACCTGGTACCAGTGGCACCCACCTCCCTCCCTAAAACATCTTCTTGGCCATGTGAGTAACCCAGGGGCAAGCAGAAGTCAATTGGACTACAAAGGCTAGCTATGTACAGGTCTAAACTCACTTTCCAGATTTGACTAGTGAGTAGGTCTTGAAATCTGTATCTGCACTTGTTACTTTATCATGTGTTAAGCCTGTCAACTAGGTAAGCAGTTTTCTCCCAGGACTATCCCACATTTTGGACACAGCTAACATGTATAGGCAGTACTGATGGTTTGGGGCTTTCTTACATTTTTATGAAAAGATAGTAATTGCAGATTTAGCCTTATTCAGTGACTTGGACCTTCCAGGGACCGTATTTAAATTCTGATTAACTGGTAGCAATGACATAAAAAGAGCACAAAGCAGAATTATGTCAATACAGCAAGATGTGGAGTGCAAGGACTCATGTATGAAGCTCTAGTCCAGTTTTCAGGCCAAGTTTGAGACCAATGTTGGTAACTCCAAGATGCAGTTTGATGACGCACCAACTTGCAGGCAAAGCTGTTTAAGATATTCCTGTCCTCTGTGCTTATTTGTGCTACTGCCTTCAAGTTGCTTTGACCACACTCAGCTGTGCCTGATCTGGGAAATGTTTTGTGTTTAAGAAAAACAACCTAAATAACCAAAATACCTTGGAACTCCATCCCAACTAGCAATAAATTGGGGCACAAGCTGTGCTGTGGAAATTACCAGCATTCAAAATAAAGGTGAGCTGTGCCAATAGACATGCCAAATAACAACTTATTAGGCCAAAGATGTAGGCAGTTATTATTTTTTACATTAGTAGGATTTTTAAACACATAAAACACACTTGGACACTTGGCCAAACTAGACATCCATAAGTGCCTGGGCCCTAGTGGGATGCACCCGCAAGTGCTGACAGACCTGGCAGATGTTATTGCTGGGACACTCTCCATCATCTTTGAAAGGTCATGGAGAAGAGGAAAGGTGCCTGAGGACTGGAGGAAGGCACATATTACTCCAGTCTACAAAGAGGGCAAGAAGGAAGACCCAGAAAACTACAGGCCGATTAGTCTCACCTCTGTCCCTGGGAAGGTAATGGAGAGACTTGTTCTTTAAGATGTTTAGAGATTACATCCATTTATTGGAAGTAGTCAGCACGGATTTACCAAAGGTAAATCATGCTTGACCAATCTGATAGTCTTCTATGATGTTATAACTGGATGGCTGGATGAGGAGAGAGCAGCTGATGTCATCCACTTTGATTTCAGCAAGGTTTTTGATACTGTCTCCCATAACAACCTCATTAGGAACTTAAGGAAGTGTGGGCTAGATGAGGGGGCAGTGAGGTAGATTGAGAACTGGCTGTGTGACAGGACTCAGAGGGTTGTAATTAATGGAGCAGGGTCAAGTTGGAGGCCTGTAACCAGTGGTGTTTGCCAAGGATCAGTACTCAGTCCAGTCTCATTCAACATATTCATCAATAACCTGGACAAGGGGACAGACTGCATCTTCACCAAGTTCACTGATGATACCAAACTGTGAGGGCTGGCTGACACTCTGGAGGGCTGTGCTGCCCTGACCTTGACAGGCTGGAGAGTCGGGCAGAGAACCTAATGAGGTTCAACAAGGGCAAGTGAAGGGTCCTGCACCTGGGGAGGAAGAATGCCAGACAGCAATATAGGTTAGGGGTGCACCTTCTGGAAAGCACTTCTCCTCGAAGGATCTGGGCATCCTGGTAGATAGTAAACTGTCCATGAACCAGCAATGTGCCCTTGTCACCAAGAGGGCTGATGGAATTCTGGGCTGCGTAGGGAAGAGTGTGCCCAGTAAGTCAAGGGATGTCATTCTCCTCCTCTACTTTGCACTGGTGAGGCCACAACTGGAATACTGCGTCCAGTTCTGGACTCCTCAGCTCACCAATTCAAGAGAGACAGAGAACTACAGGAGAGAGTCCAGCATAGGGCAACAAAGACGATTAAGGGATTAGATCATCTCCCTTATGAGGAACAGCTGAGAGAGCTGGGACTCTTTAGCTTGGAGAAGGCTGAGAGGAGACCTTATTAATGCTCATAAGTATCTGAAGGGTGGGTGAAGCTGGGCAGAAGCTGGAACATAGGAAGTTCCATTCAAATATGAGAAAAAACTTATTTATGGTGAGGGTGACAGAGCACTGGAACAGGCTGCCCAGGGAGGTTGTGGAGTCCCCTTCTCTGGAGATTTTCAAGACCCACGTGCAGTCCTGAGTAATGTGCTCTAGGAAATCCTACTTTAGCAGGGGAGTTGGACTAGATGACCTCTATAGGTCCCTTCCAACTCTGAGAATTCTGTGACTCCGTGATTCCATGAAAATGCATTGAGAAAATGTCACCGGTTGTCTTTCTAAGCTCTGGTAAGTTTTGTATTTTCTTTAAATTAAATTCTAATTAATTGTGATCAAATTGATATCATTTGTACCTAAGCCATTACCTAATTTCCTTTAAAATTGCTTGCTTGGTAAATAAATTTCCATTTTAAAATACAGACTATGATTAAAATAAAGTGAAACTTCATGGAGTTTATGATCCACCAGCCTTGACTGTGGTTGAGATAGTATTTCAAATAAAATTCTTCCCTTCTTCAGGCAGAAGTGTGTTTCCCAGAGTTACAAGACACTTTTTAAGCATTTTTTAAATTGTTCAAGGAGAGACATCCATCACCTTATGGATGTCACATTCACTGGCTGTGGCTGGTCACGATGGATATTTCAGGGTCCCTAACAAGCTGGTGTGTTTATCCCTTCACTTTATGACACTGCCATTCTTCCAGCACAGGCAAAAACAATAGATTGTACTATCTGTTCACCGTCATAGAAATGTTTCTAAAAATCTAACCCCTTAAAGCATCTCTCCAGGGGACCAGCAACAACAGCTACAAAAGCTAACTATATTTTACTGAACCATATTTTCCTGCATTAGTCTCCCAATTCTCAATCCATTTCTGAAGAATGCATATCTTTTCTATTTTTTTATCATCCTGGGAAACCACAAGGCAGACCAGGTGCCTTCAACCTCTCTGTGAGAAGAAGGCTGGCCATGGCTGACCAGGTACTGTCTGAAATTACAGAGGCTAAGAGAAGGCTATGGAAGAGCTCTAAAATAGAAACTGAAACGATTGGCACGGCTTACCTTAGAGAGGAAATAACAGCAAATATGATATGAGATCATACAACAGTAATTTTCTAAAAATTGGGAGCTTTTATGAATGCTGGCTCAATAGCTACAGGAACAAGGGGACAGTCAGTTGCAAAGTGCCTCCAGTTACTCTAGTGCAAATACAGCAACATTTCTCTAAATAATAGCCTTGGAAAACACTTTAGATGATGCTACAAACAGCCTAGAATCTTATAATTTTGCATGTCAACAGTAACAGGAAAGTCAGTCATTTCAATCACAAGCAGTGCCTTGAGATGGTGGTTCTGGTAATACCTGTGGAACTCCATTGTGCTTTGGCATGTTTGTAGACATGAGGGTATCAGGTAAAAATTACCTGTTTGCACAAGTGGAAGAGCAGCTCAATTTTTCTCCTGAAGGATTTCTACTTCTGTTCGTGATAGCCTATATAGGATAAACACATCTTGATTCTAAGAGGCCAAGAAACTATATGGAAGCAATATCTGGAAGACATAAATCTTATTTATTAACTAATTAAATTAAAAATCAATGTGACACCATGATCATGGAACCTTTCATATTATTTTATTATTACTGTTCAGGTAGAACTAAAGTTTAAATAATGGGTGTCTGGGAAATCTATGAATGGAATCCTTGTGAAAAGAATAGAGGAAGGAAAAATTAAGTACCTTTTGTTGCAGTACAGGGTCTGGCGACCGGAAGATCTCACGATGTACGGAAAGATAGGCCTCCCCCTCTCCCTATAGCCAATAGCGTTTCACACTTAGTTCATGATGTAAGCAGACGGAAGTGATGTTGTGAACCCAGACTATATAATGCCATGTTATCTATCAATAAACGCCATTTGCCGTCCACCACATTGGTGTCTGCGAGCTGATGGACCGAGCGGCCTGGGGTTGGCCGACGTGCCGTTCCTGAACCAGGTCGCCACGCCTCCTGCAGGCGACAACCTTTATTTTCTTTACAGAAAAAAAAAAAAAAAAGAATCAAATCTGGCTTTTAAAAAGAATAAAACAAAACCAGTTACAGTATATTGGCCCCTCACTACAGGAAGGAGATTGAAGTGCTGGAGCATGTCCAGAGGAGAGCCACCAAGCTGGTGAGGGGTCTGGAGAACAAGTCGTACGAGGAGAGGCTGAGGGAATGGGGCATGTTTAGTTTGGAGAAGAGGAGGCTGAGGGGAGACCTTATTGCCCTCTACAACTACCTGAAAGGAAACTGTAGAGAGGCAGGGATTGGCCTCTTCTCCCAAGGGAATAACGACAGGACCAGAGGAAATGGTANAAAGCTGTAAAAGTTAAAAATATTCTCAGTATAACTGTATCAACCACAAAACCACAAAATCATTTTGCAATCTAAAAACTTTAGCTGTTTTCCAAAAATCAGAGAGATGGAATTAAGATATCATTAAAACCTGCACTGAAAATCTGTGGAATATCTTTTTCAGTTAGGCTGTGAAAAAAAGTCCTTCCATTTCAAAAAGAATATCTTTAAAAGTCATTATGTAGTTGAATGATCTTAAAAGGCCACATAGAGGCAGCCAAGGAAAATTCCTGACGTGCATTTTAATGGCACTGGTGCAGTGGCATTTATAGTAATGTTCAAAATAAGCAACAAGAATGTATACCTTTATTTTTATTTTTTTTGTTTATTTATCTATCTTTAGGATTATTCTAGCAATTAAAGAACACATCTGTCTATAAGATAGAATCTTCCTTAAGTATTTGTCTTTAAGATACTGAAATATTTGCCTAAATAAAGGCCTTTGAAGGAAAAGAGCTAATACCTTTGCGCAGATGAATCCAAATTTTGCCAAAGAGGGCTATGCTGGCAGCCTGCCAGGAGATTTAAGACTGAAGCTAATTTGCATGAAATGGAGGAAATTGCAGCTGCCCTCGGAATTAATATGGAGGCACAGACAGCCCCAATTGAGACAGAGCATTGCACAACGGGATTTGTGAATACAAACATGCCACACTTCCTTATTTAAGATGAAAGCAGCTATAGGCAACAGAGTAAGTCTCCATGAAAGCTACTTAGATACCTTTACCCCCACCTTTCAGGTCCAATGACCTCATTTCAAACCCAGGTGGGGGCTGTCACTAGACCACAAATGGAAATGAAAGTTGATTCCAGAAGACAACCACTTTCAGAAAAAGTGCTTGAGCATAGGATTAAATCCTATTCAAATACTCTCCTGGAAAAGAATACAACTCAACATGTCCTTAAAAGCACTTAAAAATTCCTTAATCAGGGCCTCAGAAAAACCCTTCTAAGTCTTTCCTTGTTGTCACCATCAACTCATGGTGACACCGCTCAGGCTGGCTACAGGATGCTTGCACATCTGCTCTGAACAACTCTTGAAAAATTGCTCAGATTATTACTGTTTTGATCATAGTAACACTATTTCATGCTTTTCATATAACATAACCTCTTATTATTAAAGATTTCTACAAGATGTCTAACTGCTGTCCTTGCTTAATTTCTCAAATAACTTAAATACTACTGTAATGACTTTCAATGGAGGACAGACATACTGCATTAGGTTTTCATCATATTCCTCACCTACACAATGTTGGGTTGACTCTCAGAAATACAAAAACCTGCTTACTGACTGATGCTTGAAGACGTGAGCAGACAACTACATCACAAGAAGTGTAATGCACAAAAACAGTCTCAGAAGATGAGCAGGGGACTAGCTACAATTTTCAATAACCAGAACTGGCATTACTGGCTAATTCTATTTATTGCTACATCCTTTGAAGAGGGGGATGCCTTACTCCTGTAATGCACACTGTCTCAGCACAGAGTCCCAGAAAATCGTGCTCTTCCCTTTCCTTCCTGGCTCTAGCAATTAGCTTCTCCAGTACTTGCTATTGCACCAAATACAATCACTGCTCCAGTATAAGAGAGGTCATTTATAGTATGGTCATTTTTTCACTTTTTGACATGTATTACAGAGGGGGTGAGGCCTCTCCTTTATTAAGGGAACACTCAACTTATCCATGACTTACATTAAGACTCTTCATGCCCCTCTCCCTTCCTCTCTGTCTTCCATATCCCAATCCGCAATAGCTTTAATTCAGCCCTAACTAGATACTCAGATTTTACATTGCAAGTGTCATTGCTACCTTTATGTAATTTCAGGCCTCATCCAACAATGAAGGACACAGCAGCCATGTAAAGTCACTGAGCAGAGACAGGTACTACTGCTTCTAAGGTGAATATCTAAAGCAGAGGGCAGGGATCATCTGAGAAGATGCTTATCCTTTTCTCCTATTTACAAAAAAAAAGCTTAGACAAATATGTTAGTTTAAATTAGTTGCCTAACTTCTAGATAGCTAAAGGCTGGTAAGAAAAAATAACACATCAATCTAGAAAAATTAATGGAACAATACAGAGCAACTACTGATTTCTGCTTCCCTGTTTAGACCTGTACCTTTAGGTAAGAAATGAGGAGGACTACCATATTTGTGTGCTCTACAGAGAATATAGGATTCCCATGCTCCCAGACAAAGAGGACCTGTCTGGGGAAGGGAGCATCTCTGGGAATAGGCACAAACCCCTGCAGGTGTCCTGCAGCTGTTGGATGTATCTCTACAGACATGCAGCTTCTTTCTTTTTTCTCCCCTTGCTGGACTGGTGCTTCTGTTGTCTCTTCTGCCAAGTGGAGCTGCACTCCAGGACTGCTGCAGCCTACACGGGAGCTCTCCCCTGTCTGACCCATCAAGTGTCCCATGCTTTGAAGCATTTCCTCCCCTCCCTTCCATAAAGCGCTGCACAAATCCTCTATAGCCCCTCACTCTAAGCAGATTTTTTTTTATATCCTTTCCTTACTTTTCTTTCCTGTCACTTTGGCCCTCTTCATTCCACCATGAGGGGCTCTTTAGGGGGATTTTACTGAAGCCTTTCTTTCATAACCAGGACACTTTGGCTCTCTCCAGACCCATCACATGGTCAGTCTACTTGTCATCCTATTCACTCCTTTCTGCTTTTAGAATAGATTTGCTCTTCACCCCAAATCTCACCTGATTAGCTGAAGACATGAGACCCTTCAGTCTTGCTAAAAACTTCTTCTGGCAGGCCCCAAACCACCTTGTATCAGACCTTCAGCTGGATGATGAGAACAGCGTTGTAAATTGTATCTGCTCCTTTCTTCCCATTTCAACTCTTCTTCCTGAGCCCAGCTGGTATGCGGTCTTTAAAACATAATTTTATCCATCCCATGTAATAGAAATCAGGCTCCCAAGATTTATGAGGAAGGCTAAAAGCAACTGGCATTAAGCAAATAAGCCTGAATAATAAAATATTGGGGGCTAGTTTCCTTTCTGATCTTATGTTTTGCACTGGTACTTTATATTCAAGTTTAGATATGCTAGGAAGTCACTTCCTAGAACAAGTTTTCTAAAGGCTGATCCCTTTTAAAACCTGCATATATAAAAGGGAAGCTATAACAGCCACTTGCTTCAAAATATATGCCAGAAATTTGTTCGTAGTTCTTTTAACCAGAGTGAAAAGCACATAGTTTGTTATCCTTTCATTTACAGGCATTCAGGATAGCCAGAGCAAACCTTGGTTCTAATCATTATGTACAAAATCTGCAGACTATACAGTATATATACACTAAAAACGTTCAAATAAGCCCCAGGTTAACTGCCGTGGGCATGCAGACAAACACCCTGCAGTCATAAAGAACAAATTCAGAAGGTAATACGTCCGAGACTGAGGAAATTATTTGTAAGTCTGTGGCCCCAGATTAAACTGACTGTCCTTTCAATTTTGGGAGATGAGACTGACCTAAAGCTGGCTTATGTTGTTCCTTCTGGGCTTGAACATATTAACATTTAACTTCAGCAACAAGAACAAAGAAAAACACTGCAAAAATGCACTGGGGCAATGATTTTGCTACTGTGTCTTTCAGCCACAATGATGTGTCAAATTAATATCTTAAAAATTGGGAAAAAAAATCATCTCACTACTCCCCTGACAGCCCAACAAGAAATGTCTTTGATATATAAGAATAAAATCTTCATGGCTTCTTTATGTGAACTAACTTACTAACTGGTAAACACTCAGCAGTTGTGAAACCTGTCTCAAATCAGACACTGAAATGTGGATTCAGAACCTAATCCAAGGCAGTCAGTTAATAAAATGAATTTATTTAGACCCCAGGTCTCAAAAGAAGACTTAGTTCTCCAAAATATTAAGCCTTTGTAAGGTTTATAAGGCTTTGCCTGATGCGAGGCAGAACGCCTACTCTGTTATTGCTGGAAAGTGTGACGACTGTAACGAGAAACACTTTTAAATGCACCTAAAGGATCACAGGACAGGAGGTCAGATATCATTTATACCATTCCCAGCTCCCAGGCAGGATCAGCTTTACCTGTCCAAGTCCTGACAGATTTTTGTTAAAGCTATTCTGAAAAATAATAAGCACTCAAAGTATATATTCTGGCCACTGATAAAAAAAAAAAAAAAAGTTGAAACTAAATTCTGAGATTATCAATTAAAAGTACTGTGTCTTGCCCTAATCAGTCACAGACAGGGAGAAAAAAATTCCTGCCTTCTTTGCAACAGCATTCCATATTCTTGAAGACTCTTCCCTGATTTGCCAAGGCTCTTACCATCCCTTCTCCTCCAAAATGGGTACTACATCTTTCCTGCAATATGCTACAAGCATTCCAGCGATCTAGACTGAGTAGAACAGATGGGTTCTGCCCTGTGTCTTCCAGGGTACACAGCATCTCTTAAGTCATCATCTCCACCACTGCAAATAGTAGCTCTTCACCTGGCGTAATAGCTACATAGTCCATTTTGCATCCAGGTTATTTTAAAGTAACCTCAACTACATTTCTCTAGTTGCTCAGAACACCTTAGTGTCACATCAGCTCCTCTCTAAAGCCTTAGTAAGCTTAAAACCTATGAAGTCTAACTTTTCTCATCTAGCAATAGAAAGGAATATACACATGTTGTTTATCGTGTAAACACTTGGGCAGAGGAAGTGTTTTCTTTTGTCTTGGTGGACAAGAAATACCTTTGGACGAGGAAAAGGATAGGTCTCTGCAGTACCTCGCAGTCATTGCTCCCTCTTCAGGTGAGTATAACTCTACAACTGTTGCGTATGTTTGCAGTAGTAGTAATACATATCCAGATATCAAATGTGATTTCCTTGCAACATATCACATATGTCAAGTAACCTTACCATATCATCAGGGACATTGCTCCTCATTTTACCAAGGGCTTCAGTCAGCACCTAGGAGATGAAAGGAAGATGTAAGAAGCTTTATAGCAGATACTTGTATGACACCAGTCTGTAGGAGAGGATGTTTCTACACTCATGATTAATGAATAGCACTTACCACAGAGTGAAAGAGCTTATACCCCATATGTGTAAAATTCTGTTTATTGCGCAATTCTTTCCATGTTGCTATCCTTTTTGATTTCACAGTTTCTATAGAAAATTATGCTGCACAATCCTGGAATCACTTATCACCAATAGATAATAGTCCCAAAAAATATTTCAACACTATTGACTATAAAACATAAGGGCAGAAAGTGCTCAGCACAATAAAACCACAGAACAAAGTGCCACAATTTCTGCAATACACGGTAGAAAAATGAATAGTATGCAGTATGAATCAATTGTAGAACACGATTCATAGGAGAATTTCTAAAACTCAAAGAATAAAGCAGGGTATAAAAAGCGTATCCTAGGAAAAGCAGACATACTATGAAAGTAAAGGAGGAGCTCACTGCAGGACATCCTGCTGCTTGAAATTGGCCTTATCAGCCTAAAAGAGATTCATTTTCAGAGCAGCATTTGAAAAGAAAAAGTCAGGTCGCTGGTGGTGCAATGCTACAGTCAATCAAGTACCAGTCTCTGGCAAAGGGGAAGGAAAGTAAATGGAGGCACAGAGAGAAAAGGGATATGAAGAGCTGTATCCCATGAAGGTCAGGGGATGCTGGAGGACTGCAATCAGTGGGGCTGAACCCTGGAGCACTCTGTATGCGGTGGGTGCAATATGATGGCCATCCGGCACTGTGGCGATGCATGTGTAAATGGATGCCGCGGTAGCAAACCCGGACATAGGCGTGGTAATAAGTTAGGAATAGAAAGAATATAGGAAGCCTGAGAAAGAATGAGGAATATAATGAGGAAGATGCCCCCGTGGCCCCATTAGAAGATGTCTATCCTTGTAAAGATACAGAAACTCACTGTTTGAGAAAATTACTACGCTGGACTGATTTGTTATGGCACCTACATTCATTATGAAAGATCTTCATCCACTGAGTAGGTAACTTTGTGTCCAGAAAGCCTAGCGTAGAGGATATGAGTTCACATGCATGCTAAGTTACTATAAGAAACCATGAAACTGTAATTTGTTAGGTTCAATGTAAGCCAGGTGTTCTGAAAGGTAGATCACCTTTGAAAAGGAACTAACCGATAAAGGCCAGAAAGAATCTCTAATCACAGTGGATACACAGGAACACTTATAGGGACGCCTTGTACGTATATAAAACCTAAATATGCAAAGTCATGAACAGAATATTTCAGAAACCTTCAAGTTATTTTTGATTAGAAGTGGCTTTTTACTATTGTATATGCAACCCTACGCATAATAAACACAAACACATCAAATAAACTTCAAGTATCTTCTACTTACGAAAAATAAGTGATTGTGCATCTTTGAAATTAACTCCATTAGGGTCATCCAAGGACCCTAATGTGTGTTGTTTGAAAAGTCTAAAGCTTCAATTTTAGCTCTACTAAAGCCTGAGATTTCAGACCTTTAACCTACCTATAACGTAAGATTGATTACTACTCATCCTACATCCTGCACTGATGAAAAGAAGTGGGGGCCTACAACAGAGGAAGGGGTCAACTTCACATTTACAAGGCAGAAAGGATGCTTTTTGAAAAGCAGATGTTGGAAAAAATACAGAGAGCTGGAATCGGTGCACAGAATGGGAATTGAACAGTCAGGTGCCAGATGCTGGCAGCTTATCACATGGCTTCACAAAGGCTAATATTAGCATATATTTTTTATGTGTGAGTATATATTAATCAAAATGCAGTCTGTATGTACCTCCTGAGTTCACTCCTGCATAAGAAAGTTGTGAGAGTTAAGGGTTTCTCTAAAATCAGCCCCTGCCCACCAGCTCCACTCTCCATCCAGTGACTGAAATGATACAAAAAATCGTTTGCTCCACAAAAGCAGCTAAATGAGAGGGTTCCACATGCGCTGCCTGCTGCACTCTTTCCAGAAATAAATAGAAACACAATGAAAGAAAAAAGCACAGGTTTTAAACTCTGTGTATTTTTCAGGCAGATAGGAACACAGGGCTTAGTATGCAGACAGATCTGTCAGTGCATGATCCATAGGGAAAAATTCAAGAAGCACACCTTATATAGGGAGAGGTTTATAGAATTCCTAGTGCCTATGGTACTCTTATAAATGCCCCATCTTTTGTTCCTGCAGGGCTCCAAAGAATAATAAAAAGAAAATACAAAGCAGAGGAGGCACCACTGAGTGAGTGCAACAGTGTTTTATTAATCCATGTGATTAATCCAGCATGCTGAGGAAGATTCTTTACAGAATCAAAACGTTCATGGTTTTGATCCACATGGATTAAGGGAACACTGTGGCATTCGCTCGGTGGTGCCGCCTCTGCTTTGTGTTTTGGTTTTATTCTTTGGAGTCCAGCAGCAACAAAAGAAGGAGCATTTATATGAGTACAGCAGCATGGGGACTTGGATAACCTCCCCTCCCTTCCTGAAGGGTGCTGCGTGAACGTTTCTGAGGGCTACATCTCTTGTTTGTGTCTACGGCCTGCCCTCCAGAAACCAAACCGCTACCAAATAATAGAAGGCTGTTTCTGCCAAATCCTGAATGACAGTCGTGCTGCTAAGCGAGCTTTCTATAAATCAGGCACATACCTGTGTAAAGTAACCAGACAATAATTAGAAACACTGGCTACATTCAAAATTTATGTTGGAGGGGAAGCAAAAACCCATGACATAATTCAGCAGATTTCTTTTTGGCAAAGTAAAGGACTCAGGCATTGTACATGGGACCTGACAAAATACTTAAGTCTATGCTTAGGGTTAAAGCCAAATCCAGACTTAACTGCTTTGCATTTAACTTTTCGTGTACTCAAATGCTTTGCTGTACAGAGCCTAAATTTCTCTTTGTTTGAACTGAGAGTGACTGCAACAGCAAGTTTCCCTGTAACTAAACTGGATTTAAAAGCCAGAGGACAACCTTTCAGCCTAACTGGCAAAAAATTCAGGATCTGATTTTCAGTGAGCCATCCCACTCACATTCAGAGAACCACTTATTTGCTAAGCATCTAATCAGAAGCAGGCAAGAGTTTATAAACTCTACCCAGTACTATGGCAGTGTCCAGATTTTGCTTTGGTATGCTCAAAAGCCATCAGTAGTCTCTACCTCTACTTCTGAATTTTGCCTACAAGCTTCCTTATACTTTTTTCTTTGTCTTCTGATTTGCTTCTCTCCTACCTCTTGGATCTAGCTTCTTACTACATCCTAATCTTGCTGGATTTAATCAAGGTGAACTTGTTTCTATGTTCAGAAAAAGGAAAAGAAACACATGCTATCAAATACAAAGGCTATCTTGACCAGCCCAAACCAAGAGAGGCATTTCTGTTAATTCAGCTCTAAATAATAGAGCTGTCAGGCACATAGAAATGCTGTGCCTTTGGGCATTTTGCGGTGAAAGGGAGGAAGGCAACTCTGACAGGGAGCACCCAGGTCCCAGCTAGTGGAGAGGAGCAGCAACTGATCCAAAGCTCTCTTGCCTCTGTGCCTGTGCAGCATCCTCAGCCACTGCTGTGCTTCACAGCTGTAAAAAAAGA
Source organism: Nycticryphes semicollaris (assembly GCA_013400055.1). Taxonomy (NCBI): domain Eukaryota; kingdom Metazoa; phylum Chordata; class Aves; order Charadriiformes; family Rostratulidae; genus Nycticryphes; species Nycticryphes semicollaris. The sequence continues at coordinate 195,591 of VXBJ01006941.1, forward strand.
CTACTTGAACAAGTCCCCGGTTCCCGCGCTGCCAGTCCCTCACCACTGCAGCTCTGCCTGGGCAGGCAGCCCCAGGGAGGGAGGTTCAGAGGGATGCCAGGGAGGGAGCATTTGTGGACTTTTTTTCAAGAGTTTAGCTTCTTAATTGTTCTCTAAGCACAGACCTCTTTTTTTTTTTTTCTCTTTCTCTCTTTTTTTTTTTTTAATAAACATACACTTGACAAAGTTCAGGGCTCTGGCAAAAGGCAAATCCTGGACAGAGGCATAAATCCTGCTTGAGATCAGGTCCCTGGTCACAAGGAACACCAATGTTTCTCAAGGAAACAGTCTAAATCTTTCCACATTAGCAAAGAAAAGTTGTTTTCCTTGACACTGTTCTCAGAAGCAGCACAACAGTTGCAGCTGAAAATATTAAAAAGAAAAGACTCTGTCTGAGGCTGACAGTGAATATGGAAAAATTAAACTTCAATAGCTAAAATTTGGCAATGCATCCTTGTTACCTTCAATCACTGATAATAGCATGCAACCTTAAGAGTAGGATGTCCATACATTCTAATAATACTTAAACTTTTAAAAAATGCAGCAGCAATATACAGTAATGAGCATATCAATAAAATATTTTCCTTCTTGTTCTAGGAAGTACAACTTATTTACACACTCACACAGGCTGAAGTTAGTTCATGTGAAAATTTGAAAAATACTCAGTATGTTCCAACTTGTCTGTTTTCCCAAGATTCTTTTTGATGCCCACGAATCAACTATTTTTCCTTTGTGCTTTTAACAGTTTTATGTCAGACATTTAACTTGCAATCTATACATAGATGAAGTCTGAGAACACTTAAATATATTAGGAATTAACGCTAAACTATTTTGCAACCTAATACGTGGAGCAGAATTTGATTTTGCCCCATATATGCCTAGGTCACACTTGCTCTGTGACTTTCAAAATAGAAGTCATAAAATTGTCATATCTCTCGGTCATAAAAATCCAAGTTTTTTCTTAAGGAAACAGCAGACTTTCTAAACTGAGACATTCCCCTCCTGTTCTCAGCATATCTTTCCAAACACCTATTGCTAAGGATTTGAGGCAGTTCCTAAATTTGAGCTTCTTATCAAGATTCCCTGTGATGAATCTCTGACCTCTCTTAGCAATAATTTGAGATAAACTATAGCCCTTAGCCTATTGGGAGAAATTTCCAAAGCACTTGGCATTTGGCCTCACACCACTTCTCCTTTGAAGCTGGAGACTATACAGAAAATGTCTTGCTCCCCACTGAGCAAACATTTGACCCTAGACTACTGGGAAGGAACAAACTGGACCTTCTGCTTTTCAGGGTAAGCTAAAAGGTTACACAGTCCCTCCTGCTGAGTCCTAACAACTCAAGGCAATATTCTTAAGTAGGTTCTGGATGCCGAGGTGTCGTCATGGCTCTTTACAAGACACAGAATATGGTATTCATGGAAATCAGTATGACATGTTTTTGGTGCACATCCAGCTTATCTTGAAAAAAGTGAAATTTTGTGTCAGAGTCATACAGCAACACAGAAAAGAGAAACCACAATGAAAGCTTTCTTCACCTACGGACTGTAACATCTCGGGAGAAAAAAGCCACAAAATTCTTACCTGTAAAAATAACCTTAAAGATTACTCCCTTGAGGAGATGAATAAATGCAGAGTATTATCCAAAACTATGAAGATGGATGTAGAAAAGTATAAGGTGCTGAGGATGACATAGCTTTTGGGACAGCTGGCCTGGGGGAAATGCAGCAGTCTCCTCACTCTTGAGAACTTTTTAAATGGAGATCGGACTACTCTGCTTTAACGCTACTGCTATCTACCAGGTGACCTGTTCTGGTTTATGAGGAAGATTAAGACAGAGAACTGAAATAGGTCTTCTTAGCATGAAAAAAAGTACTGGTGTGTTCAGGCAAATTACAACCATCATTGTTGAAAAAGGCAAGGGCAGCACAAAAGTAATGTAATAAGCAACACGTGATGTCTTTATGCTGGTAATAATACACAAGAAAGAGGAACTCATTGCCATATGATAGTTGTTACTCATTTACAATTGTAAAAAAAATAAAAATTTACCATAAAGCGGTCTGATTCTACTGTATGTCTGTGTCACAAGATGATGCTACCACATGCAATACAAGAATAATTTTACTGTACAAGTATGTTTATAGCAAATACTCCTCTCCACTTTGAGTCCTATTAGACACTAAACACAGACTGTTTCTGCACCCACACTACTAGCACACATCTGAACTGCTCTTTGATATTCTATTTTCTTCTTAAAAACAGCCAAACTGCAGAGCCTCACAATTATACCACTGTCCACTCCAACATCCTAAGCCTTCCTTGACTGAAAACACAAATTTATTTCCTGGAGTTTCACTCATATTCTTTTGAGAAGGGGAACCCTCTCCCCAGGTTTGACTCCCCCAGTTTAGCTGGAAGGCCCTGGAGCTTGGTGCTGAGCCCAGGACCACACAACATCCTCAAAAGTGCTGCAACTCTGGGGACAGCCAGAGGCTCCTCCTCTGTGACCACTGTGTAAAGTGAAACACGCATGAGATTCATTACATCTCTGTGCATGGCTTGCACGAGATGTTGTCCTGCTACCCCAGAGCAACAGCACCAAAATGGATGTGTAGGAAGTATTTTCCAGCATAATCTGTCTTTTTTAAAATCCACATATATGAAGACAAAGAATTTATAACGAGAAGGAAGAGATTTATATATTGCTTTGATGCAGTCTGAAATTTAGACTAGTATTTTCCATTCATCTTCACTTCTTGTTTTCTCACATTTATTCCCAAACAAGTAACTTCATTTTCACTTTTTAAGGCAGGCTTTTTAAGGCTAAGCAGCAGAAGCTGGGCCAGATGAGGCCCGCAGACTCCGAGGAGCTGCACAGAGCCCAATTAAACATCACAGCATGATGACTACTGGAGAATCTGGTTTGGTTTATGCAGAACTAATGTTTATCAGATGCACAGTAACTTTGCATTTCATTTGGCATCTCAGCCCTCCTGTGTCTGCCACAGCTCTTATCAAGTCCTTCCCCCACAGCTTCGGGACCTGGGTGAGCATTCATGACCTTGGCCAGTCCACCGTGCATGCCAGCCTGGCCCTTCACTTCTCCTCACATCCCCCCATGCTGCTCAGTCCTTCGGCTGTCAAGAGAGGCATCAATTACTAAAATAAATTTCTTGCCTATGTTATGCACGGCACCGCTACACTATTCACCCTGGGCAGCATCAGGGGGTGAGGCTTACAGGGAGTTAGAGGAAAGAAGTAGCTCAGTGGGAGATGTCCCTCTATCAGCCCTGAAAACCAAGCCCCAGTCATTGAGCCAGCCTGGGGACTTGGGGTAATGCAGGTCCCGAGCTCCTGGGAGACTGAACACACTCTTTTAGGGCCCTTCTCCACAGGTTCTTTTTCTCTGTGTATAATGTGTTCAAAAACATTTCTACCCTATAGTTGTATACAGACTCCCTTGTACCCTCTGAAATCCCAAATTATGCAGTACTGGCATAGATGACAAAAGAAGAGTGCAGTGAAAAGCAGAAACAGGTTGACTCAAGAACTCTTACTGCTCTCTGACTCCATTTTTGCACTAAACTATAAGTAGCACTCATATTTTTTGATACATTTGAGAGCCTTCCACAGGATCAAGAGTTTTACAAAATGGAGGTTTTGCATAACTGAAACTCATAAACAGAAGGTAAAGCGTGGCATCATAAATATCATCTGCCTAATAAACCATAGAAGAGGAAAGAGAAGAGCAACGCTGAACAGTGAAATGAACAATAATTTCCATTCCATGACTAAGTACCTTTCTGTTTCACCAAATTGGCCCACAAACTTCATAGCTTCCCTATAGCCATCTCCAGCATCTGTTTTTCTTATTTATACTCCCCCCACTGTGAATTAAAAAATTACAGATGAAAGGCTCAGTGCAGGAAAAAGTAGCATGAGAATTTATCACAATGGATTAAACTCTTTTTTCATAATGTAGAGAGAAGTGTGGGTAAGAAATGAACATAAAACAGAAATGAGCCTTTGCAGTAAAATGTAATCTTGAAAAGTAAACCATTATTTCCGAGAAACTGTTTCTGAGATTTCTTAATTGTACTATTCATTACAAATGTTTCCTTGAGGGCAAAAGTTTATTTCCCCAAGTAGTGCATAGACCTGGATTTCAGGACTTCTCCGTACCACGGATTTGATGCATCCTCCGCTGGCCCTTGCTACAATTACCACCAGGAGAACTGCACTCTCACACACCATGAAGAAGCAATGGTCTCAGGGGTCTCTGAAGGTGGCTAGAGATTCACCTTTCCTGCTAGTGAACAAGTATCATTTTAACCATTGTTATTAAACATATTTATTATGTCACAACAAATCCTCCTAAGGAAGAGAATGACTATGGCAGACGGGGTTGGAACAAGATGATATTTAAGGTCCCTTCCAACCCAAACCCATTCTATGATTCTGTGACTGCAAGCACCTCTCAGATCTAAACATTCAGCTGATTGCAGTTTGATTATTTTTATTTTTTTTTTTGCATAATAAATTAACAGACCAGGACTATAGGACATGGAGAGTTAAGTGTGACTCATTGTAGAGAACATGCCCTTTTCAAATAATACTCCTCTTTTGATTAACTAAAAGCAAGGTCTTATATATTATACATAATCCTCTTTTTAAACAAGGCAAACTCCCACACCACAAAGATACTAGAACAGTAAATATTGATTTTCTTGGCTGACGGTACACCTCATGCCACATAGCCCACTCAAGCATCTGCTTGTTACCACAAGCTATTCCTATTGTCAAGGAAGAAAGAAAAGTGGCGTTATGCGCTATCGGTTGTGGATTGCAAATATTTAAAAGAAATAAATTTCTCAGAATGAAAGGTACCTTCTTTTGATTAAAAAAAAAACCCAACATAACTATTTACTTTAGGCCTATACCCACTCCTAGCACCTGTACTTTTCAATTGTTGGCTTGCCAAGAACACTGTGGTTTTCTTCCTGGCTTTTCTCTTAAATAACTATTTATTATGCACCAAGCAGCTATTTAAGATATACAGTATTTTACCAGAAAAAGAAGATAGTTTGAAAATGCTGCAGAAAATTCCAGCTATTGATAGAAGGTTTTTACATATGCTGGTACATTAACAAGTGGTATATACATATGTGCTCTGGAACAAAAAGCATACGCTAAGATTATTTATGTACTATTACTCTTCTGTTTTTGTGGTAGACTTAAATTTAAATTGTGCTAAAGTTATGTTTTACCACAACACTAACTACAGAAGTAGATTTTTAATTACATCAGAGCAGAGTGAGAGAGATCAGGCAGCACTAAATAACCTTTCTGTTTTATAGAGAATAAAAGATATCATTGCAAATTAAAAGATTCTACGTAGCAGTGAAAAAAGGGGCTTCCAATCATCTAAATAAATAAAAAGAACAAACAAAAATTATTTCCCCAGCTATATATATATAAGAAATAAAACAGTTTTTACTGTGTCAAGTGTTCAGGAACAAGGAGCCAGTAAAGGTAAAGGTTTAGGAAAAAAAGACAAATCAAAATCTCAAATCTCTGGAAACAGAAACAGGCATTCGCCAAATGCATCTTAAAAAGAATTACATACAAAGAGCAAGGGTAGAGAACAATGTCTTGTTGCTTAGCCTAAACTATGGTATAGGGCTTCCTATGGGTCTCCTTTTCTGCTTTATTAATTGGATAAAAGAATCATAATTCAATTACTTAACGATTTACTACAAAATACTTTGCCCGCACAAGATTTTTCAGCATGTAAACACCGTACTATTAGACTATCTACTATTACAGGCCTAACATTTCAGATTTCATTAGTAAATAAAGCCAGGTTTATTTGTAATAAAGTTAAGCCCTTCCAACCACTGACCATGGAAACCAGATTTTGAAATAATTCAGATTTGTGTTTCTGTTCTTTCTAATTAAGGGTAATATCGGGAAGGACAGACAGTGGGTAGCATTGTTCAAGCACCACGGATTTAAGCAAGAAAATCTGATTATCAGCTCATGTCAGAAGCCAAGCGATAATGCAGCTTAGCATTCGTTTGGGCTTTTTCTTTAGCCAAAAGATAATTACTGTTCGTTAAGTCTTACGTAAGTGTATCTAATATCTATGGTCCTAAAAATTATGAATAGTAAAAGCACACAACAGGCAAAGAGGAGTTATTGTATTTATTATTTACTTGGGCTTTTCCATCATGATAATTTCATTAGCCAGGAAAGTTAAACTTGTTGTCAAACTATAATTTCTTAAAGGCCAAAAAGTTAAACATCAACTCTCATGCAACTGACACCAGAAGTTGGTTGCTTTTTTTTTTTTTTTTTTCTCTTTTTTTTTATGAAGACACAAAAGCCATATTGAAATGACATCGAGCCCATCACTGCAGGATCTGCTTTTTGGGCTAAGTGTCCACGGGGATGCCCAAGGCCTCCACTCCTGCTAAAATCAGCCCAGTTAACTTGTAAGTGTTGGAGCCCTCTGACAAAATGGAAATATTTTATCAGAAAAGCTGGTGCTTTTCCAGGTACCGCATCACTGACATGATGTGTCAAGAATGCTCTATGCCCTGATAACTTCTCATTGTACAGCATAGGGGATAGCACCTGAGGGAAGGAGCTGAACTCATACTCACCCTCTTCAACAGGCTAGAAGGTAGTGGGGAGGGGGAGTAGGAAAAGCCCCTTGGCCAGGAGGGGCAGGCAACACAGAGGGCAGAGGCAGGCTGTCCCTGCAGGCAGCAGGGCACCCTAGGGAGGGAGCTGGAAGCCACACTGTCGTGGCTGGGACCCCACAACATGCATGTCTAGCAGGGGTCTGTCTGTGACAGAAACCTTGGGAAATTAAGCAGCAGGGTGCATATTTAGCTGCCTAAATAAGGAGGCTCAGCTTCCTGAACTCCCTAGAGTACAAAGCAAAAGAGAGAAACCTCTCTGGAAGAGGATGCAGAGTAGGGACCTGACTTGCATGCTCAAAAATGCAGCAGCTACTCCTCAAAAGTATCAGGGATGATCTCTGCACCCAAAAATAACAGGCCAGCTATCATTGATGAGGTCTGTAAGAATACACTCTTTAAGTCTTTAAATTGACATGAAAAACAGAAGGCAATTCACCAAAATGTTAGCACCAATCTGCCAAGCCCTGTGCACCAACCACCTGGCAAGCCAGAGGGTAGGTCCCTTGGCCAAAGTCATTGCTGACCAACTGTATTTATCCCCAAACCCATTCCTTACCTCAAATACAGCCTTTAAAGGAGTTAGCGCTTACACAGCCACCTCTGCATGCAAATTCTGTACAGTGCTTTATGGTAACTGAAAGGCTCAGTTGGGCACGATGTATGCTAGAGATGAAAAGTGAAACAGCACGTGTGGAGCAAAGAAGTTCCCCAATAAAAATATATGACAGCTGTGTTAAGAAGGAAAAGTATTTAGCAGTTAGAGAGCACTTGTAAAACACAGATAGCCTACACTGTTTTGTTTACTTCCTCTTACTTCTCACAGCAGCAGACTGAGGGGAGACCCTATCCCGAAGAAAAATACAGCCTTACAGCCACATCCCAGGGGATTTGCACTGACCTCATCTAAAGTGGAAGAGACCGATTTCTGAGCAGGGTAACACCTTGCTCAGGTTCTCTCTCATGCTAAATGGTAGGAGAGATGCATCTCCAAGACAAATGGTAAGAGCTATCACAGGATCTCTGAGCTACCTCTGACCAGGGCTTGATGCAGTATATACACTCACACCTGCTTGAAGCTGCAATTCGGTTCACTCTAAGCATTACCCTTGAAATAACAAATTTGCCTAGAGAAAGCAAAGCACAAGCAAGACAGAGGATTTCTAATACCTGTCAAGCATGCTGTGAACTAATTTGAACAAGGTGATCAATGAGAAATGCAAGAAAAACCTCAGCTATTTGGGCCAGCAGGTGCAATAATTATAGCCTCCATGTTAATGACACGTAATAGCAATTAGGAGACAAAGTAGATAGAGGAATAGAAAGACTAAGGTTGTCCATAAAGTAAGTTGCTTTAAAGAGACACCATTTTCATGCATAATAGAATGCTGCACAGGGAAAACAAAATTATCAGGCAAAGAGAAACACAGGTGTAATCACGCAACACCATCTCATGTTTATTTTTTTATGTGTGCATTTTATGGCTGATAGGGATCATTAGGATCACTTACAATGACTTTCACCATAAGGCACCTTTAAAGCAAATCACGATGGCAATAGCCAAATTGCTAATGCAAAAATCCTTTGGCCTCTCAGAAGAGCAATCATTGTGTTTGTAAGCATAGGTTTTTCTCAAGCAGAGGGTGGTTCTTCAGAAACACAGCAAGTGAAGCACCACAGAATGAGATCAGGATTAGCTAGAGAGTGATAAAAAAAGAGATATGAAACCACCAGAGTATCAACAGGACTGGGAGACATGGCTGAACTGCCCTCTCTCTGGAGTTGCCTACCTCTCCTCCATCAACAAGCAGAGAAACCTCCGTGGGAAAAACTACAGCATTAATACCATACTCACCCAGCCTGACTCAGGCTGTTGAAACTGGTCTTCCACAACAAAACAGAGAAAAACACCTCCTAAATTTAGGTGTCTTGAATCACCTTGCAAGACTTCAGCTGTCTGCCATAGACAAAGAAGCAAAGTTCCTGTTCAAAGGAAGCTCAGCATTGTCACTGCCGCATTATGGAACTGTTTCAAACAACCTCCTCTGGCTACACGAGTGCCTGCTAGACTTCCATACAAAACCTGCTGCTTTCAGAAGGCAAAGTATTTCATTTTGGCTGATTTTGGACACTAGAGAAAAATCTGATGGTGGGGGGGAATGACTTTTTTTGGTCCAAATAAAGATTAATTTTTAAGGTTCTATTAACCTATATGCACTAAAACTTGGTAGCTAAATAATAATAATTAAGAGACTATAAACTGCAATGGCCAGGGAAATCACTGCTACTGGTAAAGGCTGGCTCATAGACATGAAGGTTTTCAAGATCCTCTTCCCAGAACACATTGCCTGGAGATAAATGGGAGGTTTTTCATTCAAGGAGATGGTTGGGCAGAAGCTCACATCACTCTTTGGTCCTGAAGATCCCAACTTGTGACACATGCAACTCTGAATAGGTGGCTCTTTCCTCCTAGAGTTCTCCAGTAGGAACGCTAATCCCCTTGGATGTAATGGACACAGCTAAGCCCAGCATGGTGCATGGAGGGTGTGCTTCACCTATGGGAGCACACTGACCTTCCTCATGGCCCTGGTAGCCCTCCTGGCAGTGGCACTCTCCAGTGCGTGGATTTCAAAAATCATATTTGGTTTTTCAGAATCAAGCTGTACTTTTCATTACCCTGACACCCAGAAACATTTTATGGACCTACAGCCCATCTGAGGATATAAATTTCTCATTACCTAAAATTGTAACACGCTTCATTACCTTCACTAACTTTATATAATATTATACCACCATTAAAAACCTCACCCTTATTAATTAAAAAATACTTGATCCAAAAATTGACTAAACATCTTTTTTCTTTCTGTTGCAAACACTCATGACTATATAGTGCCTCATTGTTTTCCCCCCTTGAATAGATGTCTTTAAAAAGCGCAAATAAAGAGAATTAAATGCTGTGTCAAACTACTGGTACCGCATGTTTAAACACCTGCTTCCCTTCATCAGTCCTTCATAACATTGTTAAACGATAATTATACGTACTGATGAGTAACAAATCAAAATACTGTAATCTATCTTGAAAGAGGTTTTGCTAATATTACACATAAGGCATTAATGGGATATTTAGACAGTTCTTGTGAAAGAAAACATACCTTTGTATACAGAGAAAGAAAAACACCAGGAGAACTTACTGCATTTTTTTTTCTGTACAGCTGATGTCATACAAAACGTGGCTTAGTACTCTTTTAGGATTTTATACACAAAAAAGGGAAATTGTGGCTATTCTTCTGTCTTGGTCCAAATTGTATATTGCCCTTAGCTTAACAATTTTTGCTACAGTAACTGTGGTGTTATAAGCGATGCATCTCCCATGTCCTTGCCTCCTGGCACCACTCTCCCACGCTTGATCCTGGACCATGGTCCAGCCCCAGCATCTCTCCAGAGAGGGATGGGGAGAGCAGGGTGATGTGGTTCCTGCATTTCTTTCCATTCATTTAGCTCATGGCTGCAACTGCTCAATCCAGACATGGATAAAAGACATTGGCATTCAGGGCAAATGACAGCGTTGCTCTGGTAAAAGCTGTGTTTCCCTTCCTCTTCTATTCACCACTTAATTTTCTAATGGCTTTTAAAAATAAATAAAGAAATAAGTCACATTACCGCAGATTAAATTTTCAGTACTTTTTCTGAGCTTGAGAAGTTATATAGATCTAGAGGATAACTGAGTCCCTTTCAAAATGGTAAACAAAAATAGCAAATGTTTTATTGCTATTTTCCAATGTCCTTTAATTTCAAGAATCTGCAGTTTGTTTTATAGTTCTTAGCAAAAATAGCACAAAACCAGAAATCTGTGATAAAAACATGTGAACTGCTAGCAGGTCAGCACCTTGCAGGCTGGCTGTCTTTCAGATCACAGCTGAAATAATTACCTCCAGAGCACAAACGGTGAATGGGAGTGCCTCAGAGGACCTGCCTGGTAGGTGAATTAAAGTTGCTTATACCTGGAGGGAAGATTATGCAGTTCTGCTGCGGTGCCTCTTGTTGCCTACCATCTACACCCCTCGCACCATATAATAGCCTCAAAGAATCCTAAACTGCAATTTCATATCATTTTATCTTTAGAGGTGTGATTTTCCCTCAAAAAGAGGCTTTTGACAGAGAGTAAACAAGCCATCCATGAGCTCGTCACTCCAGCACTGCTCCAGCAACGTGTCGTTGTCTTCTTCATCAGTGTGTCTTAATCAATGTGTCTTAACCCAGCACAGATGCTCCACTATTCAGAAAGTAACCTTGGCTCCTGCTTTTATGTTGTGTTCACACAAATTTCAGTGTGCCAATGCGCTTACATATAATTAATCACATTAGTTTCAGCGATCAGACATTGGTGATGTGCTTTTCAGAATTTCCACTTAATTTCAAAGAAAGGGGCATTATACCAACACTAAGCATTTTCTTTAAGTCCCAACCTCTCTGAGCTTGACTAAGACCCAATTTAACAAGGTGAGCCCATCAGAATTTAAGCAGACAACACAACAGGCCTAATTAAGCTTGTCATCTACAGAGGTGTAAATCTAGAGTAACCCCTCAGATGTCAGCAAAATCACAATTTTGTGGGTACTTGCACCTTGGAAAGCAAATTTCTAGACCACTGAACTACTTTAGGGTGTGGACAACCAGGTCGTACTTTATATCTCTTCCAGTTGTGTGCAAAACAAAATGATACAAGCAGAAGTAAAAGTTAGCCTTGAGTACAAAAAACCATCCAAAATCTGAAGTCATGGAAACTTTTCCCACTTTACCAGGTAATTCAAAATGCTACTGACAGTATATGCATTGATATGTTAAGTATTGATACTAAAGAATCAGAATTGTTCTTTTACTATTATTATTGATTTTACAATACCTACAGCAGTTTAATTACATTATTTTAAAAAGAAAAGGAAATCATCGGGGTACAACGTTTTTTAAATAATGTAATCACTGGGGACAACACTGACAAAAGTCTGGAAAAATATATTAAAATTCTATCTATTGTGTGATTAAATAGACGATTTCTCATGTAGCTTTTGTGACTGAAAGGTAACTTGTAAAACCGCATATTTTGATCTATGCAAAATACCATAGATGTCCGAGAAATCTTCCTCCATCATAACATATTCCGATTTGAAGTAATACTCTGTACTTAGATTTCTTCGTTCATGTATATTGGCCCTTTCTTGAGGCTCCTCCACAGCAAGTAAGACATTTTAGTCCTATTCCAACTAAAATCAAGCTGGTTTATAACAGAAGTAGAAGATATGCCAGACTAATAATTACTGAAAATTATCTAAACATCTCAATATAACTTTGCTATAGATCTTGACAAAATAAAATGCAACTTTTTACATGCAAATGAGACAATGAAAAAGTTTTGGCGCTGTTCCTTATTTACTTATTTATTCAGCTGAATTCTCATATTTCTCTTTCTATTTCACCAGCAAAAATGTCAGTGTTCCCATGGAGTTCACAAAGAAGCAGAGGAGCAATAGCAGTGAGAAATAGTACACAACAAATTCTTACCTTTGCTACCTGCAGTCATCAGGAAAACACAAGGTGGTTTGTTTTTTTTTTTAAAAAGAACTAACAGCCTCTCTATTGTGTAGTTATGCAACACAGAGTGTAAATTACTTAATTAGAAATGCAATGCTTTTAGCCCCATGTGAAAGTATAGCACTAGGAAAGATGGCAAAAGACTGGACTGCGCTACATGGCTCTGCCTGAGCAAAAACTGTAGTTAGGGATCTCAAAAATAAATCACATTCTCTAACTAGCGCAAATGTACTAGTGAAATATTTCCTATACACAAACCTACAGCCCTACAGTTACTTGTTAAAGCTGTCCTGGAGCTGTTCAAATTGGCATTTAAATTTGCTGGCAAACTCCCTCCCTTTTGCTGGCAGACCTCCTGTCTCCACTAGAGGGTATTACCAGTATGTCTATATTGCCATAAGCACACCAGCACCACCCTCCTCCCCCCTTCCCTTTCCAGGGTCAGAATTTGCACAAAAACCTGATAATTTTTGCCCGTGAGGGACCAGGAGCCTTCCTGCAGTTCTGACGTCAGTTGGAGTGATGTTCCCAAGCTGCTGCGTTATGGAGAAATACACAGAGAGCCTGCAAGCTCCTGCATACCTTGGCCATCCAAAAATTATTTTGTTCTAGGTGCTGTTAGAGAGCCAGGAGCTCTCTAAATTATCAGGGTAGCCCTGCAGACCTCTGCACACACCAGCTGCTGATTCTAGCAGCATTCTGCACACCCCGAGGCTGTAGGACTACAGACTCTGCTTTTGCATGCCTCAACAGCTGGAAGAGGACAACAATGCATCTCTCTTTAAGAGCTGTTTGTAGCAGAGGAAAATGCAATGTGAAGAAGCTGTTACAAACACTTGGATTGTGTGAACTGCAGAGGAAAAAAAAAACATATGGTGACAGAAAGGCAAGTGGGGAATCTTCCGTATCTTGGCCAAATAAAAGTGTGAGCCCCCTGGAATGGTTATCTGTATTCATATAGGCAAATGTTGACTGGATAATTCCTTAGGCTCAGGTTTATCGGTCCATCTCCTTTCCTCTCCACCCCAGACAAACTGTCATCTTTGTGATTATGTTTTTTAAAACTGTACTACTTGAAGGCCAAGAACAACTGCGATCTACTATGCACAACATTGCACAGAAAACAAGTGACAGATCCTGAGCCAAAAGCCTCGCAGCCTAAACAGACTACACAGGCAGGGAGAAGAGTCTGTGGCCAAGCTGCAGGAACACCAAAGCCAAGAGACTAGGAACATCTAACGTCTCAACACCATTACACATAACTTTAACAGTGACATTTGCAAAACACAGTGGAATAGCATCCTACATGATATTTCATCAGCTGTTCCACCAGCTTTATTTCCCGTCTACCTCTGCCCCAGAAACCTCATGGCTGCAGATATGCAGAAGGTGACTACAGTTTGAGAGTGCCATGAGAAAAGAGGAAGAAAATGGGGTAACTGCACGCCTAATCTTGTCTTTGCCCTGTACAGTGCTGGGACACTTCATTGGGCCACTGTCTGTGGCCAGCCAGAGCCTTTTAGGTTACACGCAGTCTTAAAAACATTAGATGCTGTCACTGAACGAGCAGCATGTTACAGCGGAGCAAAAGAAAGGAGAAAGAGGTTGGGTCCCACTAACCAGTTTACATAGACTTGAATAAATAAAAGCCAGCCAACAAACTGGCTTTTACTATTAGCACTGTTATTAATTATATTATTATGCACAGTCAGTGAATAATAATTATCAATCTTATCTTGGCACCATTACTAGATATTGCTTCTAAGTGTCATAACCTTCAAAATCTCCAGCCACAGCAAAGTCGTAATACTCACCCTAGGGTAAAATACCACTCTTAAACATAGAAACAAGCTGGATTCATCTACCTTAAAGCAAATGAGTAAAAAGGATTTAAAAGTAATGGTAAACTGGATGTACATCACTTGAACTCACCTTAAATTTTCTTCATTTAATAAAGCAAAAAAGACTTTAACTGCAATGAAAACAAGGTCTAGCAGCTCTTCTGACACATGGTAATTCTCTATGCACACAGAAGGTCTTTAGAATGGTGGGAAGCACTTCTGCACAGGTGTAGCTAACATGGACACAGAGATAAGACAGGTCCTCTGGCAAAGGCTGAGTTCAGACCAGCGGCAGTGTACCCAAAATCTGATTCTTCAGACCCTTGCAGAATTTTACACATTTCCTATCTTCCAATGGGGACCCCATTGGAAGGCCACATGACAAGACACGTTTGGACACAGATGTTTTATTGCTGTCTGTACAAGGCCAGGTGCCCACCAACATTTTGTCATCATGACCGTCCCTCACGCTGGCACAAAAGCAGCAGCTGCAGCACAGGCTGGTACCTACTGCCATGCTCAGAGCAGGTTGCTGGCCTTCACACGCAGCAAGCTGTGTTCAGCGCAAACCCGGTCTCAAAGCATTCAGAGATGCAAAATATTAGAGGGTTTCTTTCCCCATTTAAAACACTCTGGTGAATTCAAGCAAGTGCCACCGCTGACCAAGTCAGATATTGCGGTGGAACTGAGCAATATTTTCTAAAACTAATGCTCAAATCGGCACTGTCACTTCTCACACAATATTTTATAGGTGATGACTATGTAAGTGTCTAAGGTACAGCATGTTGTCTCCCATAGGTAGACTGAGGCAGGCTAAATCCTTCCATGCCAGAATAGCAAAGGGAAAAAACATGGAACATGGACAGAGTATGTGGCCTGAGTTTGAAGAGTGTAGTGGTCACCACTGAAGGCTTACTCCCCTAACCATTCATTGTAAATAGGAAGGAAATTAGGACAATTAGAACATTTAGAATGTAAATGACAGAAATGGCTGAAAACCCTTTTTTTTTTTTTTTCCCAGTTCCTACTTGTTTAAACAAAGCCCTAACAAGCTACAATCAGAGAGGTCTGCAATGGATCCATGGCAACGAAAAGCCCTGGCCTATGGCTACCATCTTCCCCAGCACACTGACATTAATTTACCAGATATACATGTACACATTGCACAAAAAATCACCAGGCTCAAGCTTCATTCACTGAAAAGGGGGATCATTAGCAAATGAAAGAAAAAATATAACAGGTCAGCAATTTCCTTGATGAACTCATCTATTTATTTTTATTTGGAAGAGAAAGATGAAATTATTCTTGTAATTTTTCTGCTTTGTACCTCTAGTGAAGAGAAAATTGCACCTATAAAGCTGATTTTGATTATTACACAGCAGATGAATAATAAAATCAACGCTTCACCATCTATGTATTCCTACAATATTCTTCACAGAGTCATCTGAATAGCACATTAAATGCCAAAGGTGATAGTACTAGAAATAGTACTAAAGATTACACCAAGCGAGGTTTTATTTGTTGTTGTTTTGTGTTGCTTTATAATCTTTGTGTGGGGAAGAGGGCTTATTTAATCAGCCAGAAGATCAAGAGCTACCCAATAGCACTAGAATACTAGCTCCAAGCATGATCAAAACAGAAATTCCTAAAAACTACATTAAAAATTAAGTCTATACCGCAAATAATCAGAAACATGTCCCACTGTTAATATGGGAATTTTGGACATGCTGTATAGTACTGTGGCAATAGCACTTATTAAAAGGAGTTTAAAGTGTGTTAACTTTGTGGATGGAAAAGGGAGGTCTAGGATGGTTTTTCCTGTTGGATATTTGCTTGCTGTCAGCTTATCTGGCAGAAGTGAGCTGTGCTGTTCCATGACATCCCCAAGCTACATGCCAAGATCTGTCCCTTACTTCAGGACTTCTACATGCCCTGGTATCTCACCCCAACCTGTCCCACCAATCCTTCCCCAGCTGCCAGCAATACTTCTGAACTACCAAGAACGTCTGTTGTCTACGGCCTACAGGCTACACATTTTGCTACCAGGTGTCTTTCTCCTCCTTGCAGCAGAATGAGAGGGTCAAAAATTCAAGCCCTCCATATCTGTGCCCAGGATGGTCATCAGTGAAGAGCACTGAAAAGCCAAACGATTCCCTCTGTGAACGGAGGACTGGTGCCAGTAGAGCAGAGCAAACAAAGCCACACTGAATGCAGCACAGTGGTTGTGAGACTGTACGTACAGCGCAGCAGTCAATGTCTCCAGCCCACTATACTCCATTCACACAAGCAGTGCAACAAGGGACCCCCTGTAATGTATTTAAAAATTAGCTGAGGTTTTATTTATTCTGGTTTCGCAGGCTGAGTACATAGCTTCTGGAAGAGATTTCAGACAGAGATTTCTATAACAGATCTAAGGATACTCTCAGGTGGCATAATACAAGTTTCAGCTCATATTTTGGTCTTGCTTAAAGCAGGTTTGCAGCATGGCAGGGTGATCTGTCATAATCAGATTTCCTTGATCGGCTTCTCAGCTCTGTACATGTCACACTAGTAAACAGTTTCTGAAATCGAATACTCAGCTGATAATTTCCTAGAAATTAAATCATCTAGTGCAAGACACCATTAAAAGCTAGACTGCCTGAACAGCAATTTCTACTCCCCAAGTCAAGTAGAAAGACAAAGGATGAGACTTCTCCACCATATATTGGCTGATGCTCTTGACTCACTCAAAATAATCATAAGTAAGTAAAATCAGATGCCTGGGACTTAACTTGGTATTATTCTCATAGTAAGTTAAAGCCCTATATTGGTATTAATTGGTTACCTTTCCAGGCCAGAGACAGGAACCCATCATAGGTGCTCTAAAGCCTCCCACAAAAGACTTGCCTGAAGATACCGCAATGCTCTTCCTGAAGATACCACAATGCTCTTCAGTATTCAATCAGGCAGCCATTTCAGCTGTCTTTGCCTAATGAGAAACTCCAGCATATGCCTACATTTTTGGACATTCATTAAAGTTCAGTCATGCAAAGTACTGAGCAGACAGAGAGGAGGCTGATGAAGTCTGGGACATCAGTAGAAATGATTCAGAAAAATCCCACAGCACATATTTCACTTTCAACATATGAGATATACATTTGGGAATTATCCTGACCATAACCATTGTTAAATGCTGCTCCCAAAGATCCAACACCATATATTACACACACCTAGCTGTTATGCTGATACAGGACCCTAATCCTGACCAAAGTTACTATCAAAGTACCAGCATTAACTAGGAGCAGATAATGTCTTCTTAGGCACCACTGCCACTTAAAACACTTTCATTAAGTAATAAATACAATTTACTGTCTTTCATTGCATAAATTCTCTCATCTTATTTTACATTGTAATTTGTTTGATGGGAACATTATACAGAGTCAATTACATTTTAACTGTATTGTGTTTCTTTTTTAAAAAAAAAAACTGCAGTGTCTGAGAAAGAACAGTCTCCACAGTCACTCTGAGGACTCTTTTTCACACCATTTATAATTATGGTAAATGTGTTCTTTCAAGCTTTAGTTACCAATAAGAAGTAATTTCTTTATAGCTGTAAAGAGCCATTGTGCTCAGGGTCCAGCAGGACTGCGTTCATCACCATTATTGTTCAATATGTTTGTGAAATCCCTTAAATGTCTAATAAGGCAAAACAGGAAGGTTGTTGATGGATATCAATGCTAACAATACAAGATATTTTGCTTCCTGAGCCCTCAGAAGAGCAATAGCTCCAGCTCAAATACTCCTACGATCTCCAGGCCTTCATGTTACCATGGCAGAAGCGATAGCAAACAAAGATGAGCCAACACTTTATAAAATAAAATATGAAATATAGCCTAGTAATTATGGACATATAACTTCAAATAGCCAGCTCTTTTTGACAGGCAGACCCTTATAAAGAAAAAAAAAAAAAGAGATATTATTCAATGTTACTTATCTCTAATATGTGTGAAAAGACGACACACATTCATGCACAAACACACATTTGTATTTGAATAATATGATCAGGATTAGTAAATCCTTTTAAGACAAAACACAATATTTTAAAACATTTCACCAGAGCTGACATCTAAGAATTGTTTTGCTCATCAAAATGCAGGAACAACTAGGGTGGGAGATACTAACCGTGCTAATGAATTAATATAATGTAAAACAGTTGTAGAGACCAGAAGCTAAAATGTGCTACCTCTTGTAGAGGTGAAAGAATGTTCTTACCTAGAAAGCCATTTGATCAGGGTAGAGTTTCGTATCTGCTCTGGGATAAGTTCAAGTGAACTTTTAAACTACAGAAAAGTCAGGACCCAGTTTTACCTGTGATTCAAAGAAGGTCTTCCCCAAAGCATATTTTATGAAGGTCTCAGTCAGGTCCTACCCAATATTCAGTGCAGAACTGTATTTCCATGCCCAAAACTACCCTAAAGCAGATCACTTCCTAGAAAACTTCCACACAGCATCAGCTATTAGGGCAGCAGATTTAGCCATACAAATGTATTCTTCCAATGCTGCTTTAGAAGTTCACAGGGGCAAATCATCCTTATGGGGTGAAACAATACACAGCAGCTGGGAATCTATGGCCTAAATTATGTAAGAGCTGCTCATTCCCATGATCTGTGACAGCACATGGATATATAGAAGCATGTGAAATAGCACTGTCTAGTCAAAGTTTAGTTAGTATAAAATTTATCATTGCTTTCAATTTGAGTACTCACATATCTTGAACCTTTGTGGCTTGCAAAACTAGGTGGAAAGCATTAGAGTTTGCACCATACACAGCCACAACGAGAAATATTATTTATTGGAATTACTATATGTTTCAGTATGAGCCAGCTACAGATAGTAATTCCACAAAATCTCTTGTGACAGTAGAAAGGCACCTAGAAATGATCTTTGTCACCTTGACTACACTAAAACATTTTTAAAAACATGAATAGTGCCCCTAAATAGATTAATCACAAATGGAGAATAAACTGGCAGTTACAGGTTGTCTGTCTTTGTCAAATATATTTAGCATTCCCTCTAAAGAGAAAGCACCTGCAATACGGGAATGGTTGTGGGCTCTTGCAAAGGTTTGACCTCATCGTGTTTCAGTTGGCCTGACACACAGGTATGATTTCTTTGTCGATTAAAGAAGTATTGTAATCAACAAGGAAAAAAAAACATACTTGAAAGTAACAAGTAGCTCGGATATTCATTACTAGCCATTAACCTGATTTTCTAATGAATACGACATTAGGCATTCATTAACAATCATTTGTGTTTATGTGGAACAGTGGCTGTATAATGAAGGTTGATAAATGAATAGAAATGAAACGAGGGAATTTTGGACACTTGTAAAGCAATTAACTTGTTTGGCATTAATTACATATTGAAAAGCTAAATCAAGTACATTTGGAAAGCCACTAGGACAGAGACACAGACCAAGGGTAGATATAAAGAGTAGATATAAAAGAAAACCTTTATTTCTTTTAAATAAAGAAATGCAGCCAGAAGTATGGTATTAATGACAAACAAAGTCTATTTCTAGCAAAAAGAAATCGGATTGCAGCCTGCATGTTAATAAAGAAAAAAGTTAATGAAAAGTGAAACAATGAAGCCAATAAAATAACCCCTCATAGCTGACAATGAAGTGCAAACAGGTGGTGCACTAGAGGGTTAATGTTTTTGTTTCTTAAAGAAAGAGCCATAGAAGTGCCCACACACTTCAACGTATGCTAATAAACGAAACCACCTAGCAAATTAGATGCTAGAAATGAGGGAATATGGAAGCTCATTTTACAGTTACCAGGACGCATTCTCTGTAATGAGTTGCTAACCTGATCTTTCCAGGCAGTTTTGACTGCATCATTTCTGCTCGGTATGGCCCCAGCCCTGAAAACAGATGCTTTCCGTACCCTTTGCCTGCACAGAAACACGTTAACTCCTAGAAAATGACAGTGTCTCAGCAAACATCATCCAAGCCTCTTTTTTTGCAAGATTAAGTTAAACAGTACCAAAGATCAGGGGCAAAAGGAGAAAAGAGAAAACTGAAGAAAAAATAATGAGAAAATTTTTGCTTAGCTGGGATTTGCTAGGGTAGATGTCTCTTCAGCGAAAGAGAAGGTGTCTCCTCTGGTATATTGTATTCCTTTCCCTGATCTTTCCCCACACTCCATCCCACCGCTTGTGATGAAGCAGTGCCACTTCACCTCCCACAGCAACACCCAAGACACCCCACAAGTACAGGAGGTCCTCCTTTGCTCCTGTCTGCACCAAGAACCCACAGGGAGCTCCTATCCCACTACAAAAGGACCTCCAGCAGAGCAGGACCTCAGCTACCAGAGAGGCCACATGGTTCAGTCTGGGAAACAAAGTGAGATATTTCAAACTGAGAACACCAGATGCTATGGGAGAAGGTAGCAGATGATGAGAGTTGCTCCTGCATTGGGATATCACTCCTTTTGTCAGAGAACTGAACCAGCTTCCCTGCCCAAACCCCTGACTCAGGTGCTGCCGACTCCCCACCTGTGCCACTGAGTATAGGAAAGGTTTTCCTTCTGCCTGTTGGTAGTGCAGTCAAGCTAAAATGTTAAATTTATCTCCAGCAAAGACTCATACAGATGGTCACATATTCAGAATAAGACCAAGAGACCTGTCAGTAATGTTTCTGTTATGAAGAGATTCAGCAAACACCGAGTACAGAACACAGCTCCATTTCCAGGAATAATTAACAGTCTTTATTCTAGTCACATATTCTGACACAGATTCCACGTAAAAAAATGCCAATATGATTGAACTCAAAAAAATATACAGAAGATGACTTATATCCAGATATTTCTACAATTAAAAAGCTTTACTTGGGACAATACACACTTCACCTGCCAGGTGCTTTCTAAACTCAGTGTTCTCAATTTTTATTTTATACCATAAAAAATGTTTATTCTCTCTAGTTGCCAGGCACAGACCCACAACAGAAAAAAATAAATAAATCTCATATTGCTGCAATTAATCTTGTTGGGGCTCACAGTCAAGCTTTAGTGGACACATGTTCCACACTGCATGGTCCACATCAAAGACAGGGCCTACCACAGATATATCTTCAACTCTATTGGGAGAACATAATTATATTTCCCTTAGACAAAACTACGCAAAGCCCTCAGTAAGTTGGAGAAGCCTCATGTGAAACTTGTTTTAAGCTGGTTTGGTATGCTTTTCCTCCACTGCTGTGGTGCTTCAGTGCTAGCCGAGAACCCCAGTGAATCTTCAGAAAGACCCAGCACCACTATAGGAAATCACAAATCCTTAACTAACATATGCTAACTTTTCTCATCGGAACAAAAGCAGCATCTCTGTTGTTCCCTCAGCAGAAAACACCAATCAAAGACGACTCTTTTCAGGAACAAATGTTAGCCAGGAACTTCAGTTGTGTTTAATTAAGTTCTTCCGAAAGAAACTGCATGCTGTGGCACAGAAAAGGTTATCAGAGGTCAGCTGCCTGCCATGACTTTGTGACCCCCAAAGGGCAAAATAAAAGATAGTGGTATCCCTGCTGGTAAGATTGGCTTCCGCATTTGTTTCCCTCCCTTTCTGCTTTAATTTAATAGCAATCAGCACAATATGGCTGCTTTTCTTCGAACAATAGGATGGGCAGAAGTTAGATTTACAGCACTGCAAGGGGGAAAGCAGGAGAGAGGGGAAGCACACTATGGCTCTTGATCTACAATAGGAACATCACTTTGATACCCATAAATAACTTCCAAACCTACTTAAGATTCATTGCTGTCAAGAGCTGACAGATGTGCGCTTTTTAAAAATTTAATATTACCTTATGAAGCCTCTCAAACACACCACTGCTAAAGTCAAAAAACTGCCTTTAAAAATGGAAGATAATTCAGGGTACAGATCCATGTGGAATATATAATATATTCTCAACATTTCTCTGAACCATTATAGAAGAGCTATCACCAAAAATATACAAATCCACATTTAAACAACTGACATAACAAGCAAAACTATTGAGGACGTTAAGACAACATTGTCAGGATCCTCCTTTGGGTTACTCTGGTCAAAGTAAATGTGCACTACAGTGTCTATGATTATCAAAGCACACAGAATTGACAGGATGTGACCTGAAGTGTCCAAGGGAAAAGTCTGTGTAATACCAAAGATTTCAGAAAATCTCGTAAGATG
This sequence comes from Nycticryphes semicollaris, assembly GCA_013400055.1. Taxonomy (NCBI): domain Eukaryota; kingdom Metazoa; phylum Chordata; class Aves; order Charadriiformes; family Rostratulidae; genus Nycticryphes; species Nycticryphes semicollaris. The sequence continues at coordinate 217,970 of VXBJ01006941.1, forward strand.
TTTAAAGCACTCCAGTCAATATTAATGAGATTGCCTCCCAAATCTGGTTAGCCTTTTAGTCATGATAAGGTAAAATGGAGTTGTTCCACTTTCAGAATTTGTGTAACCATTTTACAGTGCAAGAACTTTAGACATTAGGAGCCAACGTTTCTGTTATTGTCTGAGAAAATGCAAGTTGTGTGGTGTGTTGGGGGTGGAGGAGGCGGGGACAGTGTTCAAGCTATTTCCAACCTCTTCAGCTGTGGTCCCTCATGACTCATTCCCGCCCAGCAAACTGCCTTCTGTTGAGCATTTCCATCATAGGAAACTTAGCAGCAGATTCCTTCAGATCCAGCATGGGATGGCATCCGCGGCCTTGCTGATAGATCCCCCCCTCACACAAAATCCTGACCCTAGCCAAAGCTATAGCAAAAATCTCACTGACTTCAGCGGAGCCAGAACTGCTCCCAGCTCTTTGCTCAAAATCAAGCTCGTTCTCCCTCCCTTTCCAATCCCACCACTCTGCTTGCCAAAGTGTGAAAGACCCAGCTCTGCTTCCAAAGCCAGGGCAGAGGTTGAGAGGCTTGGAGCAGGGGCAGTCTCAGCCCAGAGAGGGAGCTTGAGACCACAGTCAGCACAAACACCACCTTAGCTGCTAAACCCTATTTTTCTTAACAGTTGAGGCATTCATCAAAATGAAGAGAGATGATTGCACCCTCTTTTAGATCACTTACTCATTTTGGTTTGAGGAGAGATCAGGTGAAAGGAGGATAATTTGCTGTAACACTGGAAAATCTCCCACTGAAATCAGTATGATTCTAGGTACACTAGGAATACAAAGTATTTGCACTGTGAATATTACCTTCATTTCTAAGCTTATTAAAGACAGAAAATACCTTTTATATTTTCTAAATGTCTATAGCATTGAATCTCAGGTTATTAATTTGCTAAACAGCACAGAGCAAAAAGTTAGATTTGTTGTGGCAGGGCTGTGGGTTTTTTTTTTTTTCAGTAATCCCTTTAGTGGCAAAATATTGGTGCTTTTGTTTGCCAGGTGAATTGCTCTCTAGAAAATGTAGTTGGTCTTCCAAGAAGGCCTATCTCACTATACAGATGTGCAAAGTTATGATCAATAGCTTTCAATTTCAGCAGCAAGCTGAGCTCTGCAGTTCCAAAGTATACATTTTAAAGTGAACTACAATTAGAAAACCAGTTCCAAGATTAAAGTTATCAGAGATAATAAGACACAGACTACTGTTAGTTTTCTGCAGCAGCAATCAATCCTGTTCTTCCCTCTGCTTGAATGTGCTCCTCTGTTGAAACACTACAGTCATGAGGCTTTAATCAATACACAAAGCAATTACTTTCTAAAATAAAAACAATCTTAGGTCAATGAAAGATAATGGAAATCATACAGGGAGTTATTTATGTCTAAATGCCAAGCTTCTGGTTTCGGTTCCAGAGAAATCCAAATGACAAGGAGTACAATATTTGTTTTCCGTAGTAACGCACTGGGATACCACAGCATATACTTTAACTGAGTACAGTCTCCTGTGTTTATCCTCAGCTTGTTCCACATAATTCAGTAAAATACACAGACGAGTGCCACATCTGGATTTGTTACCTAGGCAGCAAATAAACTTCATTTGAAACCTCATAGCAAAACACGCAGTTTGAAATTTTAACTGGTGTGGCAAGTGCCTCTTTTATCAAACCCGTAAGGAGAAAAGCAAAATGCAAGTGATCAACAACATCTCAGTTAAAATGAAGTTGCATTAGGGATTTTCAACTTTAATTACTTTAATTTTCCTGCTCTTACTTTCATAAAACACTTGAATATTGAAGGGCTTGCTCATATCTCTAACACACCAATATGACAACAGACTCCCGACCCTCAGAGAACAAGCTAAAACCATCTTCACAACAGCAATTATATTACATTAACACCACAAAAGACAAATTGGAATACTTGTGGTTCTACTTACTATCTAAGGTGTTTCCAATAAAAAAAAAAAAAACTATTTTGGAAAAAAATAAGCAAATAAGCACAGCTCATCTAAGTCAGAAAAAATATCGAAAAGAAAGACTGATCAGTTCTCCACGACTCTGTACAGTTTAGTGTAGAGGTTAGGAAAATGCTTATCCTGTTCCCATGACACTGGGTTCAAGGCTATTTTGAAGAGGCTTACAAACATTTTGGCCTTCAGGAGACTTTGAATCAGTAACTGAGCAAGATCATCAAGCTTACACTAACTATGTTTAAAGTGGAAGTCTTGAATATTAATTGCTTTAAAATATTTGTCTGAATATTTCAATATCGAGACACTGGTTATTTTCAGATTTTTCTTGCCTCTCTTAAAATAATGTCACTTGTGCTGTCCCTATGGCAGAAAGTAATTTTTACCTTGAGTAGCAGATTACTTTGTCTGATTTCTTTAAGAAAACAAAATGGGTGTCTTTGCTGGCAGTTCAAAGTATTTCATTAGTGTATCTTAACATTCTGCGCTGTGGCTCAAGACAAAGTCATCAGGGAGAGGCATGGTACAGTGAGAAAAATAAATGCTTACCTGAATATTATCCACACAGTGTGCCAGTGGCAGCCAAGTGTTTTTTTCTCAGGCATTTTCAGCAAGGGTATGAGCTCATCTTGTACATGATAAACTAAAGGAGGAACATGCACTCTTGAGGCCCGATGAAAACCAAGAAATGTGATCACAGCCATAAAGGCTGGTTGTTTAAAGGACGGATAAATAACAATAAGAAAAAACTCATGTTTTGTAGAACAGGTCAAAATTGTCCAGTATCTAAAAGTTCAAGACACCATTACTGTTTGTGGTTAATAGAGTAAGAGGAACACTTGGAAAACAGACTGTATACTGGCAGTAGTCAGAGGCGCCGGCAGTAAATTGTAATTTCTTACTGCTCTGAGTCCTTTACACTATCTTTCCAAGAAGAGTAAAGCAACCAGATCTCATTGCTGAGATTATCTAGGATGAAATCAGTCATCCCTGAAGCAGAATTCAGGAGGGTATGGGGGAAAAGGGGGGGTTATGTCTTATTAATAAAGCGGTTTACATCATTACAGGTCGTTTTGCAAATTCAACTGTGTAAGGAAAAGATGTAATTACAGACCCATCAGCTTTGGTTCTGAACCTGCAAAAGATATATGCACCAAGATATATGTACCAAGAGTGGTCCCATTGTCTAATCAACAAAGTCTGGGTTAAAGTCCATGGATAAAGCCTGGGTATAAATGGGATCCCCAATCATTGCAGTCAGATTTACCATGGAAAGCAATATTCATGAGGGTGTTGTTTGTATTGATATATTGGTATATACAGAGACCAGGAGCAGACACTGCAGGACCCATCTTCCTTCCTTTCATACCTCAGCCACACCTTCCCTTTCCTGTTTTTACCCGAAAGTCTTCCCTGAAGACTCGAAAGCAAATCCCTCCATAAGGACATAGGTGAGTCAGACCAGTACCACAAAGGTCCATCCCCAAATGCCAGTTCCCCCTGTGGAACTATTCTGGGCTGTTCTTTTTTTTTTTAGGAAATTCTGAATTTCATCCAGACAAGTGGTAAAAATTTGACGGTTTTGATAGTGTCTGTGGTTCACTCCCCTTTTATTTGTCTTTTACAAATAGTTTTATATAGCAGCTATTCCTGAGCAGTATTTGCACAGCTTTTATTCACTGCCTGAAAGTGGTGAGGATGCTTTAGGCATCTGGTCTTGCTCATAATTTCGCATTGGCAAAGTTTGTTCAAATCCCTTTAAAACCTCCAAACCTATCTGCGAGCCAAAAAGGTACAGCTTCAGAAGGCAAAAGAAATAAATCTCTTTGAAATGCTAATGGAGTGGAACGTTTTCTGCTATTTCAAGAAATAATCTAGCCTTTTGGAAAATTTGTAAAGGGTTTGCTCTAATGAAGATATTTTAATTTATGACGTGCAATTATAGTTCTGTGAAAACAATATTGCACTGTCACAGCCTTGTTCCTTGTGCTGTGAAAATAGAAACACCATTATGAGAGAGAAACTGCTGCTTTTGGGAACACACAATGTTTCACTAGCTTTGTGGAAGACGAACAAAGCCCCGAGCTCTGTGCAGATATCTGAAAGGTATTCTTTTTACAGTGACACTTCAGTTACTTTTCTTTAAGCATTTTTAAAGGGGAGGGGGAAAAAAAGTGTCTAGCATGAGTCTGTCAGGAGCCTTGAGGAACTGGAATAAAAACACGTACAGAGAGCACAACGCCTGGTTTTGTACCAGCCGCCACACGCATGATGAAAAGCCTACACAGGGCACCAGGCTAGCTCCATTAACACTGAAAAGACACTATGCCCAAATATTGCTCATCGAACTTAAGTATGGATCTGGGAACATGGAAAGGAAAAAAAAAAAAAAAAGGCTTCAAAAGGAAAATAAAACAATGCTGCTAAAATAGTCCTGATTATGTGGGTCACTAAGTACTGTGTATTTCCCCTGTAGCATTTCATAGTGGTTACTGTTGCCAGGGGAAGCTTGATCCTCTCATTATGTATGTTTGTCTTTCACATCAGAGCTCCTCTCTTTCTTTCCATGCCCCAGCACTGTAACAGAAATAAAAATAAGGAATGAACCCCCATTATTACCCAAATACCTACAAAGCAGAGGGAGTGACCCCGGCGGGTCGGCGGGTCAGCCCCCTCATCATTGATGCACTTGCTCCAGTGGACCCCTGCCTTTTGTCACCAGGTCAAAGCCAAGACCTCTGCTGAGTGTCCTCAGTGAAGAATTAACAAGTGTGACAATTTGCGGTCCCTCCCCCCTCCCCGCCAGCCCCCGGTCCTGCCTGTGTGAATGCTGTAAATAGAGACATCTGGATGGAGGCCTTTCACTGCAGTAATTGAAAATGAACATGGATCAAGTTCTGGCCTGTTGTATTCATAAATCTTCAGGCTTAATTACATTAAATGGAAATCTAGGGCCCGACTCTATGGAAACGGCAGATCCTATCAGGCTTTCAGATCATGAATCTTTACGATAAGTGTTTTTCCTCCCTTCGAGACAGTCGGATGAGAAATTTCGATTGGGTCTTTCCAGCATCAGAAACCCAGCAAAGGTCTATAATTGTTCTTTACATTTTCCTTTTCCTTCATACGGGACATGTTTCCACCAGCGGGGAGCTGGAGGACTCGGATGTGTGAGGTATCAGGCTGCCATCCTACTGGTTGTTTAGGGGATTGATCCCAGAGGGCCACACACTCTCCACATGGAAATTCAGGAGAGGGGAAATGTGTAGCTAGCTCAGTGTCATGGTTTTTGCAGGCACAGGGCCCTTGGTTCTGCTTCCTAGAGAACGTTGGGGCACAATAAGCAAAGAGAGTCTGCAGTTCTGCTTGCTCATCTCCACATTTTTTTGAAAAGAAGAGATTTTGCTTACAGTGGAGGCTTTCTTCACATCTGCCTTTTAAAAACTTCACTGTTGTTGAAGAAAAAAATCAAAACCCAACAAACAAACAAACAGGTGGCAGAAGGGCAAAAATTTGGCATTTCAAATGACACTTTATAGTTGTTAAGAGCTAGTTGTTTTGCAAAAGCACTGACATTTTTGGCAGCATTTTCTGTCTCTGTAACAAGCTCCCATCACAGTTATAGACTCCACAGTGAGCTTCTACGTGATGCAGATTTTCAATGCAGCAGAAGCTTTGATAAAAAGAACACTCCAAATGGAATAAAGATACACAAGAGCCAAGAGATTTATTTTTCTGGTAAGGGTTTCCCTAAACCCTACCCAGAAAAAGTGTTGGTGTAGACTGACCCCTTTAATTAAATTCTGCAGGAACTAATTTGATAGCATCTGAGTTGACTACTGTCTCACAGCCACCAGACAGTACTAGTGAGCCACAATATGGCTAAGTAAAACTGAACTGTCCTGTTCATTGCAGACTACTGGAAGAATGTGCTACAACAAATAAGGAAATCTGGTATCATGCGCATTCTGAATGGCAGCATGTGGTCGTTCTTTCTAATTCTACTTGTGATTATTTTAAAGCTAAAAAAAATATCACAATCCACCAGAAAGGAAAAAAAAAAAAAGAATATTTTAACCAGCTTGAAACCGGGGCAAAACCTCAAGACCTTTTGTAAAAAAATAAAGGGGGAAAAAAAAAAACCCCAAGAAAAACCACCCACCAACTTCCCAATTGCAATTTTGCTTCCCTGAAGTTTCAGCCTGAAAGAACTTCAATATCATAGCTACAGATTTTCAGTTAGTAATAGCAGGGTGAGTTCCATACAGAAACCAAAATTTTGTCCTCAGACCACACAGCTACAGGTTCCCCCCAAACCACCCAGGTTTCTGCACCCCGCTTCTCACAGAGCAGGGAAGCTCCGCAGCAGTAAGAGGCAATAGCTAGCAAGCAGGTCCTACAAGCCATCAGCCTGTCCTGCCTCTCAGCGTAGGGGAATATTGCAAGAAATAAAAGTTCCTGAAAAAATATCTCCCAAACTGGAAACGAGAATCATCCACCCTTTTTAACAAATCTTCATTTTTTCCAGGACTTGTACAACCTCCTGTGGCAGAAAACTATCAGCAATGTTTGCTGTGCAGGAGAAGAGCACGGTTACTTTTAGCCTTCAAAGAACCAGTGCTCCAGTTGTAAGTGGTTTTGCTATCAGCATTTACTATCATATTGACCAAAAGGGCTGGGTAATGAATCAAGGATTATTTATATGAAACCCAGAGCCAGTGGCACTGTAAGTTATGGGAAGAGGACAAGCTCCCAAAGCAGTGGTTGTGTGTCTGAAGGAGAAGGGACACGCTCTCTGTCAGAAAGCTCAGTGGCTGCATCAGAGACCCAATTCTCTTTTGGGATTCCAGATTCTATCTTTATCTTAATTGTAGGTTTAATTATTGAACTGCAGTGCATTTTATAGAGGTCTTTCCATCATACATTTGGAGGGAACTCCATATCCTGGGCCCCCTTTCTGCTGCTTTTACTACCACCAAACAGGGACTACTCCAGCAGTAAAACCAGCAAAGGCAACAGAACCAAGTCCTGGGGGGTTTAACCACCCACATTGTTCACAGCATTTGGAAGGTGCTAAAGTTGTTTTCAAACGTGGTACGTCTTTCTCAGTTCTGAAACTTTCAAACTGAGTAACTGGGGTTACTTCCTATTGCATGCCCATACCACTTGTCTTCTAACAAACATTATGTTGCTCATCCTATTACAGCACCTGTTCCCCTTTCAAACTGAGCTTCCCCTCCTTCCTCTCTCCCACCGCTGCCCAGACTCACACTCTCTTCTGCACCCCCTTCCTCACTGAGTGGGCCAGAATTCAGTCCCTGCGTCACACAGCGACTCCTCTGATTCACCTCCTCCTCTCCTCCTTGCCATCAGGCAAGCCCGAACACTGATACTGAAGTATTCTGTGGTATGCCCTGCTCCTTCAAATGCTTTGAAAGGAAAGTAAATCAGTGACTTTACATTCCTATTTCCTGGCAAGAATTATGTAAAAATAGCCTTTTATTTAAAAATAACTAAATTAATTAAACAAACATTATGGATTTAGTTACTTGATCATTCATCAGTCTCTATCTGGAGTCTTCCAGGGTGAGTTGGCCTCTATCAGGCTGTTTTATTGGCCTTAAATTATTAAACGTACATTAGAAAGCAACTGCTGTGCGTGTGTACTGCAGTATGTTGTACTCTTCTTGCTGCCTGTGCTGATGCTGGCTGCGAGTTTATTAAAGAAAGCAAATTGACGTCTGCATTACTTTTTTTACTGTACATTGTGGCAATAAACTTCCATGAACCAGGAGATGTTCTTTCTGTGCAATTTTATTTAAAATATGCAGAGACTGGGAGCCTAACTTCCAGTGGTATCTTTGATGGTATCAGTTTGTGCTACCCGCAAACACAAAAAAATGGCTTTCAACATTCTAAACCAGGTGGATTCTCCAGAAATAACCAATAACAATACTTTATAAAGTCCATTAAAAACTGTAACTCTACAATAGGTGGCCTCTAAAGAAAATCCAAACATAACACTAAAATTTGATGCAACTTTTGTTTAATTCCATTCCTTACCAATCCCAAATGTACAGCTGTCGACAAATCTCACCATGTATAATTCAGGTGAAGATCCATCATGGATATGATGGATAGTAATGAAAAGCATCTGTTCAAACATGTTGTACAGATACAGCCAGCCAAAAGTCACCCCAGGAACTGAGGACATGATCTCTCTAAGGAGCTAAATTTCCCCACGGTCTCAGACCTCCCATATATTTGCTCACACACAGGTTGCCACCGTCTCTCCTTCTACCCATATAGGCAACTGCTTTGAAAGAGGCAATTATTAGGGCTCTAAGGTGACAACAGTAGCTCCTTTGCTCAAGCTTAAGCCAATGTTTTGCCCAGAGCAGTTTCTGCATGTTTTTTTTTCAAGCAGGAACTGGATCATTTGAAACACTAAAATATTTGGGGTGAAAATGCCACCCCTTGTGTACTAGGCCCGCACCAGGCCCTACTAGCAAAAGTCATCACAGGGAACATCAATCTACACCTTAATTTCATGGGGAGCCTCTGTGAAGACCTTGATGAATACTGACCTCTAACACCGTAGAGCATAAAAGATAGTTACTGGGGCATTTTCCTTTTCCAAAGCAAGATGTCTACATGAGCTAGTTACTTCAACAGTATCTGAAGCCATTCATGTCGTGCACTAATCCAGGAGTTGCTGCCATCCCTGGGATGCCTGAAACTGCCCCATGGGAGAGAGACATCAGGAAGAAAATATTGCAATAGCTGCTGAGAGACAGGCAAGGAGGTCTCCATTTTGAACATTTGAAAAAAGCCTCCAAACACCATAAAACTTACACAGACTTTCCAGCATTTTGACAGCTGTATGAGTTAGGAAGTGATTACAGGCATCTTCATATTCTATATTGTTTTTCATTTGTTTATTCTCCTTTTGACTCTGCAGACTCTACGGTCTGACACAGTAGGCATAAAGGTAAAGATTCTTTATGATGCATTTGCACTGGGCTTTCACCACCAAACAAGTTGAATATATCTGTTGCAAGCCCAGCAACCTTGGCAGACAAAGTTTAGGGCAGCAACATATTTAATTTCTCCATGATTGCACTGCATGAATTTTATGTACATGTAAATGGAATATATAGATACATATATGTGTATGTGTGTGTGTATATATATCCAAGTACATTGAAATTTCAGTAAAACATACTATGCCCAAAAAACAGAGCCCTCTTCCATCACATGGAGGCCTCACAGTATCTCTGCATATGCTGAAAAGATCCAGTGACAGCTGGCGAGGTCATTGTAAATGAGGGAAAAAGAGAGTCTTGTCTCCATTACCAAACGGCAGCAACTAATCACTGTCACATCATGATGGGGTTCTGGACTGTCCACAGGTTTATTGTGGCCATTAGCCTATTCAAATATTCTACTTGAGGAGGAAAAAAAAAGTCTGAGGCCCTGTCTGGATCCTCAGGTCTTCTGCAGTCACGTTAACCGCTGCAAAGTGACCATAAAATGTCACCAAATCAGATAACATCTATACAAATATAAGATGAAATTACAGTGAGGCAAATTAGAGCCTAAGTATGTTGCGTATTACTGTCTACTACCCTCGTGCGTGATCTTTTACCTTGCAAGTAATGCAAAATAGGTTTTGCAGCTTGCACTGAAAAGTCGGGCCCTTTGGTATTTACTGCAGGGTCGGGAAACTCACCAGGGAGTGACTGAGGCTTTGCAAGCTCACACTTCACTTCCCCCCACGGCAACCTGTTCATGCCACCACGTTTTCAGGCCAATTGTACTTTATGGCCACCCCGCTATAGCACAAATGGAACAGAGAAAGGGTAAAACAAACTGCAGGAAGGAGGGACAGGAATTGCCTTTTTCCTCCCATTTTAGAGCTAATGCTCTGTCATGTATTTACATTATCTTAACAATAGGAGGTTGGTTCCCATAGTTATTTTCTTATGGGCTGTCAACACTGTTGAAAATTACACATAAGTGATGAATAGTTTCTCCAGCCATCACAGATTATTTTAAGTGGCTCTCATGAATTCAAAAAAGTGAAAACTTAGAGTAATCCACTCTTTTGGTCACTTTGAGGGTTTTTGCCTCAAGAAAATGAACCACGTGAATGTGAGACAAATAATATTATACTGGGCATATACCTACACTTCATGGGGCTGACACTTTTCACACACTGCACACAGCCACCACCGTACTTAGAATAAAATCATATATACTAACCAAATAGACAGCAGGACATTCCACAAGTGAACATTACACAAGGCTTTATACACAGAAAAGTTTCTAACACTCTGTACTCAGCACTGTGGTGGTCGGACACTGTAGGAAGTTCCTCCGTCTTTGTGGTTCATGGCAAAATCTGGTTTATCCCTCAAGTACAATTTAGGAAAGGAGGAGGGTTAAGACACAAGACTGAGTTTCAGAAACTCTGGCTTAAAATTGCCATGGGCAGGGCAGTCCATGTGACCTTTGGAAATGACATCAAGTTTAACTAATAATGCAGCTGTAGTTTGTGTGGATGCATCCCCAAGCTAGTGCCAACTACCAAGCTCAGGTACTCCGAGGGGGGCAGGAGAGGTATCCTAGAAATAACACACAGTAACCTCCTAAGTGGGTTTTTTCAGCCTCCTCAGCACTCTGTACCACCACAGCAAGAACACTAGCAGTACCTACACTACTCAATATATATCCAGGTGATAGATGTTCACATGACCTTCCCAAGGACTTTCATCCCATGGGGAGGCACTGAGACCATCTACCCAAGGAATAGAACCTGACTGTCTCAGTTTGCCCTCCCAGCATCTCCATACCTGAAGAAACCATGACCTCAGACCTGTATCCGACCTGTCTAAAACTGGCATTGTGGTGCACCTCCCACTGGAAACTAGGGGAAAAAATATTACATTAGGTGCCTCTCTAGTCCGTAACGATTTTAGAAGCTCAATGTCACTATGTGGTTTTATGGTATCTAATTCTGTAAAGATGTAGTCTCAGATGAGCTTCCTCGGTGGTGCTCTAGCAATTGTTAAAATAATGATCTTTTGTAATAACCAAAGTATTACTGGGACAAAGTATCTCATGGACAACTGTAGCCCCTTGTGCTCTTCTTAGATTGAAGTCAGAGAAAAAGTATTCAACATAGAAGAAATTGCCAGAAAATATCAATCAAAATCTGAGCAATGCTCCTTTTCTTCTTAACTGAGCAAGTCAAAGAAATAAATGAAAATAATTTATCAGTGCATGAACGCAAACTGTCATGCACAATATGGAGTATATTGGGGACACTTAATGCATCTGCCACTCTATAGCTGCATTTTATTTAGCACTGTGGAAGTACAAATGCTTCCCCACTAGTGGAACCACATAGTTTCCAAAAGCTGTCTTCCACTGAGAGGACAATGGTTTTCTATAGAGATGAGAAACAAATACCCATGACCCACGTCACCTTGCCCCAGCAGGCTTTTGCTGCGGCTTCCTCTGTGCAAATACAACAAAGTCTGGCAGCAGTCAATCCTGCCAGCCCACACTGAGCCACCACAGAGTGCGTAGCTATTTACCCTTCCTATTAATCTGTCAGTGTTCTAGTCAAACACGTAAAACAATATGGTGTGTGCATATCTTGACTGGTCATTGCTAAGTTACTGAGGAGCAACATGAATGAGTGGAAAACCATGCAACAAACTATAACACTAGATTTTTAAGGTATGGAATATTGGAGTTCCCAATTGTCAGCGCAAAGGAAGCAGCCATGGTGTTCATAGCATGGTGACAATAATGCGAAAGCCAGAAACTACAGCCAGTCTGCTTCTTTCAGCATACAATAAATGGGTCCTGTTTGTTTTGCTCAGATGCAGATTTAATACCAACTCTTTTATAGGCTCCCTGCTCAGTGCAGTCAGGAAACAATTAGGAAACTTGGGATCCTGTCCTTCAGGTTACTCCACACAACCAGACTGCTGCCTCAGTGCAGAAACCAATGACTGCAGTTACCAGGGATGTGGCAGGGCTACATTTTGAAGCATTTGGAAGTTGAAATACTGTTTACTTAGAAACCCTGCAGAGAAACACAGTTGAATCCAAAAGCTGAATAGTGGATAACTCTGTAGCATCCACTCCAGCACTCCTTACTCAGATAAATTCAGCTCAGTGGTAGCAATTCTTGCCCGGGAGAGAACACTTCAGAACAAGTCAGTTCTACACTCTGTCAGGCTGCTGAGCCAGGCACACTGCTTACCCTTCTCAAAGTAATAATCTTATTTGATGATGCTTCAAGGCTCTGTCAGAGATGAAAATTCACACTGCCTGCTATCTCTTTAATCCTTTTCCTTGCCATGAACAAAAGGAAGAGCGTGCGTATGAGAAAGCAGAAATAGAGGATGTAGGTCAAAGGGTATATTCTCAATGTCAGGAAGACTTTATCTCAATCAGAATAGTCTTTCCACAGTCAGCAAACTCCCCAGAGCCAATGAGAATTGAAAAAAAGCATGACTACAAACATTGCAAAACTAAATGACAAAGTACTAATAATAGTATTTAGCCACCTTCAAAAAGCTTGACTTGCTCTTTGCTTTATGGTTAAGAAATTTCTATTTTGGCACTTCTGGAAGAGAAGGTAAATTTTGTGCCTAAGCACATATATAAATATACATGTCTGAAGGTATTTGTATATATAAACAAAATTATGCCAAGCGGTTCGTAATGAACAAAGGCAAATTAGGGATTCACTGCTACAACCACTTCCATGCATTACTTTATACTTCTAACTAGTCCCATCAACTTCAGTAACACTATTTATATATGAAACTATACAGATGGATAATACTAAAAGGTTTTGGCCTGAAGATCCCACACTTGATTAGTATTAACAGAACTACACAAAACTAAAGAATTCCTGGATCAGGCTGCAAACTAGTGATTTACAAAGTGATAAATTGCAATAATTAATTATGTTGTAATTGTCCTAGCCAATATCCATTTGAATATGAAGTTCACTGAGCGATCAACTTGAAGTTGACCAAAATAGGACATAGTATACATCTTTTTGGACTTCTGAAAGATGAATGGTCCAGAGATGTCCAAAAAACTGTCTGGAACAGGTCCAAAGGCAAAGAAAATATCTTAATCTCAGTCCATGCTCAAGCGACAACTAGTGAAGCATACAGAAAGCAGATCTACTCCACACAATCAAGCTATCAGTCTCGAGTACTTACAGGCAAAATATCACCCATCCAATAAATCACTGCTGGTTATGCTGAACTTACTTAGCCTCATTATCACAAAGCACAGGTAAGCACGTCAGTATTTCAAGAGGCATCTGAGACTCACAGATTCACTGGTAAGGTAATTAAGGTGCTAAACCCCATAATTAAGGTGCTAAAATCCCCGACTCCAAATAGCATTGCTATTTCTTTAAATTTGCTAGGAAATGCCATTTATTCACAGCCCACACAGTACGGGAATAGCAATACCTCCCCTGCCCCGTCTGATGGTGCATGCTAAGGTCTAGGAGTGATGATGTCAACACCAAGTCAGAATCGTGTTTTCATAAAATTCCCCAAGGATTGTCCCAAAAAGCAGATTCTGGTTATGCTTTAGACAAATATAACAGACCAGTGTTTAGCTCAAGGTAATTAACGCAGTTGCCTGTTCTAAGGTAAGCCTAACTCCGAAGAGGAAGACATTTATGTACGTTTGACTGAAACTCCTAGATACGATACACTTATTGTGGCAATTAAACTCGCCCAAAGGGGTAAAAACTCATAGAATCAGAGTAGCATGTCCCTGCTCAGCAATTTCAGTGAGGTTTTAAGCAAGACAAAGCCTGTCGAAGTCAACAGAAAGATTCATTGCACTTTGTCTCAAGTCTATAGTTAAGGTTTATTTATAGAGTAAAAAACACATTTATTCCAGTCATCTTAATGTAAGAGATAACTACTAGAAAAGCAAGAATTTTGCACTAGGAATCAATATTTTGAACTTTAGGACTTTGAACTGTAGGCTTAATAGAACAAGCCATACCCCTACAAGGTTAAACTGCAGTAGCAGAGTTTTCATTCTAGACTATTCTTTTGCAAGTATCTTCAGAGTGCTTAGATAAAACTGAAAACTTCTAACCTACCTTGAAAAAAAAAAGAAAAAAGATCTCCCTTTTTAATAAAACATATTCATATTGTTTGGGGAACGGAGAAGGCAGCTTCATTTATTAAGAACAAAGTAGATCATATTGTTCAGTTTCTCCTTCATCGTAGTGGCTCCCAACACATTCCAATTTGCAGGGAAGTTGTACAGAGGAGATGCAGATCTCAGACCGGCGAAATTTGGCTGTTCTAGGGGGAGGAGAGATTTCTCCCTGGGCAGAGCTCTCCTGGATGCTAACAAGCACCTTTGTTACAAGTTTTGAAAGTAAATACCTGCGGTGGAAGAGCAGTGTTTACCTCAAGTTTTTTGGGGCCTTACTCAGAATACACTTACTGAAATGAGAAACCCAGGGGTGCAGAGATGCCTTCTTCACTGACCTGTAGTTAGTTAAGTGAAGCAGCATTTTTGTAGGTTCCCTTAATCATATTTTGTTACTTTATTTCAATATTAAAGAGGGAGAGAAATGGCTTCTTAGAGTCTAATCACATTTAACTAGTTTCCAGTACCTAGGCAAGAAAGTCTAGACTGTAATACTGGCCCCCCTTGGGCTGGGTGGTATAAACAGGGGTGCTCCTCCATCTTCAGCGCAGGCCCTTCCATCACAGAGCATGGGGATTTGGTGCCCATTTCAGAGACACGCTTCAGAAGGAATAACAGAGTCTTAGCTCCTGTCACATCGTCACAGAGCAGCACCGATACCCTGCCGGATTACTAGGCTGATCTTTCCATTTCTCTTTTCATCTCATTTTCTCTGTCTCCCAAACTCCGCATCCTCTAAATGCTGGCATTTGTATTCAGTAATATTTCTGGGCCTTTTCTAAACTCCATAGTCTCAGATGAGTTAAAAAACCACCATTGTGCACAATTGTGACATGCAGCGTAACTTGAAAACAATGTCTTGCCCCTCTATTTATATATATTTTTTGTGTGTCCTTTACAGCTCCCTCTTTGCAAACCACAGGTGTTTGCAGGCATAATGCTCCCGATGCTGTAGAAAAGAGTTTATTGTGAGGAGCCTTTTCTTTGCCACTTGTCCTAAACCTGTTCGCAAAGTGCTACATGCGTTCTACCGATCACCATAAAAATCAAGGAACAAGAAGTCCTCTGTAAGCCTGCCCAGCAGCGCCACTATGACATTGGTTGCGACAGCTTTGTGACCCTGCATTGTTTTCCATTCATTCACAAGCCTTTTTCTTTGCTTTCCTTTTTTTTTCCCCCCTCCGCTTTCTCAGGGAAAAAAAAAAATCTTTATAGGCATTTTTATGTACTGTAAAAAAAAAAAAAAGTGTGTGTGTGCTTGGGTAATAGATTTAAAAAAAAAAAACACAACACAATGTGACAGCTACTTTGGAGAACACTGTGTGGAGTTACAGTAGCTATAGTTTCAAAAACCACCTGCAAACAAGTGCAGATACCATAGCAAACTGCCCTTAGGATTTCTTTTTTATTTTTCCTCACATGCTGCTTCTTTTTCTTTTTTCTTTTTTTTTTTAAAGTTCCCTCTTGCCATTTTAAGCCTGAAGTCGTTAATGAATTTATGTGACAGCTATGAAGCTAGTATTAAAAATGTGAATAGTGGCTAGCAGCACTCAGACTCTCGGTGTTAGCATCTTCACACAGTAGTGAACGCAGGGCTGAGGCTGGAGAATGGGGCGAGAGGGCCGTCAGGCTGATGGCCCCCGGTTTTCTCTCTTATTTATCTGTACACGAGCGTCTGGGGTGGAGACTGAAGTGGGGGGGGGACGGACACGGACACATGACATGACACATGATGGAAAGAGCAAAATGCAAGCATCAGGGCTCCTTCTTGCACTTCTGCCAGGGGATGCTTAGAGAGAAGGGGCAAGAAACAAGCAGAGGGAGAGAGTAGGGATATTTTTGGCTGTTTGTCGGTTGGAGAAGGGAGAGCAGTCAGCAGGGAGCGGAAGGAACAGGGATGGAGAATGAAGTGCATCAGTTTTTGCCTTTATTTCAATGTATCTGAGCAGACTGAAGGAGTTGTGGCCACAGAAAGGTATAGGAGAGGGCAGACAGGACAGCGAATTGGGGAGAAGGCAGGTGGGAACAAATTTGTCACCCTGGTAGTACACTTTTTACACACATGCACACAAAGGCGGCCAAGGGGAGACGACTGGGAGGAAGGGAGAGGTGCACAATGAGGGGATGAAGGGCACCCAGGCTCGGTAGGTCGGGCTGAAGCAGGGAGGAGGGAGGACTGGCCGTCTCCTCACCCCCACGCTGAATGGGGAAGGAGGGCAGCGGGCGCGGGGGGCGGCAGTGGGGGGGGAGGGTGAAAAGGTCGTGGGGGGAAGGCGGCAGCAAGTAGAGAAGGGAAACCATGTGCACCCTTTGATTCCCCCTGCTTGCAGAGTG
>VXBJ01006941.1:234527-264502 GCA_013400055.1 Nycticryphes semicollaris
GCCCGGGCCGGGCGGGCTTCTCGGGGCCGGGCTATTTCCAGAGGAGGGCATAAAACAAACGCGTTGTTTGTAGCCAAGCGGGGAGGTTTGGGGAAGGTCCTTCCTTGCCCCTGGAAGTCGGCGTTTTGCTGCACGCGCGGAATTTTAGGGATGCATGAGTGAGCCTGGCACAATGGAAACCCGGGGGAGAAAGGGCAGCGGAGGGGTCCCCGCAAAGCCAGCCCCATCGCCGCCGCCGCCAAAGGAAAAGAAGGCACAGTGCTCTCTCATTCACACACACAGACACACACACCTCGGCAAGAAAACCCAGTCTGGAAGAAGAGGCTGAAACAGTGCAAGGATGTTGACAAATCATTTTAACGCCGCCACAAAATCACCGTGTTTCCTCAGGCTGAATACAAGGCGGGGGGGAGAAAGCAGAAACCCTCATACGTTCTATAGCAATAAATGCAAATAAGGTGCTGAGTTTGTTGCATGCACTCCAAAATTATTTGATTTTGGGATGGTTTTGAATGCATTTGATATTAAATACATTCCACTTAATTAGCAGATAAATTACAGATCCCTGGATCCCAGACTGGGCAGCACCAAAGTGCTTAACCAATCCCTCAGAAACTGTCAGAGGAGACAAAATGTTGCTGGTATGGAATACCCTCAGTTTTTGCACATGCAGGATGGGGGTGCCTACTGCTCCTCCCTGCAACCCGGTGCACCCCTGCACCGGTCACGGGAGCGCCCCTGTACTAGCTGAATGAGCACGCCATGCAATATATGATTTCACTGACTTTGGGGAGGGGTATGTGTATATATCCATATATAGAGTTTTAAGTACATATATACGTGCATGTTTGCACCTATGCACTCCCACATGCATCATCCTCTCAAGAAACCTTACATGTGACTTATCCCACACAGAATCATAGAATGGTTTAGGTGGGAAGAGACCTTAAAGATCAGCAAGTTCCAAACCCCTTGCCATGGGTAGGAACACCTCCCACTAGATCAGGTTGCTCAAATCCCCATCCATCCTGGTCTTGAACACCTCCAGGGATGAGGCATCCACAGCTTCCCTAGGCAACTTGTTCCAGTGCCTCACCACCGTCACAGTAAAGAATTTCTTCCTAATATCTAAGCAAATTCTACCCTCTCCTAGTTTGAAGCCATTGTCCCTTGTCCTGTCGCTACATGCCCCTGTAAAAAATCCCTCTCCAGCTTTCCTGTAAGTCCCTTCAGATACTGGAAGGCTGCTGTAAGGTGTCCCTGGAGCCTGGCCACGGAACCAGAGAAGACCTAGGCTGGACAATTCTAACTCTCTCAGCCTGTTTTCGTAGGAGAGGTGCTCCAGCCCTGTGATGATTTTCATGGCATGTTCCAACAGGTCCGTGTCCTTTTTGCTCTGAGGACTCCAGGGCCTGTTGTTCTGTGTGTTACAGCTGCAGTACAGCAAGCCCAAATGCCCATAGCCACCATGCTTGGGCATTTCATTAAAACATTACCTGTGAATCAGATTCTCCCAAAAGCAGGTTGAGGTTCCTCACCCATTGGAGTCAGAGTGGGCCCATATGGGGTTACCCTTCCAGTTGAGACTATCAGGATCTTGGGAGAACATCACACTCTTCTCCTTAACAAACAAATGAACAAAACAAATCTTGGCAAATCTTGCTGGTGTGTTGAGTTTCTCATTAGTAATTTATTGTTTTTTACTTTATTAACCCCAAATGGAAATTCCAAGTAAGGACAAGGGGTGTAAAAACAGGAGTTCCTGAGAAGCCGAGTTAAACTCTCACCTTCCAGAGTTCTCTTTACACATCGCTCATCAGGGAGCAGCAAGAAAAGCTACCAGCAACATTCATGACAAACAACTGTATTTGGATATTGTTACACATTGCAAAGCTATAACTGAGCAGAGCCAAGAAACTATTTCTAGTTTTAAAAATACTCCTGTTACATGGAACAAGTGCAGCCCCATGGCATACACACAGGGAGGCTGCGAGTTAACAGATGACATGGCCTTCAGCAGATCTTACGTTACCTCAGTTCCAGCATCACCATAAGTCAAACAGGGTAACACTTAACTCATCCTTCTAAGGTGAAATAAGGGCTATTAACTGAATGCTTGTAAAGCTCTAAAACTATGAAATGTTTTAATTCAATAATCTGTGTAAAAATGGCATCTTACTGTACCAACAAATGGAGCTTGTTAGAGCACCCAGTACATACAACTCGCCAAGGTGAAGAAAGGTGCCTTCTTGTTAGTTTGTAATCACCATTGAAGCACTTTTTCACATGATGCCACACTCACATCTCGGAAATGTTAATGAAGTTTTCTATTGACATGCTGAACACAAGCAGTACATGCTTTTAGGTGTCACAGCTAATAGTCCTCACTGCTTGCATGAATCAATAAGGAGAAACCAGACTCTTAAAGACAGATATTTTGCTGCCCAGACGATTATTATTCTTACACCTATCATACTGCTCAGACCAGTCCACACAGAGGCAACATAGAATATTTACATTCTGGATTTACAGAGTATATTTCTAAGCCAACAAAAGGTTACTGCATCAATTACAAAGTAAATGTGGAAGAAATACCAAGAATCACTTCTAGAAAAACTAAAATCAATAGATGGGTAACTAATACTGAGAATCAAAGATAAAGCACACATCTCATGACAATGTGTAAAGTACAACTTCTGCAACCTCCTTTACCAACTTGTTGAGGAAGTGGTTTGTATCTTCAGTGCTAGCTTTTTTTTCCTGTTGTTTCCAGAAAGAATATTTCAATGAATTCACTGCTTACAATTCAAGATGCAAAGCATCAGGACAAGAAAGCTAAAGAAACATCCTTGTTTAGACAAACAATAGGCTTCTGGTATTTCTTCTCTGCCTTATGCACAGATTCACAAAGGCATTCAGAAAATTCCATCTACTAGGACATAATATCTTAAATGCCTTTTCCAGTCTGAGCCTTAGAAGTGTAAACAACAAGACCTACCCTGCACAAGAGAGCAAAGTTAACATTTCAGTGCACTTGAGAAAATAAGCCGTTCAGGTCGATGAATATCACTATAGGATGTGTTGTTAGCTAGAGTTCCTTGTATTTTTTTACCACACAGGCTGTGTTGATACGGGACATTTGAATTTATACAAGACATCTAACTTAGCGAACCATGGCACCTTGAGGAAAACCAGCATTGCATGGAATGAAGATGGCTTGCATCAGATAACATAAACACTGATTTGTGGGCTCATTTCTCAAATGAGAGATGAGTTGCTTTGTCAGAGCAATGAAGGAGAGACTTCCCTAGGCAACTGTGCAATTTGGAAATGTCTGGACCAATCATGAAAGGACTATGTGCAGGAGACAGGACTAGGAATTTTCTTACACCCACTTTCCAGTCAGAGGCTGCATACAAGTGCTGAGCTTTCTTGCATGCATAAAGCCTGGGATGAACAATGTATTCTGGCCAACACATTTGAGGTTTTCCATATAATACTGGTTTTCTGTCCAGGCTATTATGTCAACGTGGAAAGAAAGGGGAACACTACTAGCATCTAGCCAGGTCATCCCTGCAAGATCCCCAGAAATCCACTAGTCAAATGGTGTCATTATTCCTATTTAAGTAAACCTATCTAAGGAAAATAACATTAGCCTAACTGACCATGTTTTAATATTTATGTGAATTAACTACTAAGTGGAAAACTACAGAAAAACTAACAGAAGCAGGGCAATGAATACAGAGGAATTATCTTGAAAACCGTGTTTTCTATAACAGTTTTGAAGATTAAAGCTCTGCTGTGTGTTGCACATTAAAATGCACAAGGATGGGGAAGGGGGAAGGGGGAGGACTGCAGAATGGCTCTGCAGACTCAGTTCCATTCAAATATGAGAAAAAACGTCTTTACGGTGAGGGTGACAGAGCACTGGAACAGGCTGCCCAGGGAAGCTGTGGAGTCCCCTTCTCTGCAGATTTTCAAGACCCACCTGGATGCAGTCCTGAGTAATGTGCTCTGGGAAATCCTGCTTTAGCAGGGGAGTTGGACTAGATGACCTCTAGAGGTCCCTTCCAACTCTGACAATTCTGTGATCCCATGTGCTGCAAGGAGAGACTAGAACTGAAAAGGCCAAGTGGAAGACAGCAACTTAGTCAAGCTATGCTAGCAAGCAATACAAAATAAGAACATATCTTTCCACAGTACCTAGAGAAGCAGCATAAGGACACTAATCTCCAGTACTAACAGTCAGAATTTAAGTATACCCAAAGTATTTTTAAAAGTCCAGGACAATATTCTTGACCTAACTTTATGGCTCCTAGGCAGCCGTATACAGCAGCAAATACACTGAATAAGACCCACACTGATGCTGGCAAGTGAATAGTGTTGAAAAAGAAGAAATTCATTAGATAAGGATCTTGGACACTATGTTCAAATACTTTTGATACAACCTGCCATGACCTTTAAGCCACCTTCTTAGTATATATGTCTTGTACTCAAAAGTCTTATTCTCTTCATAGGCAGTAGTAACCATGTTTCTGGCAGTAACAGCAATTTATAGGCTCTCTGGGCCAAACTCGAAATGCAGGCAGCTTTCTGCAAGTCATGTAAGTCTCTCACCATGTCCAAGCATATCTGAGGTGCTGGTACCACTTTTACCTTAGGAACAACCTAGAAGAGTAGTAGTAGCCAGAAAATAACAACAGTGATATTTAAAATAAAAGTCTAGCAACACAGTCAGATGTCAAACAGGTATTCAAACTTGTGGTTTCAAAATATCAAACTTGCTTCCTTGTGCAGCTGAGACATTAAGAACAACCAAAAGGTATTGCAATCATGGGAACAGAGAGGCTTACTTTTAGCCAAGAGGTTAATTCTGGAGGAGAGGAAAAATCAGGGGTTTTATTTAATGCAAAGCTACAGCTCTGTCCCTTGCAAACCACACTATTTCTCCTGAGTTTTGAACACAGAATTAAGCCCAGATCCTGATGGAGTGGCCAGGTATAGTCCCAGGAATGCCCAGCTCAGCCTGGTAGGGGATGGGCACTCCCAAAAAGATGAGGCTGTATGTGCAGACTCAAATGGTATCGCCTTTATGTCACTGCACCCAGGGTCCACGGCGTGCTGCTCTCCCTAAATATACTTAAAATTTATTATGGACGTTAGCTCCAAAAATCCAGAGACCATTTTTTTTATTAAGCAATTCAAAGTGAAGTAATCCCTTTATATTTTCTTGAATTCTGAACAATTTTAGTAAATGCAAAATTTTTGCACAAGATAATTTTGATTTTGTAGAACCTGACTATTTGCTTGGGAAACCATCTTGACAGAAAGTTCCCCATTGGTCTCATAATCAGTTTGCTAATTCACTACTTCAACCATAAGCCATTACAGAACTTCCAAACCAAAGCTAGGAGGGATCTTTTGAAATCACCTGGTACAATCACCTGTTCGAGCAGGGTCCACAGGAGCAGGTTGCCCAAGACTGGTCAGGTTTTGGGTATCTCCACAGATGGGGACTCTGCAGCTTTTCTGGGCAGCCCCCACAACAACATCACAAAAGAAGTGCTTTCTTGTTTTCCAATGGAATTTCATGAGTTTCGGTTTGTACCCATTGCCTGTTGTCCTGTCACCAGGATCAGCAGGATATCCTGCTGATAGCACCAGCTATCAAAAAGGAATTATCCCATACTTCCTCCAGGAAATATATAGACTTGCTTACATTTACTAGGAGTTTTACTCTTTATACTATATTCACACTCGGGGCCCCATTTAACACCAAGTCTCCTTTGGGTACTATTAGCAGACAATCTCTGAGAAAAAGGACAACTTGTGGTCCCAACAAGTTTGTATTACTTAAGCCAGAATACCTTAAAAAAGAACAAATACTAAAAGGATAAACAGAAACAGATGCAGGTAGCATCAGTAAGATTTCTTAGTTGCACAGGCCAGCTGTATACAGGCTGTCATGCATATGAATTATTTTAATAATCATTTGTTCTCAGCTAGCATTTCAACAAAGAAAAGATAGGGACAGACCTGGAAAAAGAAGCAGCAGCAAAAGTGTAACTGGGGACAGACAAACCATTTGTCACAACCAGCACCACTGAATAAAATGAAGGGGACATAGAGTGTTTTTTAAAAGAAGCCTAGATAGAGCAAACAGGGATGCTGCAGAGGATAAAGGGAAAACAAGAAGCAAAATCAGGATATTGAAATATGGGTAAAGTTGCAGAAGTGACTCCAAGACGATGGTGATATTCTCTGTGTGACACAAAGGAAAGACACTGGGTGGGTCAGGCACTTGGGAATCTAGAAGTTTAATTAATCTGCAGGTAAGGGCTTGGGTGAATGTTCCTGCAGCCTGTCTTCATGATACATAACAGAAGAGCACCAGATGGATTTAGACATAGTACCAAGATGAAGAACAAGTGAAAGATAAAGATAAACCTGAAGAAAGTTTTTGGCAGGATGTATTGTTAAACCACTTTAGTCACAGTGAATAAGATTCTTCCTCATAAGAAGACATGCTTAGCTCTGGGTCTAAACAGAGGCAATCTGGCTGTGGGGTAGAAAGTTTGCCTTGAATTTTGTATTACTTTTTACCAGAGGAAAAGCAAGCCTCTCCTATTTTGGTCATGGCAGTTACATGGGCTTGCAAGGTTTCCTGGATCTCAAAACTGTTTTGATCCCCTCTACAATTATTTCTTGAAAGATTATTTGTTGTAAGTTCCATACAAATATCTATAAAATCTGTAGTAAATTAATGTCATGCAACAAAATTTCATTTTTTCCAACCACCACAAGACACAAACATTGTGTTATATTCTCATTTGAACTCAAAGGATCCATCTGTAAGTAACAGATTAAGTAGATAATACCAAAGGCCTTCTTTTAACAGTTTAATTTCTAATAAATTAAGCACTGGAAAGATAACAGCTTGTCCATTTAGAAACTGACATGCAATTCCCTGTGACAGCTCAGTGCTGTCACCTTCTTACTGACTTGATGCTGTGGTCTAGGATGCGCTATAATAAATTTTAGAGGGAAAAGATTATTACTACTTTTATGTATGCAACAGTTCAAATTGCACTAGCATATAGAGAGGGAAGCCCAGAATTCACCCCTCTTTCTGCAAAATTACCTATGGTTGGCCAAGCAGAAAGCAGAGCTCCTTGGTTTCCCCGTGTAATATGGATCTAATACCTCTAATGCAGCACTCTGCTCAGATTGGAGACACGAGTGTGCAAAGGCGGAATGACATGAAACTCCTTCAAATTTAAAAATCTGTCAGCACAGGTAAATAAAAATATTTGGACTGAGTTTAGTGATGAGGAAAAATTACTTTGAAAGACGTTGAGCCGGATAATTAGGTGGTAATGAACGTGGAGCTGCACTTGGCATTCCACTCCAGCACACGGGGCGAGTGAGGGCAAGATGTGGAGCTGGGTCTCTGCTGCTCCTGCCGTGTATCACTGAGGCCATACGCTGTGTGGTCTCGAGTTGATTATCGCTGCTTTCCAAGAGGTTGTCAAAACATGTAAACTGCCAGCAGGAGACACACTTTTAATAAAACTGCCTAGTCTCCAGTGATATTTTTCAGTTATGAAAACAGCATCCTTTCACATTACAAGTGCACGTGAGCAGGAGAGCATGTAAAACGCTGCAGTAGCGTTCCCGGAGAAGAGCATTTTCATTACAAGTAGGCAAATTGGATGTTTGTGTAGACTAACGTTCTCCGTGCTGTCTGTTACATGACAATGAGATGATTTATTGTGAACTGACAAATACACTGTATTTGCAATGTGAATAAGCTGAAGTTCCACATTGTCAGTCAGTGCCTCAATTTTTTTCAATTCATGTATCTTAACTCATTGTTTTGGGTGAGAACAGACAAACCCTATTCAGTATTGCTTGCTTGTATGTGTGTATCCATGCATGTGTTTATGAGAATGGATGAAGAGTGCAACACTAAGGTTTTAGATGCATCAGAACACCTTTAGCACTCACTATGTCCCAGGACTTTGTGGATTCATTCAAAAGCATCTCCTGTCTTTCTCCAAGAGAAGAGAGGTGAAGATGGAGCCCAGCTGATCCACAATGCCTGTGTAAGTAATCTCTGAAGATGATCAGAGGTAGAGTTGATGCAAGCATGTCTTGTGGTTCCAATGTCCCATTTCAAAACCAAACAAAGCATTTAAAAAATGCAAATTTCAGTAATATCTCCAAGATGTAGGACCCTATATTTCTAAGCTGTTTTAAAAATCTTGCCGTCGGAGGCGGGTAGAGGAACAGAGCTAAAGAGATGCTATGGATGCAATAGACATGAGAAGAGGGCTACTTCCTCCTAAGAAAACCTCAAGTATCATCAATCCTCCATTTGCAGAAAAGGAATATAAAAGCAGGTGAGCACACAGGTAAAATTACAATTAGAGGTCTAAATTTTGATACAATGAGCTCTTTTTCAAAGCCCCTTGAATCACAGCACTTCAGTTCAAGAGCTTGGCACAGGCAGTGAGGGTTATAGTGACTTAGTGCACATGCACATTTAATCGTGGAAGAACAACAGAACCAGTATAGCAAACAAATACTTACTGTTACCAATAAACAGCTTTTTCCCCCTTTATGATACATTTTGCTAAAGGAATCTTCTAGACAGCTAAATATATAGGCGTTATGTTGTTACTGTAGTCTATTAGCATGGCTTTTTGTTTATGTTCTCCTGCCTCCCATGGTCACAGACTCAATAACAGTGCCAATACTTCATTATCTAATCTTCTTTTTGTTTTTAATTCTCCAATAAATGATCTTATTTCAAAACAGGTTTTCCATTACATTGATCAATACTAGTGGGAAAAATAAAAGTAGCCTTTTCAGGAAAGACAAAGTAAAAATGGAAACATGACTCCACACAGCACATCTTTCACAAATACAAGTCATTTAATCTATTTGCATTTGTAAGATTTGTCCAGTTTACCTAGGGTTTAATTTCAGAGTCTTTGCCTCTTCCATTAACTTGTTTTTCCTACCACTTTTCTCTTCCTTTGTTCGTCATTCTTCTTTGAAGTTTCTTCCACCTACCTTTTGTCTGCTCATTGTACAGCCTTTTTTTCTTCCCTGCATTGTTACAAATATCATAGAACTAGCAAAAGCCCATTTAATTTTTCTTTGCTATAGGAGAGATTTAAAATCATGTAGACAAATAAGCTGACAGCAAAGGAACCCTTTATTTAAAGGGGAAGGCTTCCTCTACAGTCGCGCTGCCAGAAAGGAAGACAAAAAAGGGAATATTTATAATTTTCTATACCTCCCCTTTTGTTCTTAGTACCAGAAATAAATTTTCTCAATCTCTGTTGCCAAAGAAGGCAAGCACTAACTTCAGTTTGCATCTCAGAATGAAGGATCAAAACAAAGCTGGCAACAAGTATACCTACACTAGTATTTGTCTTCATAAACAGTTACTTTGTATTCAAATCCATCATTTTCTAAACACTATAGGCTTCTTTTGCTTTTGTTTCTTGTCCACAACAGTGCCTTGAGCAACTTTCTGTCGGGGTACCCTGTGATTAATAACCCATCACGAGCAGACTAAGTTAAGTACTGTTGATTCCTCTGCTTGATGGAAATGTTTGTAAACATAGTAGAGAAAAAAATTGTCACATTATGTTGTCATGAGTAGTTAGAGATTACGAAAGTCGAACACAGAAACAACCAGGAGCCAGGCAAGCACCTATTGTAATGGTTTCCTCTCTTTGCTCACCCAATTGCCAGAAACAAAAAAACTCAAGCTACTTTTCAGTGCTTTCCTTCATGGAAAAATATACATGTTAATCAGGAGGCTGATAGACAAATCAATAGACAATGCCTATCAGAGCCCTAATTAGTATACATAACCCAGTAATTCTCTCTTCATAAGAGATGCTCCTTACCACATTGTTTGGGGAATCATACAGCAAAGAGATTCAATAGGTATTTTCAATCTTCATTCAATCAGAAGGAACTCTGATTTAACCTCTGCCTTTCCTAGTGGCTTTGGTTTTATCAGCCAGAGTCCTGCCTCTGGCAACACACTGTCTTTCCACAGAGGTCCTCCAGTTCACCGGTGAGCGCTGTGGTACCCGCTGAGACAGCACCCACAGGAGTGATGGTAGTGGGCATCCACACTGGCCTCACCTCCCCTGGCTGCAGAATTCTGTTTCTCACAAGCTGACCCCATCTACCCCAACTTATGTACCTTTCCACCCACACTGGATCCTGCTTTTCGCTTCCTGTGACAGCTGTGCATGTTTTATCCTCTTTAGGTTCTTACACCAAGATCTCTCTTTCTGTCTCAGCCTTTCTGTTTTTTCTTGATGTCATGACTGAAAATCCAACACAACCATGTTTCATGGAAGACCTGACCCTTTAATGTAAAATTCATCCTGGAGAGGGTAATTTCTGTAGACTGGCAAAGTTTGGGCTTATTTCTGATCTGCTCAATGATCTGAGGCATTCAGCTCTGGACTGCAGTGAGGACTTGACCCTCAGAAAATGACTTGTCTCCCACAAAGATGAAAGGTTTAACCTCGGTTCATTCAAAAATGCTTCATCTTTCATTTTGGATTCTGTTATAGACTTAGTGCGACACTCCTTAACACAGTTTCACGCCTAGCCTACTCTGACAGATTTAACTGAAACTACTAAAACATGCCAGAATACAGAGCTAACTACTGCCTACAGAAATAATAAGACCTTTTATAGGCTTGCTTACTGCTTGCAATGGTGTACCATTTAAGGCTTCCCATATTTCTGGAGAATTTTACCACTGAGTATTTAATTCTGGGGTTTTTTCTTAATAATTCTTATTCCTGGTGTTTGGGAAGTCACTGTGCCTGCAGGAGCTCTGTTTTAGTCAATCTGCCTCCTAACAATTTGGCACAGTCTTTGTAATACCTACTTTTTTTTCCTACAAAGTGCATGCTAAAAGGACTCCAAAAACTCCAAAATGCCAGAACATTCATGTGCCATCCTCTCTTACGCAGTGGGCACTTTGAACTAGAGGCCGTCCTCTCCTACATACAGTTCTCAAACCAGAGATGTTTAGGAACCAGGAACATCAACATCAGCTTCAAGTTCAGTGATTAACAACAAGATTGACTCTAACCTGCTTGCAGGTCACCATGGAGTTTGCTGGCTCAAAATGCAATGCGAAATCCAAAGTTCACACAGAAGCCAAATAAATAATCATTTTTTTCTCTCATGCTGAGACCACGCTGCTACAGCTAGGTGCTTGCTAGAGTAGTAACCACTGCTGCTACCTCAGCAGTACATCCGAAGAAGCATTCATACCATTTCATCACATTAAACACATGCATCCACACTAAACATCATATGTGCAAGGCTTCTAGTCCACCTATTTCCCAAATCTCTACTTCCAGTCTTTCAGGGGAAAAAATATCTTAAAAAGGTTTTTAAAAAGCTTTTTAATATGCCCTGTTCCCTTTTCAGTGGTTCTCTATTGCAAAACAGTGTTATCCTTCAATTAAAAGCAGTAAAATAACACATATACTGCAGAAGATAGCTGAAGGTGATTCAGTTTCAGTGTTTCTTGTCTCTTACAGATTTTTCACAGTGTTAATGTTCTCAGCGTAATTTAATATGGCATTTTAAAACAGTTTACACAAAATTAAGAAGTATACATCCCAGAGGCACAATCATCTGGGGAGCTATATCTTCAAGACAGTATGGTGTACAATTTCTCCAATAAAACTTTATGGGCAAAATGCTGAATGTGAGGTGGCACAAAGCAGAAAGCTTCCTTTCATCACTGTCTCATGTCATCTGAGAGCACGATTCAACAAAGTTTGTTCACAGGGACTACATCAGAAGTTGAAGGTAACAAAATCTAGCCCCATGCAGTTCCTTTTCCCCATTTCCCTCCTAGTCTCTGTCTCTAGTCCTTCCACCTAACCCAACTGGTCTCCTACACTGTCTCTTCTCACCTGTGTCCTTTGGGGCTGAGGACAGGCATTAGACTGGCCTGACCCAGTATCACAGCACCTTTGGAAAAGACCTTGCATAAATGTCATTTAACCAGAGATGTAAAGGCAGCAAGAAAGCAGAGGAGAAAATTTCTGGTCTAGAAGCTCTTGGTC
Organism: Nycticryphes semicollaris; assembly: GCA_013400055.1. Classification (NCBI taxonomy): domain Eukaryota; kingdom Metazoa; phylum Chordata; class Aves; order Charadriiformes; family Rostratulidae; genus Nycticryphes; species Nycticryphes semicollaris. The sequence continues at coordinate 246,659 of VXBJ01006941.1, forward strand.
CCATTTTCCTCCCACTAAAGTTAGTCAGGGTTAAACTAGAGGAAACCAGTGGCTACCACATCAGGCTCCAGCATGTTCAATTAACAGAAATAGTACCATGATACAGACAGATATTTATCTATCCCCATTTACCTTTTAAACAGGAATCTTCTCTGCCAACTTCACGCCAGTCTTCTTGTTTCAACATGTATTGACATGCTACCAGTGCTGTGTTTGATTTTCCTTGGGCTTTTCGTGTTAGCCAGTGCCACATACGTCTGAGTATTCTCAGTTCCCTGTTTCATCAGCTCAAGTTATGAATACATACGTAATATATATATATATTATTCCTAGTAATTTCTAATTTTAAACCACATTAGGCTTTACAGTACGGGTCATATTCTACATTCTTTAGGCTCTACCCAGTCCCAGCATCCATAGGGTGGCATGCAAGTGAGGATACAACTTTTCCCTAACTACTCTAAAACTGAAAAAATCAGCCAAGTTAAGCCAGCCTTATTTTACATTCTGCTTGCAAACAATAAGTTACTCCCTTTTCAAAAAGTTGCTCTTCAGAATAAGCATCATCATCTGGGCTTTAGTAATAGTGCAATGAAAAGTCATATAGCACTTTTTAAATAAATTTTTAGTGGATTTCAATGAATGTATCAAAAGTATAATCACAGGGTCTGCAGCCAATAAGATTTATAGTTCACTTAGAAAATCCATTCATCTTTTCATGTATGTTAATTACCAAAATACTGAGAATGAAAATATGTCTAACAATGCTTTGCTAATGATCCAGAACTATGTGTTTTTTTCTTAAAGTTTCAATCTACAATTTTAAATTCTGCATGAAATAAACATGCAGATGGTTCTATATACCTTTTTTAAAAAGAAATAAAATTTAAGATATTTGAAATAACTTTGTTCTAGACAATTTCTCTGGATGAGAGTATGGAAAACAAACACGTTTCTTCTAAACAATGGACTACCACACTTATATCTAATCCTGCTCTTGTCTGTGCTAACATAAATCAGGACAATAACTAAAGCCAATAGGATGACACGGGGTCAAACTGGTTTGAAATCTGAATGAAGACCACACACTTTTCGTCCTTTAGAAACACTCATACAATTTTGCTGTTGTTTCTTCTAACTAGGCTTTGCTTTCTAGTTTTCACATACCAACGTAAGACTAAGACACAGACATTCATGGATTTAAATTGAAATGAAACAAAAATAAATTCAATTAAATGCTTCTCTCCAAGAGAAAGTCAGACAAGTTATAAGCTTTCTGATGCCATTTCCTTTAATGTTATACAGGATTATTAAAATGGTAGTTTTGGTGTAATTTTCAAATTGAAATTTGCGATTATAAAAATTTCTGATCTGGTTATTTTTCACTGTATAGTGAGGTGAGAGAGCTTTCTCAAATTGACTAAGGCATTAAGGTGAACAGTTCCTTCAATCTCCAACAATAAAACAAGATAGTCATTGGCTCAATATAGAAGGAACACGATCTAAAAGCTCACTGAACTCAAGGAACCACTGGTGGTTTGGACCTCGGGTGGATGAAAAAGGAAAAAAGTGATTCCAGCAGTAGTTTGTCATCCAGAAAAGCAACAGACACAAGGCAGGGGAAGCAGCTCTCCATTCTGCACTTGTTGACATCTAAGAATCACTGGGCAATACCATATTTTTGGGTCACATAAAATGCATTAAATATTATTAATTGAATATGTATGACTTATTTTAACATAAGTTTTGCTGCTGTAGCATTTTCTTTCTTTTTTTTTTTCCTCCCCTGTTTTCCTTTCCCTTTGATGTTTAAATTCAGGTAAAAAAAATGCTAATGAAAAACATTCAGTTATGGTGTAATGTGTTTCACTGTTTCATTTGAACTGCCATGGAAAGCTTTATTTAAATTTTCTCCTTGTAACGTTTTCTGAGTGTTTTCTAATTAGGTTTATGTTTTGTTTCAATTTCTTTCCCTTTTGTTTTAAATATTGGAGCTCATATCTCACTCTGTGGATCACAGATTCCTTCTGCAGCCTCAGATGAGACTTTATCACACCCTTTGTAGTTAATTTTAAACAGTAGCTTTGTCCTCTTGAGTTTGAGATAAAAATCCTTAAAACCAAAGGCTACCAGTTAGGAAAGCCTACATCTGAAGTGCCTTGAAGTCTTTGGTTTTCCTTTCATTTCTGTGGGCCTCGGATCAGCCCATACAGTCCTCTTTGTTCATTTACAACCACAAAGGAGATTCTCTTTCATTTATCAGAACTGCAGACATTTGGATAAAAAAGGATTTTTTTTACAAGTGATGGAATGGAGTTATTTAATGGCCTTATAAGTTCAAGGCTCATTACGTGTCTACTTTTAGACCCCTGCTAAGGATCTGAGCTTGACTAGCTTACGCACAGAGACCGGGCTGGTCCAACCAAGCTGAACCCTTGTCTACAGAAGACCCAGACTCATTAGAGCGTGTCGTCAGAGCGAAGCCAAGCACGAGCCTGAGGTGACTTGCCAAAGCTGGTGGGGTAAATGGGGAGCCGGGCTTGGCCCCACGCGCTTATGCTGGAATCTGAGCTGTCACCGCCACATGGAGCCGGGATTGACTTATTAAGAGTTTGACGAGAGGCACTTGGTATTCTGCGAGGAAGGCGGCCTTTGCGTGTGCGTTGGGAATGAAGGAGTTATGGCGTTTCTGTGGGTCCTGCGAGCCTTTTATTTCATTCAGCTCTCCGCTGCTGCACAGCGTGAACTGACTGAGTCCCAGAAGAGGTTAACGAGCACAACAGCCATCATTTGTGAGGAGTGGGAAAGAGCCATGTGCTGCACCAGCTTCTTTTCAAGGCTCCTGATTTTTTTTTGTCTTCACACTGGCACAAGGGCAAGCACCCAGCATAGCTTGTCTTGAGGAGCTTGGCAGCACTCTCCTCTCCTGGCAAACCTGATGGAGCCAAATAAAGTAATCTGTGCATTGTCTATTCCTTCGCTTGGGTGACTTTTAAGTCGAGGAAAAAAAGGAGCAGAGGGGGATAAGACTTTTGGATGTGGGGCCCTGTTACAATTCATACCAAAAGTATCTTGCCTGGGACAAACTAACTAAAACTGTCTATTGAAATCCCACCTATTAAGTGGAAATTATTTTTTGAGACAGCTCCCTCTCCCCCCATCTTCCTCCCCTCTTTTCTGAAGCCATCATTGCATAGATTTATTCTATTCAGCCCTCACATTAGCAGATGTGAATGAGGGAATCTGACTGAGCCTGTCAAGGCAAAGAAAGCCATGAAAGAAGAGAGAGAAGAAACATTACACAACTATAATGGCAGCCACAATGGAAATATGCTGGCGTGAAAACAATTAATGCAATCGGTGCTCTAAGTTCACGGCTTACCCCGAAACCAAGCAGCCCCTGGAAGCATGAAGCTCATGGCAATGTAGGGACAAACCCTGAGCCACCAAGGAAAGCACAAGTAAAAAGGCTTTGCTATGCATACAAAGTGGCTCTGGGAAGGGGCTTTAGCAAGTGACTTTTCTGCCATAAGCTGCTGCGGTGGCTGCCACATGACGAAGCCCAACTCATGTACCAGAAGGCAGCTGAGGTAACATATCACAAGGCTTCAGCTCATTGATGTGCCTGAACGCCTGCTACCGTGCCACAGGGCAAGCGAGGTGGCCTGAGCCACCTTCCCACCTCTGTCTGTCCAAGGATCCAAAATCTTTCCCTTCCCAATGGAACAAAAAAGCTGAAATCCTGAAAAAGTTTGCAAATCAATAGCCCAGGGGAGAGAAGGAAGGGTAAGGTCAACTGAAGTGCTTCATTTTCATAATCTCAAGTGCTCCAAAACAGAAAAATAAAAATTTCATCTTGGTAAACATTGAAGTAAGCAGTTTCAAGAATTTGTTCTTTCCTGAAAACAGGCTTTGTTGTAACTAAATACCATCTCACAGGAAAGAAGAGAGAATGTCCTCTGGAGGTATCTAACTAGCTCTATTACAAGCACACCCATCTACAGCTGACTTCAGATGTCCCTTATAGCACTTACAAGTCACACAGGATAAGCAGCACAGTATAACATTTGCACAGCAGAAGTGCTGTTTTCCCACAGCTCATGCCACTAATGACCCATGGCAGAAGAAGTAGTAATTGGACAAAAAAAAAAAAAAGAAGTATTACAGAGCACACAACTCCTTACTAGCCTACATGGCAGCATGTCTAAAACAGGATTAAAATTCATACACTAATTTGGATGGGTTTGCCTTCTATTATTAACGTAAACACGAAAAAGGAAGACAAGGGAAGGAAGTGGAAGTTGTCCCCTCTAAAGGGAAAGGTGTAGGAAGACATCTGAAGAGAGACCCTTTGCTGATGCCAGTGATCAGATGCATGACTATCTAAATCACTCACCATATTCTGGGCTTCAAGGACAGAGATCAGCCATGCTGGGGAAGGAGTACTGAGTGCTAAGCGAAGATTTCATCCACCCATCTCCTCCATTTCCAGGAGCACCCTGAGAGGGCAATGAATTTTACCCTTGGAGGCAACCTGATTTAGTGTCTTCTCCACAGCCTCAAATTTAGGGGCTGTCTTTGACCTGCTGCACAGTTAACAGCAGCAATTTGACACAAGTTATCACTAGATCTCCCATCTGGTATGGGCGCACGTATAATTGCTCAGGAGGGCATCCGGCAAACTTAGCTAGTCCCTATTCCCTTTGCTCATGTCAGGATATGCTTTTAAAAGAATTTACAAATCTGAATTATAGGCTGAATAGATAGAAAATATACTTATTAAATCTTTTTTCTTTTTTTTTTTATTTACAAAGGAACTCTTTTTCTTTTCTAAAATTATATTTGCATAGATTATGCGACAGGTTTCTAGCTGTCTCCCTGCATTGCACCATCTCATTTGCATCTTGTTTCCTTTTAATGCAGCAATAAGAGAATGGTATACATGGTGTGGTTCTATTTATAATTTAGCTTCTTGAATAAATACAAATGATCCCTCAAAATGCAAAGGAGATTCATCACAGTCTTCTTCCTCTCTTGCTCGCTTTTTAAAATCACCTCTTTCCTTTGTAGTTATAAACAAGGCTTCTCGTCTTCCCTTTTGTGAAGTTTAGGTTAGCTATTGGTCACTGCTGTAGGTCACAAACTTGTCACACACTACAGTGATAAATCACTGTCCAGAGGCAGCTATTACAGAATCACAGAATGATATGGGGTTGAAAGGGACCTCTGGAGATCATCCAGTCCAACCCCCCTGCCAAAGCAGGTCCATCCACCTAGAGCACGTTGCACAGGAACGTGTCCAAACGGGTTTTGAATGTCTCCAGAGATGGAGACTCCACCACCTCTCTGGGCAACCTGTTCCAATGCTCTGCGACCTTCAAAATGAGGAAGCTCCTCCTCATGTTTAGGTGGAACTTCTTATGTACAATTTTGCACCCATTTTCTCTTGTCTTCTCACTGGGAACCACTGAAGAAAAGACTGGCCCCTTCCTCCTGACACCCACCCTTTAAGTATTTATACGTATTGATCAGATCCCCCCTCAGCCTTCTCTTATCCAGACTAAAAAGACCCAAGTTCCTCAACCTTTCATTGTAAGAGAGATGCTCCAGGCCTCTAATCTTCTTGGTGGTCTTCTGCTGCTCTCCAGCTACTATGTAGATAACAGGGCTCCGTCCTACATCAATGAAGTAATACATACAAGCAGACCTGCAGTATCTCACTTCACCTGAAAAGCCTCAAACACACATTTTTTTTCCAGAAGACTCCTCAACAAGTCTTTTTTCTCCTTTCCATATTCCAGGGGAGATGCAGGTTTCCACTGAGCAATGTAGGACCCAGGGCAGACACCATCAGAGCACCAAGTTCAGAGACTTTGGGGGACTTTGCTGCTTTGCCATTCCAGGCCTGGCCCAAGAAACAGTCAATGAACCAGAGGGAGAGGGAGGGAGGGAGGAAGGGGGAGATGGTAGGTGACACAGGAATTCTTCCCCTAAAGAAGAAGGGCTGAGCAATAGTTTTACTGTTACAGAAAATAAATGAGTTTAGAGTCAGTGCAAACATACTCAGCTTGTTAGGAGATTTGCTGAATGCCAAAAAATTAACCAGGTATCGAGTGTCGTACATCAACTTCCAAATTAAAGTCTGAGCCTCAGAGTTGGTACTCTGTGGAATTAGTTCAACATCGCAAATCTTAATTTCAAAATGACAACACCATATATACATCAGCCAGTTACCTTATTGCTTTGTTTCATACGTAGTTCCTAAGGCAGTCCTGAAGCTGTCCAAAGGAGCATATTTTCTCCGCTCCTTTTTGTTCAAAATAAAGTAGACAACATAAACAAGATATTATAAGCCCGCTATGCTAATTAGATTATTATTAGAATGTGCAACTTCTAACTATTTGACAAAAAAAGCAGGGAAAATGAGGAGAGTGGCAGCAAGCGGCGGTGTTTGCCAGCTCCCTATTATGACAGGGTGTAAATAGAGGTTAGGCTCATGCCTCCGTCTGCGAGGAGGTCACATCAAACCGCTTTCACCCCACAGGCAAGGTGAAAACAAGACCACACAGACAAAGAGGAATTGAGCTTCAGCTGGCATGACTGGAACCAATGCCAGTCAAAGAGTTCATTGAACAGTTCAATCATTTATCTTGACAGGATATGATTCTTTTCAGGCCCCTTCTAGCACTCAGGCACAGCCAGCTCCTTAAAGACTGACACAGTATTTAATAGCTCTAATGATCCAAATGAATATTTAGTCTAGAAAATTAACTTTTGATAACAGTGGCTGATATACCCTCTTATGGCATACTGTGTTTATCAAATGTTACGGTAATTTATCACTGAGGAAAACAGAATGTTGGGCTTTTATGGACAGACTCCAGCACTTCTTTTTAAATGAAAGTTTAGAGAGGGATTTACAGTGGTCCATACCACACAGGTTGCCAGAGTATGAATTTGACATCCTTAATACCAAAACACATACCTCTGCCGCTTGAGAGGAAGTAATAACGCTGCTGGACCTCCCATTCAGCATGGTGTAGATTGTGTTTTACACATTCATCCTTCTTAGTCTGACTTCCAAACCTGTAATTATCAGGAAATTTTCACATGCTCATTAATTACATTATTGACATGTTTTATTATCTCTACAAGAGAAAAACAAGATTTTAAAGATTTTAATAAAGAAGATTTAGCCAAGGCTGAAATTAGACAGTAGCAGGCCTCAGTTTTCTTGTATATTTGGTCCAACTGAAGAATTTCCAGGTTTCACAAGTCTTGCTGCAAGAGGGGCCATATGGGGTAAGATCATGTAAGTTTGTAACAGGATTTCTTCCTGGATCCATCCTGTGCTGCATCACAGCACTGTGTGTCCTTCTGTGGTTTACCATTAATTTTTAGGGGAATATAACCAACACCAATTGCTTTTGTTGTCCCACCTATAACATCTTTAGGCCAACTGGACACAAACCCAACAACCTATTCTCCCTTGTCAATCAGCTTTGGATAAATCTCTCCTTTTGTTAAAACTAACTACCTCTTTTTCTACCTGCTCCTTAGTGGATTTTGGAAATATGTCCTTAAGTCACAAACTACAGGTTTTCTCTCCTTGTTATGAAAAATTTCAATTACATTCAGGGGCAATTTTTCTACTCTCTGCTGCCACAAAACCATTTTTTGGATTGCAACGAATACAGTATTCAACCTATTTGATAAATTCAACTCTGGCATCATCAACATCACTCTGGTTAACAACTCAAAATCAGATGATTTAAGTGAAATGGGCCATCTTGTCCAGGTATACTTCAAGCATGCACCTAAGCTGAAATCTGCAAAAGGCCTGAAGCCCCAAAGTGCAACTTGGGCAGAAGTTAAAGACCCATCCCCACAATCCTCCCTAAACCCTCCGGTGCAGCACTAAGTCCCACTCATAACTACTGGTATAACTACAGCATCTTATTTCAAAAATACCTAAAATCTTCATTCCATGTTTGGAGAATCCAGCTCACTCCAACAGATTGTTTTCTAGACTAACTGCCCAAATGTAGAAAATACACGTTATTATTCTCTTCTGAAATTGTCTAGCTATGTTTTTCTCCTACATTACGGCCTTTATAACGGCATTTTTGCCATTAGTTACCTCTTGACTTTATGTAATTAAACAGCCTTAGTCTCATTAATCTCTTACAGAAAATCAGATTCTTTTCCAAGAGCTTCATTTTAATTGACACTAGTGCCTTGTGACAATTAATTATTAATATCAATAAGAGATGAACTTATGTTATTGTCCGTGTGTTCATATCAGTATTCATAACTGTCAGTGTCGATAATAGAAATAGGCAAATTATTTAAACTCATATTTTTGGACCAACAGTATCATTATGAAAGATTTCATAAAAAATCTTAATTATGCTTCATAGTCCTAAAAAAAAAAATCATTTAAAAACTTTTTTTCCCATAAATTGTACTTGTCATTTTGAAAAAGAAGTGCTTTCCACCAAACAAACAATTACAGAGGTACTCTTTTAGGAACAGACTTTTTCCAGCACAGCAGCATGGCCTGCCCCATGGCTGGTGTCACGATTTACAGAGAAGATACAATGGAAAAATAGCCAGAAAGACCTGCATTTCCTGAATGACTGCTCTAGCAGCTAGGCTTATCAAACGTAGACATGTAACAAGTGATACCAGTAACACCACTGGGATGTGCAAATGAAAATATATACAGCACCCATGAGCCATGTACATCCTGAATTTGGTGTAGACCACACTGCCTGTGCTATTTTGCACTACAGGTCAGGAAGAGTTGTACTCTTTGGTGGCAGGCAAGGACTACAGTATCATTGGAACTACAAATTAATAGCACAACACATACACTATTACCGGCCTGGCAAGCATTTATGAAGGACAGAGAGAGATCTGTTCACCTGTGTGTCAGTTTACTCGAGCCAGTTAAAGCTCATAAAAGGATGCTTCACCCCTTTTCAAGCTTTGTTGTGCTTCTTCCAGGCTAGCAGCATGTCCAGACACCCAGAGACCCAGAGAGTGAGGGGTTCCCCAGGCCTTGGGACAAAATGGATGTGTCCAGGCACCTGTAGTGCTTCTGGGGCTCTTGACATTTCTGCCACACAGAGAGAGTGGGGTAAAGAGGTACCCAAATGCTTTGTGATCTCAGGCATCCACGTCTTCAGCTGCACTCAGTTGAGTTTTTAATTGATATGGCCATAAGTCCAAGCACTTTCTAAGCATTAACTCAGTAAAAAGAACAAAACCCAAACCACTTGTAGCCAGCAATAACCAGAATGAGAGAGATTTCTGAATACTTCTGTAAAGGACTCTGCATGACCAAGAGTATAGGAGACAGTGCATCTATCACATGGAAGGCAATTACAGGAAAGCAATCTGTAGCACTTGCTGACAAATAATAATTTAGGAAATAGAGAATAAAATACACCCTACCTGGTATCATAAACTGTAGTTTCACTAAGGGATTTTCACGGTGTTATTACGTTTGAGAGACAAGCTCAAGTGGTTTAAATAATAGAAAGAAGAAAATACAACTTCCATAGCGTTATGTCTCAAAACATACTTCCTTGTATGTTATATATAGAGCAACCTCACTCGAAATACATTTGAGATTTTCTATTTCATGTTCTGCAGATGATGTTTTCAGCTCTGTGCAGGTGTCTAATTTCCAACCAATCTAAGACATTGCACCAGGGGCAGCATAAGGTTATAGCAACAAGCCAGTCAAAAAAAACCAAATTATTCAAAGACTGCTCAAAACAATACTGTAACTCTATCTATTGTGCAACCTTTGCTTTCAAAGGATAGAGCAATATGCTTCTCACTGGATAGGCTTTTCATAAAAACCAACAAAATATAATTGAGATATTCTTGCTCAACTTTAAGCAAAAATAATAAATATTTCACTTCATGATATCACTACAATATTTTTTTAGCTCTGCATGAGTGCTGAATGACCAAACATTTGTAATTTATCTGCCTCAAAAGGTAAAAATCAGTAGGAGTATAAGTCTACATCAATATCTTGCTTTTGGATAAAGAAATGACAGATGAAATACAATGTTTTTATGGCAAGATGATGACACATCTGAGGCACCTTGGCCAAGAAACTGAGACAATAGATTTTCTTATGCAGCATTTCCAAGAATAGGAATAGATGATTAAAGACTTGTGAATTCCTTAAGAGACAATCTGCTCTTCCAAGGAGTCTAGATCCCCAACTCCATCAGAGCTCTTCCCATTCATATAACCCAGACATCTAGGCTACAAAGTGTAATATCCCTTTACAAAAGCCTCTGAAAGAAATCAAGTGCATATGGGATAAAGTTCCTCCAGTGGATTATTAACTGACCAAAATGTAGGAGATAAAGGAAAATAACAGATTGCCAATTTTTCACATTAGAGAGAATATATTGTCAAGGAAGCAAGACGTATTATTATGCTGAAAGCATAGCTGAAAATGCAGTTATTAACAAGGCAACAAAACATATCATGTTACAAAAATATTTGGGGAGGTAAATTTTAAGGTCAATTGAGTGAAGAGCTGCAAAAGGATTTCACAGCAAGTCAGAGGGGACATGCAGCAAAAGAAATCCTGCATTAACACACACACACACCAGAAAAATAACCATGACCCAAGGATGGTCTTTAAATCAGTATTTGCACTCCACAAAAAGATCTGCAAGCCTTGTGGCTCACTCTCTGAAATGTTCAAGAGTAGGCAGAAAATATATACCATACTAAGAATTTCAAGGAGAACTGAGAATGAAACAACAAAAAACTGCTGTTATATAGCGTTGGCAATCTATGAAGCACAAACATCTTGAATGTTGTAGGCAGCTTGGCTTATCCTTTTTCCAAAGCAACAGAGGTGAACTAGAAAAGTATTTAGCTCAGAGAAGGACAAAACTCAGGTCAGAGATTCAGAAAGACTCCTGTATTAGGAGAAACTGAATAAACTATAACTCTTGTACCTGGAAAAGAAATACTAGGGGCAGAGGATGAAGACGTATTATACAAGTCCACAAACACACAAAGCTATGTGCTATTTTCACACCCCATCATGTAGGGAACACAACCACAGTATCTGACAGAAGGTTGGAATTAAAGGAGATTTCTTTTTTTCACATAATTTGCAACTACATTGTGGAAGTCACTGCCACAAGATGCTATGAAAGCAAAAGAAAGACTATAAACCATGTAAAAATAGCTGGTTTTAAGTAAAAGCCTAAAGAAGTCCTCTAAAACAATTAATCTCTGTCTGGTCTGTTTCTTATATTCTTTGCTAGACATCCAGTATTGGGCACTGTCAGGAAGAGGATACCAGACTAAATAGACCTTTGGTTTTACATGGTGTGGTTGTTGCCATGTTCTTGAATTTTTATATACATTAAGGGTTGAATTCAGCATAATGCCTTCACTCAGGAGTTTTGCCAAGAATACAAATTTGGGCATTTTGCCTGTTAAGCACTGTGACTGGAATTAGTTAAATCCAGCTTTGTAACAGACAGTGCTTCAAAACGTCACTGTTGTCCTCAACACTGCCGTCCTTGGTGCAAGACTGTCATCAACACAGTCTCTTTTCCCCCTAGTCTTTGGTCTTGAGGCATAACACTAACTGAAGAATTCACCCTCACTCTCCTACCGTATCTCCTGTTGATACTGATGAGCAAATCTGGAAATTTTGCTTGATAATAGCATTCAAGTTTTAACATGACAGATCCATCAATGGAAAAAGGCCACATTGCATTGATCCTGAATTAACAATAGTACACCCAAGTAAAATCTATAGTTACTCCACTATTCTATTTTTGCAGAAATTGTATTTAAAACAGCTCAGATGCTGAGAACATCTAAAGGCAAATCACATACAGGGAACACGAATGTTTAGAGTTGATTAATATACATTGCTTTGTGGTAAGAATTTCCAGAAAGAGTCAGCTTTTACAACCAGACTCAGATGCTATTTACTCACCTAAATAATTATTAGGAGGTTTTCAAAGGAGCTCAGCACTCAGTGTGCTGAAATCCTTTGAAAACCTGGTCATAATAGTGACAATGGGAACTGAGCTCTTTTGAAAAACTAGTCACAGCTGAGAGTACCAAGCCAGCAAGAGCTGGATCTCAGACAGAAAACTTGCATCATAACATCTCTTGAAACACTCGGCAGTGGTTGATGGGAACAGATGAGCATCCAGTCTACCCTCTGATTGCAGCCTGCATCAGATGAACAACCAGTTGTGGGTTTTCCATTATAATGATTTCCCAACAGGAGACCTAGGTTCCAAAAATCCTTTTCTGAGAGAAGATATTGATTTTGAGGAATCAATTTTGTTTTCCCTCAGAACATCATTTCCATGCTCTGCAGGTCCCAGGACCTCCAGGGAGCCTGTACTTCCCAGCTTGTGGAACCACAGAAGCCAAACTGCTGAGTAAGAAGGAAATCTCCATCTTAAAAATTGCGATTCTGTAGAATTTTGCCTAATGGGTACTTGGATAGGAGGTATCTGTGATCATCCTGGGCCAGACCTCTGTAGTCCCATATACTCTGCAGCTCTTCATGGTTTCAGATTTCTAGTTCCTTGGAGCCTTTATGCTCACAAGAGGTGTTTTAGTTGCCTAGGACTATTTCACATGCCTCGTGGTATCCCTCATGGCTGCCAGATGCTACTCAGAAGGCCACAGCACTCACTAGTCCTGAACACTCAAAGGTATCTAAAGACTCACTAGATCCCTGTTATTTAGGCACTTGAATTTCTCCAAGCCTTTCTGCTCCCCAGCACAGTTTGAAACAAGCTACTACATCTCTAAGGAGTCCAGTGTGCTAGGTGGGTGCTTTAACCAGCAGGCAAGGTAGAAAAAGGTGAACACTTTCATTTTTTCTGTAGTAAGATTTCTTCAACTCAATTTACATTATGAGTTGGAACAAAATACAGTTATTCAAAATGTTTTCTACGTGAAAGAAAAGGTTAATTCTTACAGATTCTTGCTAAATGCTGCATTGGAAGCTTGGAACTCTGAAAACAGAGTTTTCTGCCTGGTTCTTCTCAACCACAAATGGTAAGAGATATGAAGGCTTACCTACCTACAATTAGACAATAAGAAAATAAGAAGTTGCACTAGTAGAAAAGACTAAAAGCTTTTTTACCTCTTATTTACAAAGAAATAACTTGATTTTGTCTTTATTTTAAAGGTAATTCTTACTGTAGTATTGTGATAAAAGAAAATGTAAGAATTTCCCATTTAGCCTCTCTACACACTTCATAATACCTCTATTCATTTTAGCTCCTTTTATTCTTCTATCTAGCCAATATAGGCATTAATCGCTTCCTGGTTTTCTAATCATTACCATTTTCATTCCCCAGGTCCTCCCAAATCCTTCTATATTCTTCACGGGATGGAGTGATCAGAACTGGAAACCACAGACAGAAAGCAGCTGAAGAGAATTTCTGTCATTAAAATATTCAGGCCACCTCTTTAATTATCTATTTGGTCTTCTAGGAAGTAGAAGTCTTTCCCCCAAGGAGGTCAAAGCAGAAGCTAACATTTAGTTCACCCTAATATATTAATGCTATTGAACAAGACAAGATTAATGAGGTGATGCCACAGTGTTCTTCTGCCATACTGTTATTTCCCCAATTGATACCTGTAGTTTTTACATAATTTCACATCTGCAGGTCAAAATTTAAAAGCAGATAGAAAAAGATGAAGTTTTAATTGCATTGTCCTACAGTGGTATTCTTTATCCCTAAAAAACTATGCACAGCCAGCAGCATTTGTCACGTATGTACACTCACATGGTACCACTCATTGGGGATGCAGGGACTTTTGAATTTGGGCTGGTCTAATGCCGTTGATGATGCACAAGAGGAGGATGCTAAAGAGGGCATGAACGTGGAAGAGCCTGTCTTTACATTGCTGGAATGTTACTCATGCTAAATAACATTAAAATATATTCTGCAGTTGCAGAGACAGAGATATAGTGCTGGGTGAAAGCCTTGGAAGACTGTCTGGCAGGGCCAGGAAAAGATACATGTGCAAAACCAAGTGGTGTTAGTGGGCCTGAAGAGTTAACGTTGATCCTGCTTAGAGTTTCACATCATCAGACTGTTTCTGTTGCTTGTAACCCAATAAAATTTTAAAATACTAAATTAAAGCTCGTGTGGGTTTGATCTTTTTCCTTTATCCCCCTTTTTTTTGAGTTAGCTGATTACACATCCAAAAGTTTAAAAAAAAAATAATCCAATTTTAATATTGAAAAACAAGTCAAGCACTCAAAAATAGAAAATGTCTAATTTATTACCCCTACATAACCTAGTTTTTCTCTCTTTAGGTAAATACACCATATTACTGCCTCTAATTGCTGAACTGGGTAATCCTCTTGGGGAGGGCATTTAATTTTGGACTTTTCATACTTCTAAACAGTTGACTTCATCAAAACTTTCAAAACCTGTATCTTCTTTTTTTTTAATGTATTATATGTATCCAAAACATCTATATTTGTTAATGGGGAGTTTAAGGGTTCTTCACAAGTGCTGTTGTAATACTGTACAGACTCTTGCTACATATATGTGAGTCCTTGAAGAGGTTTTTCTGCCTATGCATGCTCATTCTAACCTCATTGCCAGTTACACTAACTTTTTTATGCTTATTAGACTTTCCAGTGCATTTAACACAAAGCATACTCATTTTACCATGCCTTTCATATAATTGGAAAGGACCTCATATGTTTATTCCATCACAACAAGAAAAAAAGTAAACTTTCTAACAACATTTAGTCTCCAACATACAAGGTACAAAGTAGGTTCTTTTAGATGGGACTTCAGTAGATGCTCCTGTGTATTTGAAATCACTCCAATTTTTTTCTTCGAGTGTATATACAACGCTTACATACTCAGTGGCAGTCAGGAGAAAAGGAATAGTTCCCCATGCTCAGTTTTTGAGACGCAGTGTATGTTTGTGAAGGTATCTGGATGTATCCTCACCCTTTACCTTCATGTGTCCTGTGTACTCTGCAACTAGATGAATGCATCCAAATATCTCTGCCATACAAAACACATTCATCATTCTAATATTGTCATAATCGCATTTTATACATTTGTTTTATATATATTTTTTAGATATTTATTTTACCTATTTATGTATTTATTTATGGCCACATGCTCTTAGACTATTTTTAGACGACCAGTACACCTCAATCCTGTAAACACATTCACGCTTTCACACCCCGGCGCATCTCCTCTGGGTTGCAGAGGGGTTACCCACGCAGGCTCTCCCAGGAGGGTCATGGGGACGGAGGAGACCCTTCCAGATGCTGCTACTTGAGGGTTAGAGGGAGATTGAAACCGTGGCTTGGGCTCTGCTGCCCTCCGGTGGTCCCGCGGGAAGGGCCCGGGGCTCCCCGCCTCCAACCCCGCTGCAAAACAGATCCAGGACAGGATAATCCAGACCCCGGAGATGCCAGGTAGAAAGCCTACCCTTGTCTCTCCCCTCCCCAGCAGGCTGCGGCAGGAAAAAATTAAGGGAAAAGAAAATAAATGCATGCACAAAACTGAAGAAGGATGGAAGATGCTGGTGGAGAAACTGTATTTTATTCTTCAGCATGAATTTACACATCATACAGAGCATCATCCCCCAGGTGTCACTTTTGGAAGCGCTGACTCCCACCCATAGTGCAAAGCAACCAAACTATAGAAAGGCAAAAAGGAGAGAAGGCAGAAGGGAGAGTTGGTTTGTCTGTATCTTCAAGTGACAGAGCCAAAAACCACCGCCTGAGCTTCCTTATTGTAAGTCTGACTACATTTCTTAGGGCAGTGGTTTGCAACCTTCGCTGGCCCGCAAGCCAGGTGACACAAGCCAGGCAGCACCACACTTGGCTCTTCCCAGCAATATCAGATGCCCCCATGGGCAACTTGTTGTCCTTGGTCATGGTTTAGGGATTACCCTGCTGCATACCCACACGGTGTTACCCCCCTAGCACCGCACATCACAGATCCCTTTACCCTGCTGTAAACCACGGCAAGTTTGTATATCACAGGGAGGAAGACAATGAAAGATAACATTGTGTTATTCTATTTGTGGAAATTATGCCTTCTGCAGGATTTTCTTTCTCAAACAAATTTTGAGATGGCTTTTCCTAGACAAGATAATTGGCTGAAATCAACTCACTGTAGCCGTAAACACGCACATTTGGATAATGTTATAAAGGCTGCATTTAAAAGGAAGAAAAAAAAAACAACAACTGAGCAAAGGTTGATTGCTCCACATCATTATCTGCAATTCAGTTCCATTACTAGTAAATTATTAACTATATTAAGCTAACTTTGTTTAAGTCTGACTAGTCAAAACAAAAGCATTACTACGAAAGCATACAAGCTCTACGTAAACCAGAATTACAGCAAACTCTCTGCATTGTCTAGAGCAAGGAAGGAAGTCAGCAGGTAATAACACCACAGCAATAACACAGCCTCTGCTGCTTCCCCCAGCTCCACAAGTTTCTTTCCCTTATGGGAAAGAAAAGTTCCTCACTGGTTTCCAAATGGCTCCAGTTCCACCATGGCCAACTGCTAAGTTCTGAAATGTGTGTGCTGCTCACTCTCCTGCTTTTCTGCCATGGGACTGGAGAAATCAATGTAACATTTACAGCACCAGAAATACATGATCTACAATACATGATGTACAACCCTCTCCCCATCCCAAATCCTGGAATCTCAAGGTTTTCCTGGTATTTTGGCCCTATACACTGCAACCTTATCAGAACTGCAGAAGTACAAGACATACATACAAACAACCCCAGTATCCTTCCTGCCTGGATGTTTATAAACTACAGAATAGTTTTGGTGGAGAATTGCCATCAAGATCCATTTAAGCCACCTTCTCATCTTCTGTAAGCCCATTATTTGTTCCTAGTTTCCTGTATTCTTTGATCCCATCTTACAGCTGAAGCTTCTTACATGTTGACATTACACAAACAGGCAGATGTTAATTCAAACTACAAGTTTATTTTGGTGTATTTATCCAGTGGCTCATAACTGCGATTCATCTTATTCTAAATCTGTGCAAGGAATATGTGTACATTTATAATCCATTAAATATGAGATGTAATGATTCTGAAGAGTGTTATATCATAGTGTTCAAAAAAGTTGAGATTTTGTACCAGAGCACTAACTTCTGTGTTTTTCATGCCGTTAGCTGGCAGCAATGTGGACCAGGGTCTATGCATGGTCCATCACAACTACAGTGCAGGAGATGCAGAGCAGAGACAGGGACACCAGGGTGGCTTTAACATTCCTCTACACCAACCCCGCTTCCAGGTCTGGGTTATTAAGTCTTTCCCTTCACCTTCATGGCATTGCCACCCAGGAGCCCTGCAGCTTCATCACCCTGTACATCTTGGCCTGAATGTCTCACAACCTCCTGCACACGTGGGGAATTTTTCCCACAGATAGGAGACTTACTTAAAAATCCTTTATCCTGATGGACCTACAGGGCACAGGGCTTTACCTATGACTTGAGCATGACTTCCATTTTTTTTAGCAGTATGTTATTACAGCATGAAAGGGTAGCAGAGATACCTATGAGCAGCCCCTGATTTTGTGCTCATTCCCTCTAGAGCCTGGTGCTGATTTATAAGTTCAGCTTTACAACTCCCCAACTTCACACACCCTTCAAAATTAATAGTAAATAACATTGTTCAACTTAGCGCCGTGTACGCTGCTCTCCTCATGTCTCCCTAGCAAAGCCCTCTCCGCCACCGCCTCAGCTCGAATGCCTTTTGTTTACAATTTCACCAGCTGAAAGACTCTTTTGAGAACAAAT
>VXBJ01006941.1:264552-354590 GCA_013400055.1 Nycticryphes semicollaris
GGGAGTGAAAGAAAGAAAGCTGAAGAGGCCACTACGAGGATCTAATCTATGGCTAAGACCACCCCTTGACTGGCAGACTGCATTGCCATCAGCTGTATGCATCATGAACGCATTTAGGTTTAGATCAGCTGTCTGTGCCTTCTCCCTCATTAACATTGATAAAAGCGATGGCCTCTGCCGGGCGCACGGCATTCCTCAGCATACCAGCTGCAGCTCTATCTTAATGCATCCTATGGGCTTGGAGAATTAATTAGTTCTGATAGTCACCATGTTTCAAAATGATGGCTGTCATAACCCCACAGATAAAATTACACACCCCTAGAGTTTTCCACATTGCCCATTCAGACTCTCCATAGGCCACTGTTGGCCTCCTCAGATGTATGGCACTGGAAAGATTTAACTTGCCAAAACTTTTTTTTTTCATCTCTTTGTTATGTTCCAATTAAGTCCGTGTTAATCAAAGGCAGTATTTCCCAAATATTGCCCCCCCACTTTTCCCCAAGCCTCCTCCTAGGCAACTTGATGGTTCATGCCCCCCCTTCCTCCCACCTACAATTAGCATTCAGACGTCTCTCTTGGCAGAGCCAAAGCCTCCCTCCCCCTAGGAAGCTTTCTTCTTCTGAGTGCATTTTATCTTTTTCTACCCCTCTGCAAGGTGCTTTAGCCAGTTTCCAAACAAAGAGCAAAGTGACTTTCCTCAGACATGTGGAGCCTCAAACTGTATTCAGACACCCCTGAGACAGTTTTCCTGCTGTGATCGGCTCTAAAACAGAAGTCACATACAGTAAAAAACAGTAATTCATTTATTTTCTGCTGCTTACTTTCAAATCACTAAGAATATTAAATGTAGCTCAAGACTGCCATCACCCTTGACAGTCTTTAAGAGCTTTCTAACAAGGCTGCTCCCCTAAGAGGGGAGCTGAGCTGCAAGTAGGGTGGGATGTATCAGAAAAGCAGTACCAGCTTTTATTACTCAGAGCTCATGAATGTTCAGGCTGCAATGACTGCTCTGCTTCAAAATGGTCATATTTCCTTTTATTTCTTCCACTAAAATGGTGGTTTTGTCATATGACTATTTGTGAAATGGCTGTGAGCTTTACACGAGTCTCTGAGAGCTCATCATATGCTGTTCAGCCACCTCTGGTTGAGAGAGCTCCATGTTCAGAAAGTTCAGGGGAATGCTATACAATGCAAGTCATGGAGACAATAATCAATTTGAAAAATTTTAAAATGCAAAAAATTATGTGGTTGTTAAAATTATGTATGGGAAGGTGAGTACTGCAACCATCAAGTCTGTAACTCCACCAGTCTTAATTCACTTTTCAGCTGACTTCACGCACCATATGCCCAGCTCAGAAAGAACAACTAGCTTATTGTAACGCTGAAATAGCAGCACAAAACATTGTTTTCAAAAACACCTACATAAATAAACCATCACATTTTTTTCTGTTTGGTTGACTTTTTCAGAACAGAAATAGAAGGAGCAACTCAGAGTGAGGCAGTAGATAGATGAAGAAAGTAAAAAGGCAACTTAAAAGTAGGAGTATCCAGTTCCAGAATACAATAGAAGAGCACAGGAAGGCACGAGTGTGTGCCACAGCGCATGGTATTTGCAGTATTAAAGCACACACAATGACTCTTACTAATCTTCTTCCCTGGGCTGCTTGCTACCTGAAAGTTTTCAGAGGTACAAGGGTAACTAGCAGCTGAGAGTGGCCGGGATAGCCCCAGGGAGGCTTGGCTGGGCTCTTCCATGTCAGACTGATCCCAGCTTTCAGGTGTATCCTTGCTCACAGTCACTGTCACTGCCACATTCCTTGCTCTACTTTCCCTCACATGTATCAACATTATTTTTAAAAAAAATCCAAGGGGACCAGCTCCACAAACACGCTTGTGTTTTGATACATGTCACCTAAGGCTTTCAAAATTTTCACCTTCTTGTAGGAACCAGTTCCAAGGCCTCTCCAGCAGGACGAAGAGAGAGGCACAGCACAAAGCTAAAATAAAATATCCTGCTAAAGCCAGGAAACAGTAAGAGTAGGAAATGCAAAACCTCGAAGGTCTCAGCTGAGCTATATAAGCAGCAAGATAATGAGAATGCAGTAGCTTGCCACCATGACCCTGGAGGAAGACAGCCCCAGAAATACACGGGCTGCACAGCTGGGACAGGATACAAACACAACAAGGGCAGGAGCTGGAGGATGGCCAAGGCAAAAGTTGGCGATGCGCTAGGTAGGACACTGACAAGTCAAATCCCCACCAGGGATCCCAGAGTTGCACAGACTCCTCAGCACTGTGTGGCCTGGGCACCATCAGGGGAAGGGGAGGACGGACACAGGCCCTAGCCTGCAGAGACCATCATGTTTCTAGAAGCAAAGGAGGAAACCTGGCAGACAGGGCTTCCTGCCCATGCCAACAGCACAGAAACGGCTCTGGAGCCTTCTCGAGCAGCCAACACCAGCACGGACAAAATCTCTGGAGTCTTCTCAAGCCCTGAACAGGTCACCAGGACAGCGCCCTCCCATGCAAAGCACTATGTCAGGTCCCTGACTGGCTGTGGGTACACTGCTACACTGCACAAGCTGCTTCAAGGTGTCAGGGTGCCACCTTCCCAGCCCCTCGAGTCCCCAGGGAGCCCTGTCCTCTGCACCAGGTGATGTGTTAGCCTTTATGTCTGACTAGAGTGGGGCAGGAGCTGGCCAGGCAGAGTTATAGTTAGAGCCTGGCACAGACTGTTTTTAACCCCCATGAATGAGGAAAATCCCCATCACCAACACAAGGAAAGGGTGGCTGGTCCCTCTAGAGCAGGGAAAGCGGTCATCACGGTGGTTAGGAGGGAGGCCACCCTCCAACACGAAGGGAGAGGAAGGAAGGGAGAAAAGGGTTTACTTCACACAAATGCCTATACGGGAGGTAAGAGCAGATAACAAGAGAGCTGATGCGTGTTGCTTTTTATCTCGATCTACAGGACAGGAAAGGGACGTGCTTGATTTACTGCTCCTTTCATCACAGCCCTGTCTGAAGTGGCAACAGGCAAGAAGTCCAGCTGACCTCAAGCCGCTGCAGAAGCTGTCAGCTCCTACCGCCACACACACAGGGACAAGGCAAACATATTTTGTCCAGGTAGCACAGACCCTGCCCAGACAGATACCCTGCCCGTGTTCCAGCAAGGCACAACTGCAGGAAAGGGAGGAGAAATTTTACTCCCAAACGTCCCACGGATGGGTTATCGTCACATGGGAGAGAAGATCCTCCAGGATTTTGCTTTTTTGGGAAAAAAAAAAAAGAAAAAGAGCCATTCCTTCCACCAGCCCACATTGTACATTATATGCAAAACCAATGATGAAAGGCCTTGACCTCAGAAAAGAGAACTGGCACTTCTCAGGGCCATACATACTCTCAGCATGTACATGGCAGCTCCTGGCCGCTATCTTGTCTGAGTAAACAAGAAATGACCTTCCTCAACATATAGCAGAAAGGAACAGGATCTGATGAGTGTGCAGGAAACATCTTGCACTGCCGTCTCCTACTAGCAATTTTGCAGTACTGGGAGCATATAACAAAAGCAGATGAATTTGTGTGTTTTATGAACTCGCCACTGAGTTCTTTAGGAAAACAATGCAGAGTTCAGGATAAGAGGTTACAACTGCATCAGATGTCACATTTGTGGTCTAAAGGTGAATGCAGCATCTAGTCGCAACTATAAATAAGAACCTGGGAGAAAGCACTATGTTTTCATGTTTACAGCTGCTGTGGACTCTTCAAAAACTTAACCTAGCTTCAAAGTACAACTTTCTATCAAGGCACCCTTATGGAGTGCCTTCAGATGACTGAAAAATGATAATGTCAGGGGCACAAAGCAAAGCTGGAGAACCGGAGGCAGCCAAGTTATTAGGTATTTATACATGTTAGAGACTGCCCTTACAAGACTGACCAGAGCAGCAGCAAAGAGCAGCACTGGAAAAGAGATGAACAACTGAGCAGAAAGAGAAACAGTCTTGATTTTGGCAAATCATCTGTCTACTCATCACTCCTGGTCATATGCAAGTAACATAGTTGAGTTAATTTTCCACTGCTTAGCTCCAGGAAATCAGTCAAAATGATTTAACAATAATAACAAAAAGAAAAAAAAATAATCCCCCTTTCCCCCCTTTTTTATCCAGCTAACATCCTGGAAGATGTTCTTTTGGCCTCCTGAGATAAAGCCGGTAGTATTTCTCCCAGGATCACATGCAGGGGACCCACCCTTACATTATTAGGGCTGATAAGCCAACTAGCAGAGATCTTTTGCTCTGCCTCAGATCAGCTGAACAAATGTAACGATAATAGGCGTAGCAGTTATTCCAGTCCCCTATCCGTGCCCACCTAGAAGAAGAAAACATCTACTATCATCACAGTTCAGTGTCCTTGGTTTTGTACTGACAACAGCTTCAGAGAAAGGGATAAATGAACAAAGCCCCATCAGGATATCCTGTCATTCAGTTAGGAAGGGTTTATTTAGCTTTGCAGTGAAAACTTTCAGCAAAGACCCCGCATTTTGGAATTTTTCCTGCCTATAGGCAAGCTTCTCATGCTGAATCCTTCACTCATTTTCCTTCAGAAAGACAGGAACCCTGTTAAACTGTTTGCCTAAGAATGCAGAAGAAATAGTAGCTCTAACTAACAATCCTTTTACATCAGAATTTTAGTTCTTCTGTCTGGAGGGCTCTGAGGGAAAAAAAATCAAATTTTTCACAATGGAAAAAAATCCAGTTGTTTTAGTCTTTTTGGCTTTGAAGCTGTGTTTGGCATCACAAGTTCCAGATGAGGTAAGAACTGGCTTTTTTATTCAAGTAATGAATTATTATTTGTCTGTATTATACTATGCGGCAGGGGCTGTTTCACTGTTACAGAGAGACTAGTTATCAGATACTGTATCTGATAGAAGAAAAATACATATTTTAACAGTCACTGGTGCCATATGATACTGAATTATAACCCAAGAGCTGTGTAATTCAGTCCTCTCAAATACCAGAAATGCATCTGTTTGTTCTACATGAGAATTTGGCTCAAATGACGTTTCATGAATATGCTGAAAACATCTCTAAAAATTGCAAACATGGCAAAAGACTGTAGCTGACTTACTCATAAAAAACAACAAAAGAAAACCATTGGGATTCCTGATAAGTCAGAAGACAAAAGCAAAAAAAATTTCTATAGTGAAAATTATCCACTCTACTAATCACAAGGAGGAAAAGCTATTTCAGATAGGTGAGGGGAAGAACCTAAGGAATGGAGCTACTGGGAAAAATTGTATGAAGTTATAAATTTAAGTAAAACATTTGTAGACTTTTGAGGATGAGATGCATTTGTCACGTACAAATCCTATGGATCTGTGGAATTTCACAAATTTCACCACCCTCATAGAGAGGCAGAAAATATTGGGCTGAAAATCTGAACCAGGAGTTCAACAGCAAGACATGAACTCATTTAAACTGTCTCACAACACGAGGCTTTAAATTTCTGCATTCTAGACAAAAAATACTTATGGAAAAGGAAAAAAAAAAGATCAGGAGAAATTGTGGAGAGAGAAAAAAAGGAGGGAAGCCTCTCAGTTTTAAATGGAGATATACTTTGAAAAGTACAAACAAGTACTGGGAAAGGTGGTATCTTATTCCATCTCTACAAAAAAAGCAGTTAACAAATCATCTTTCTTCTATTTTTCATAATAGCAAAAAGGAAATATGAGGCAATGGGGGAAAGTGGAAATAACTCCACAATTTTAAAAAAAAATAGTTTTTATAGCTGGTGGTAGGGAAAGGGTATAAACTATTTTTATTTAGATTTTACCTTTTAAAAATCTCTTTGAATTTTCTTATTCCAAAAATTAAATGTTGTGGGGTGCCTTTTTATGACAACTTCTGCAGTGAGATCATTCCAGCCATTCCTGAACCTTAATATCCTACAAGTCCAGTAGTTTATCCAGACTCTTAATGGCTTACTGTGAGCACCTGCAAGGATCAGGGCTTCGGTGACTTGGTTAAAGACTCTGAAAAATGAGCAAACACTTTGAATTTATGATTCTTCAACATTAACAGTACTGATTTGACTTGGTGGAAATACTCATAGGAGTTATGTTCCTCGGATTGCGTGTTTGTGCTGTGTTGGTTCTTGCTCTGTTGTGTGAGTCATCTCTTATTAAGGATGGGCCGTTACGGTGGCTGCGCTGGTGCTGAGCACCGGGTGTCTGAAAGGCTTGAAGCTTTCAAGCCCCCTCATGTTGGTGCCTCCTGAGGTGGTTTAGTTTATGCTCTAGTTTGAGTTTGTGGGAGCCACCTTAGACCTGAAGCCCAGAGAACTGGGTCAAGTTCAGTGCTCCACCAGCACTGGGATCTGCTCAGAGGGCAAGCAGGCTGCTGGGTCTGCTCGGCATGGCACTTCTCACTGCTGCTTTGCCAAGTGTCTAAGTGAGCTGTAGCCACATTATACCCACATCTGGAAAAAAGCCTCATTTGTATTTCAGAGACACCTGAAATGCGTCCACACAGTAGTAAGAGGTTTCACTACCAAAATATAACTACTGTACCTGAACATTGCCCAAATTAGATTTCAATATTTAGAAAGACTGAAATTTGAACAATAGATAGACATTGAAATATACTTATAAACTGGGTGACAGCTGTCAACTAGAGTGCCTCAGAGCTCATGCAACTCAATCTCCTTATCAGTGTCTGTGATACATCCTCAGTCTTCACAACTGAAAACATGCTGCTATCACAATGCTGAAGGAAGAGTAACTAACAAGGGGAGAAACCACTGGGCTGAGGGCTTTATCTAGGACTACCAGGCTGTGGCACATGTATAAATCCTGCCCAAGGTGACAGTGTACTCTCCCAGGCCAAATGTGAGCTTCTGCAATGAGGCTGCAGAATCCCACATGTGCCCAGGAGGTCCAATGTTACCTGGACAGCACAGAGTTCTACGTGCACATATGTTGTTTGAGAATTCCTGCACAGAAATGCTGAAGGATATCCATCAAGAACACATGATGGCACTGCAGTGGGCCCCATCCTTGGAAGTTTTGGCTTGGAATACATCCTAGATAGCAAATGACCTGAAGCTCCTGCTGTGACACTGCTGCACAAAGGCTAATGGTCAATTTGCCAAGGTGAGGGACCTTGCAGGGGGAGTGCACAAGTCCCATTCAAGTGCACAGGAATTGCCTAGACAGGCTGGGTCTGACAATCCCTGTCCAGTCAGACTACTGCCAAACCGGACATGCTCCAGATGAAAGCTGGGGAATGACTCAAGAACTGGGAAACCAGAGCCATAGCAGGGAATTCAAGAGATGCTATTTATATAGGTGCACAAATAAAATGTACTTTGATCTCAGACTAAGTATTCATAAGAAGGGAGTAGCAAAATTGGTAGCAGAACAGCTTTCTACCTGTGGTGCAAACTACAGCGGAGCAAAGGCTGGAGACTGAAGCAAAACCATCACAAATTATGACCAAAGCAACACACCACAGTTTGTTTCTCCACAACTGACCATTTCCAAATCAAACAAACACTTTCTCAAAGATCTGCTTGTTCAAAATAGATTTAATGCAAGAATCTCCATTATCCCATATTATGCTCCTCTGGTATAATTGTTCTTCCACCTTTATAATCTGGGAAACTATTTAAAACATCAATAGACAACTATTTAAAAATTTAAATATTTTCAAATGGATGATGCTGCTAGAACTGGTCCCTACATACATACACACTGGCACTCACACACATATACATTGGGCAGGTACAGTTTTTCAAGATAAACATTAATTATTTCCTCACGTTGTCCTGGCAATGATTCAGACATTGCCTTAATTGACTACTCAACTGCTTAATTGAAATCCCCTTCAGAGACTTCTCATCAATTCTACTGTGCCAAACAGGAAGTCTGTTGTGGTCAATATTGCTTGAGTGAGTTAAGACCACCTAAATCGGTGCATACTTAGAGAACAGCAGATAAATAATTATGTTGGAATAGAAAATGGATCACTTCACAGTGCTTCCTCTCCAAGAACGATGATTTCATTTATTAAGTTTTGTTGGTTTTTAAAGATCACATTTTGCATTAGATCATTTCTCACCATTTGCAAATTATGAATTTCTGCAAATACCAGGAAGAAAGAAGATGAAGCCAACATTAGATGGAGTTCAGCAAAGACTTTTTGCTTTAAAATAGGTCATCTGTTTTAGTAGTAGGAAACAGACGCTATTTTTTATATATAGATACTTTCAAATCTATGACTTCTACAACCACAAAACACAGTGCCACCAGTATGACACTACCCTAAGCCTTTTCTCCTTTTTGCTGCCTTCTCAAGCCATTTGTCAGATTTGCATTCTTGAAACTAGAGTCTCCACAGCAAGGGGCACAAGCCCTTGGCATTTGAGATAGAGGACTACAGCCAGGTTTCCTGAGATGGGGTGGTTCCTTCTGTGGCTTTCTCTAGGTGAAAACAGGCTTTTCTCTAGGCTGCATTTCTCAGTGTGTGCTGGTGGGGTCAGGCCCACCACTTCTACCAGATTTCAATGCAAAGCCATTGTTTTCTGCCAATTTTAAAATACCAGCCACAGTCCTTTAATTCAGTACAGTGGTGCTGATAATATAAAACCTGCCTTTTGAGAGGAAGAAAGGTTTGTGCTGTGCTGTGTGTGCACAGAGACATGAGCAACTTCGTAACTTCCTCCACGCCCTATGTTTAGTCTTGTCATTGAACAGAGAAAGCACTTGCCAGCACTTGCCTTTCTCCATCCTGCTTTGGGCTTGTGAGGCAACCAGAACTAATGCTCTGCAGGCTGACGCTGTGTCAGTAACCCGGCTTTTAAGTCTGCTGAACTTATCATTTGTTAATAAAGCATTGTAAGGAGAAAAATGACACTTAGAAGGGTTTATCCTGCAGTGGTGGGGTATGTTTTGTGCAGAGAAGACTACTGCAATATGTGGTCTGTTTCCTAGTTTGGCTGCAGAACAGGGAACTCCTCTGAACAGCCTAGAGCTTCTGGCTGTGAGAGAGAATAAAGCTGTGTAAAATTTGTACTTTTTCAGCAATGCCACTGGGGACAGAGTTAAACCAACTCACGGAATTTTCTCATTCTTTTTCATTAATCTTCTCCTATTACAGACAAAGAAGCAATGTGATCAAAAGCTGCTCATTCGAATGAAAACTGAATGTGTACCTTGCTCTTTAAACTTCAAAACCCAGTGCCCTGCTGGTTACATCAAAATTACCAATGGGACTGGGATACCAGACTGCAGGTATCTCTTCTGTCAGAGCTTTTATCTGTGAATACTGTTCTCCATGAATTAGAAAATGTTAATTCGTATTAAAAATTCTGTATTTTATTTAATTTTCTTAAGGAAGATTTTCCATTGGCTTCACCAACTCTAGAACTCAAGCTTCATTCAGAGTGCTTCAAGCCTAGTTAATCAGCAAATGGTATATGAGGAAAATAAACATAGCTACTGAAAACCTATCAGATTTTCTTTTGAGTGATATCATAAAATCACTTCCTTGTTTATTCTGAATATTGACATGAATGATATATAAATATCGTATGACAAAATATATTATCATATAAAACATGTTTAGATATTATTCCTAGCACATTATCATTATCATATAAATAACAGATTTCTTCAAACTGCCAGACTGGGGAGGTGCTGGTGTGGTGGTGGGCAGGAAGAAATATCTCAAAAAAAAAAAAACTGAAAACTTGTTTTCAAAGTTAAAAAGAAAAAAAAAAGCAATAGTATTTTAGGGAAAGTGTAACTATTTTGAGCTTACTTAGCATTTAAAGAATCTTGAGAGTAAATAAATTTTAAAATATTATTTTCAAATCAAACCTTAGAGAAAACTGCTGTATTTAGGTTGTAGAAATGGAAAACAAACAAAAAAAATATATACTATGTAAAAGAAACAGCTCCAAGGATCTTTTCAGACCTTATGTTCCATGTATGTTCTAGTGAAGAAAAAAGGCAGATCCATACAGTTAAGTTTAAAGTGCTCTCATCTGAACTGAAGGGAGAAGAGGAAGTTAAGAATTTCATTTTTCCCGACAGGACACTTTTAAGTACTTTAAAGCAGCTCCAACTTATTTTCCTCAGGTATTATCTAGAAATTAAAGCACACGTCCTTTCTTTTCCGGGATGTCGACATCATTGTATGAAGGAATTTGAACAACCTGAGTGCTGCCAGGGATACTGGGGCCCAGACTGCATGGGTAAGATCTTTTATTTTTTTAATATAATTTAAATAGAAGCAAAGGATTGATTTCTTCTTTCAGAAATTATTACAATGAGAAGATTGCTCTTCAGAATTTATCACAGGGGTAGAAATAAACAGCAACTTTCAACCAAAACTTAGAGGATTTAGAGAGAAACACGTATCCAAAACTTCATTTAAAAGAAAAATGCATAGCAAAATTTTAAAATCTCAGGGAATCCCTCCTGGTTTTGAGATTTTAAAAGCAAATAATTTCAAGCCAATGATTGCAAAATGACTTTTCATTTGGGAGGATCCCCAAAACAGATTTTTCAAATGAAAATTTTCAAACTGCAAGGTTAAGTGTTCCATTTTAGATCAAAAATACCCTCATCTGAGTCTAAAATATTTCCAAATCTCTTAAATTCTTTATTTTTGAATGCAAGGAGGGTCTTTTTTTTTCAGCTCAACTTGAAATAGTTTTTCCCTCCAAGTATTTGAATACCCAGCAAACGCTAAACGCTCTTACTGAAGCAGGGGTAATCACAAGCACTTCTCTTCCCATTGCCACTTCCTGAGGAAAAGCCTTTCAGCATATATACAAGTGCATCAAACCTCAAGCTACTGAGGTGGGAATCAAGACCGCTTAGGAAGTTTCCTCCTTTAGTCAATGGGGTCAAGGCCTAGTTCAATGTGTGTGAAGTCCTTTTGTCTACAAAATAGATTAAAAAATATAATTTTAGCCCAAGCTATGATTTAAATACCGGTCATTTATCTACTAAAGCAAAATAGTCTTAAAGCTACTTCTATAGAAAAGATAGGCAAATAGCTGAATTCATAGTGTGTGGTCACGTCTTCTTCTGAAGATAACCACTTATGTGGTGATTTGCCATCTTTCGACCAAATGCAGTCTAAGTGCCCAGTAGGAGGAAGGCAATACTACATGTGATTATCATCCTGTTAATTTCAGGGTGCTCTGGGAAGCCACATGAGGGGTATCGAAGTTTTGAGAGAAGGGGAGAATTTTCTGAACCCAAGCTGAAGCCCTGCCTGCAATGCTGCAGGCAGAAGGCTGCAGAGGCAACGAAGCCCCTTCTTCCTTCAAACAAACTTCCTGGCCCCAAAAAGCAAAGAATCAAGGTCTCAGCATTGTTTCTGCTGTCATTCAGAAGAAGAAAATAGCTCTTTGCACTATCACAATCCCTCTAAGAACATATGGCACTCCTTGAAATGTTTGGAGGAAAGAGAATCTTTCCTGAGGCCAAAGAAAAATCCCTGACTAGGGGTTTACTTCACATTTAGCATCTGATGGCAATGACAAAATTAGGTCTTAAATAGCTGTCTGACTTCCTTAAACGATAGTACGTGCTGAAACGGAAAGGGTGAATGAAAGTTGTTTTATCCCCTTCACTCCCTATAAAGCCCCCCAAGACAACAAGCTGCATGCCCATCCCTCTGTAAAAAGGCATTAAGGAAAAGGGGAGAAGTGTGGGGGGTAAAAGGTTCACGGGAAAAGAATATGGCCTTTTAATGCTGCCAATATCATCCAGCCACAGATGCCCCAGGTGTGTAACTGATGGGCTTCAGTGGGAGCTATTCCCTGTCTCAGCTCTGGGCAAATATTTGTGTGGCTCCAAAGAAAAGCCTGGGTACCAACAGAAAGGTGTGCTGTATGGGCAACTGAGTAGAAAGCATTGTAATAAAGAAAAAAAAAAAGCGTAAAGGAAAAATAAAGGCTAAGAGGAAAGATAATAAGTCTAATTCTATCAAAAAAGCTGATTTGGGCCTAATTATAAAGATTTGACCTGTAGTCTCTGACAGATCTAAGAGCTAAGCATAAGCATCTCTTTCTTGCTACTTTTCAAAAAATATCCTCAACAAAAGCAAAAGTCTTGAGCCTTCCTGGTACCGGAGTTGTGGCAGGTGATGGTTCCAGCATCATTGCCATCACTGCTGCCCCCTGCAGCCCTGCTGGCTGGGCGAAGCACTTTATTTGCTTGACCAAACTCGTACAACAATATGGTGATCTGCTAAACTGATAAAACTGTCCCTTGGTGGTGGTATCAAAACAGGAGACAAGAGGTAGTGAAGGCAAGGGGAAGTGTAATGAATATCACTTGAAAAAAGAAACTGTTTTGTTAGCAATCTTAAAGTATGCTTTCCTATAATTTATACCACAAACTGAGTTTTCTCGTGATTTCTCTGTCTTTATACATTCAATAAAAGCATCAGTGCAGTTAAAATTGCTCCCGTTCAGAGTAAATTTTAAATGTTTTGAGTCTGCATCAGACGTAAAGATGAGATTTAGCTATCACATGGTAGCCAGAAAGCAAGACTCACTAAAAGCCACTTTAAATATTAAAGTGTATGTACTTAAGACTTTACCTCATTTCTGGTTATTTAATTTCAATTCTTAATAAATCTTTTAATTTCAGCATGTTTGAGAGAAACTCTACTAAAGTCTTCATCTTTAAATTTATTGTTTTTTGACGGGAAGCTTACTCAGATCCAACAGACTTCACAGAGTCATTATTACAGAATAAATAAAGAAATATTAATAGATTGGTATAAAGCCAAAGCCTTCACTAAAGTTAGGTGTACACATCTACTTATTTGCTCATCACTTTGTCCAAAGCAAATTGATTTTCATGAAAACTTACGCATCACTTAAACACTCTAAATCAGGATTAAGTTACTCAATGGGAGCATAAATCCAGTACTGCCCTCTCCACCCATACAGAACAAACTGAGATTCTCTATAAGCTATAAATCTACCAGAAAGGTACAGCAGAGAACCTATGAGTGCAATAGGAGTTTGATGCATTTAGATACCACTTGCATCAGGATTATGGTTACCTAATGGGAACTCCAGTTACAGGAAGGAAAAGCTTATAGAAGGGAGTTGATAAATCACATCCATGAAGAGGCTGTGCAACTATAAAAAATAAGGCTATCCCAAAAGGGGGAAAAATCTGACAGAACAGTCTTACAATTATTCTAGTGTGCATTTCCTATAGACAACCTTTCAGTAAAAAAACGAACATTGAAATATTTCATCCAAAGATTAAACTATTTTGATTTGGAAATACAATTGTTGTTTCTTATCCTCCACTGCTGGATGGGATTTTCAGTTAGATTCTGTCTCACCTGGTATGCCACTGCCTGTAATCATGGTTTTAGCACCAGACAATCTGAAGAGCATAGCACATAGCACATGACTTTTACCAATGATCACAGACCATTGTAGAGAAGCGGGTTATGAGATACCTAAATTTCAGTTTCTAAGATCACTTGAATCAAATATCACAGTTTTATAGGAAGTAGAAGGGAAAATTAAAAACTTCCCACATAAACCAAATGCAATTTGTAGGAGAAAGGAAAAGATTTACTTGAACTCTAATCTAGCATCAACCACAGTTCTGACAGCAAATTTTCAGCCAATCAGAGTTGTATTAACAACCAGAACAAATGGTCAGGCGAACTCCACTTGTATCAAAAAAGTTGACAGTTTAGCATGTCTGCGGATAGAGGTGGATCAGCAGGGGCAAAATCAATATGGTACTGCAGAATAAGAATACTGGTTTTGGTACAATTTATTGATTACAGTCACTAGCTTAAGTTCCCATTCTAGAGAGGGTGACTTTCTCAAGGCGGGTTGGAACTAGAGGATTGTTAAGGGTCCCTTCCAACATTAACCATTTTGTGATTCTGCGGTTTCTAGCCTGTCCAGGAGGAGCTGCATCACCATGCAACAAGAGAGGACGTTGCTCCCAGGGTATAAATGGGGACGGAACATGCACTTGTCAGGTATGCCCCGCTTCTTTTAACAATAGCACATAAGCTCTGCTAAGAAATAATGCATGTTATGTGGTATAAATGCACTAAATTAAAGTATTTTAGAAATAGCAGACATGGTCTGCTTGGAGCTCATTTTTTGCGTGGTTTGTACTAATCTTCACACTATTATTTCTACAGACTTGAGCATGTTTGGGTGATGTTATTAAAGAGCTTTTCCACCTTGCCTTCCAGAAACAGGTCGTTTGAATAATTCCTCTGCTTTTAAGAGTGTGCTATTAGTTATGACTTTTTGCTTGAATCAGAAAGGATTTGTACTTGAGACTAATACTCTCAATATAATGTTCCTTTGCTGAGAGTGCAATGTCTTAATGTACTTAATAACTTCAGTCAGAAAAAAATACTTTTTTTAAAAAGAAACTCAAATCTTTTCTTCCTCCCCCTCTACTGGTTAATCTTTCAATTACATCAAAAGCACATCTCCTGCAGACTTGCAAAAAGGAGGCTGAGTGAAAAGTAGTCAGAAAATGTGACCCAACAATTGTAAGAATGAGTTAGTCATTAGGCTTGATTACTGATCTTCATTATTAACTTGACATTCAGAACATCCGGTTTGATTTTAAGTGTAAGAGCTAAAAAAAAAGGTTGGGGGAAAAAATAATTCAAAAGACAATGTTTTCTAGATTGCAGTAGCCAACTCTGATTTGCTGACTGAACCATTGATATTATTTTCTTTTGGCAGCTACACATGCTGTTTTCAGAGTGCTAAGCATATATCTATATAGAGATAGGTAAGAAACTTAAGTTCTGATTTCCAATCTGTAATTTATAGGAAGGCTTTGGTGGGACTGCCTGTGAAAAATGTGCTGAAGATAATTTATTTGGTCCTCAGTGCACATCAGGTAAGTTGGAGCTTTCCTTATTGGTGTGGGGAAAAGAAGATGAGTGAAAGCTGTATTCAGACACTACAAAATTGCAGTGAAAGGAGTAGGGAGGTGTAAGAGTTCACCACTAAGAGCTGCTGTCTGCTTCAGGGAGTTCAACAGGGAAAGGAAGCAGTCTGCTACTCAAGTCTTTATTCACAGTATCCTGTGCCAAGGAGCTCCATAATCTAGTCAAAAGTATGAAAGCAGATTAATTTGGTTTTATTTTGGTTTTTCACTGGTAGATCATTGGTTGTCCATACTTCTTTTAGGAGAAGCGGGACAAGTGAGGGATCAGAGTTCTGTGTGCTATTTAAAATGTGTATGTACCACAAGTGTATATATTTGCATAGTATTTTCCAGTTTCACCTGTTTCTTGTTGGTTTCTGTTATTTTATTTACCTTCCTGGCCCCTACTGAGCATTACACAAACTTATCAGAAAACTGCCTGAAAACAAAATACTAAGAAATGCCTCTTTTTAAGGTGGTAATAGTTGTTTATGGCCAAGTAAAACTCTTTTTGATCCCGCAAGATCTACATAAAGTTACTTCTAAAAAGAGTCATGAATAGTCTTACTTTAAATCATTTGTGTTGGCCTTTCTACACTAAGCCTATATCACTGCTGATATAGGCTTAGTGTAGCCTATTTTAAAGCCCTTTTTCCACCAGCTGTCCACTGGATGCCAGTGTTGATACACAGAAATGCAACTGAGCCAACAATTTAATGAAAATGGGGTACTTGAATGAATTCAGTATCATAAATGTAATTACTTTCTAAGAAGCTGTCAGAGAACTCAACTGCATATTAAGCAACATTTTACACTTCACCTTTCAGATATTTGAGCTCCTCCAAGTTTTCTAAGCCCATATAAATACTTCACATTTGTGACTAACTGCCTTTCAGCAACACATTAGACATTTCTGGGTTTTATATTATGACTATTAATATAGGTAGAATGTTATTAGTGAGTGTAGTTGATTTGCATGAACACAGGATATGTCTGTAAAGGGAAAAGGATACACTACATCACTGCAACTTAAACATGAAATCACCAATACATCTATGTGTCTTGAAGACTTTTCCCAGTGTAACTTTTTATAAAGCATCATTACCATAATTGAAACAGTTATAGCTATAAAGCTTTTTAAGTATACTTAAGGCTTCAAAAACCACTGATAAAAGGGTCTCATAGATGCCTGGACTTGGCATATAGCATCTTGTGTGCATACTGTCACAAGGCTTATAACCTGAAATGACAGAACACAGGAATAGTACCAGAAAAAAGCCCGAGACCTACACAGTAAGCAACTACCCTTCTAAATAAATAAATTTTATTTAGGGGGGCCGGGTATGAGCAACTACTCAGTTTGGTGTTTATAGCATGTGTCCTGAAGGTTTTCAGGCCCCAGGCTATTAACAGCCTGCAAAAAATCAGTATGTTATTTACTGATGTATGCAACTGAGTATTGATCTTCTCATTAATGGAAACCTATATGTTCAGGAACTCAGCTGCTGTTGGCCAGGACACTATTTGCTATGGGTAACCACGAACAATGTCTTTTGGAATACAATTATTATTCAGTAAAGCCTATCCATCCCTCTATATAGTTTGCAACTGCGTTCATGGAGTATGCAACAGTGGAATTACAGGAGATGGAAGAT
Organism: Nycticryphes semicollaris; assembly: GCA_013400055.1. NCBI lineage: Eukaryota > Metazoa > Chordata > Aves > Charadriiformes > Rostratulidae > Nycticryphes > Nycticryphes semicollaris. The sequence continues at coordinate 281,167 of VXBJ01006941.1, forward strand.
GCACTTGCTTGTCTGGATACAAAGGGCTCAGCTGTGATCAGCGTAAGTGAACTATTTTCTGTATAAGATGTATTCAACAGCTCTGATACAGTTAGAACTGGCAAGGATGGCCATAAAATTAGTCTCAGGTTAGAAGGTTAGTCACTCTAGAGCAATCAAACATACACTGAACCTCACACCCTGTGTGTGAGCTCCCATAACTATTATCACCATTTCAGTTGCCAGAAAAAAAATGATGATACTGACGGGATCAATGGTCTCTAGGTCAGGTGTTCTTTGAACTAGCAACCTGCAGAATGCAATGCCTCCTGGCACACTACGCAGTCACAGCTTAACCTGTCACACTCTGTCCCTCAGCAATAGCTGAATGTGAGGCCTTGCGGTGCCCTGCAAACTCCAGATGCACTGCCTCAGGAGAGGATGGAAGACAACTGCAATGCATGTGTCTGCCCAACTACCACATGGATGGTACACAATGTGAACGTGAGTAATTTTCAGGTCCACCGAGTTCTTCGTGTACAACATCTTTGGTATCAGACATTGTGTATATATTTGAACCAAATCTCACTACCTAGTTGTTCTTGGGTTAGCATCACAAAAGCAGTCTCATGCACAAACTGGATACCTTCAGGGTGAAACTAAACCCTACAATGTGTTTCAGAAGCACATCAGCCCAATTTCTAACAAGCTTCAGTCAGTGCAACCAGACTAAACTAGTAAACCCCCTTGAAACAGGTAGTATTGATGCTGGTTCAACAGTGCTTACAAATCCTATCATGTCCCTCTACTTGCTGAAGTTCAGCCCCATAGTTTGCTTCCATAAAAATCAACAGCAACCAAGGGCATGTACTTATTGAATATTTATCATATGGTGGCTCAGCTTCGTCACTAAGCATAAACTCTACAAACAAGTAAGGTTCATGTTAGCTTTCCTATTTTTATGAAAGAAAAAAAGCTATTAGTATCTCAGCTAGAGGTAATAGTCCACCTTAAAGCTGTCTTTACAGTGTCCTCAACTTGCCATTGAATGCTCAAATTAACTATACTACAAGAGTTCAGATTTTCTTTCCTCTGCTCACAGTATGTCTTACAGCACCAGGTCTTCCTTCTAGACCAATTGCAATGAAGAAAATGGCTGTATCTGATGCTGGAAGCCCTGTTTAGTAACTGTTGGCATGAATCAGGCCACAAATACAATATTTATTATCCTGTCTGGAAATATTTACATCCAGTCCTCTTGGTCCTAACTATGGTGTCATGGTCTCTGAACAAGGTTGAACACCACCTAAGAGCAAGACATCAGAAAGCCGCTCCTTGGGGAATGTACTGTTTTTCTAGTAGGCAGCATAGGCAAGAGAGAGAAAAAAATTGCAGCAACCAGCAGAAAAAAAGGATGCTAGTATCCCCACCTCTCTTGGGTGCTGCATTGATGTCGTCCATGTGGATGTTGCTCCCCTCTCTCAGCACCTTTAGATACTGGGGTCATCTATGGCTTAAGCCAGTGTTCTTTATTTTGACTGGCTGGGAAGCAGAGGACAACACAGCTAAGTACTTATGTGAGGATAGTAATCACTGCACCAGACTCTGCTTGGAGGTGATGTCACTTGTAGTCGATTTGAGCACGTGAATATGTGTGTACATGCATGATTCCACAGCAGAAGAGAAGCCATGAAATAGTGAATCTGAGCATGGCCAATTCTCTCCATCCCAGCTGAGAGGGAAGGAAAGGAAAAGGGGAGGGGAAGACAGTGAGCAGGCACCACACCTTTTAGGCGACTCCAGGGCCTGACACCTTCCAGCTACAACTTGTGATTGACCGTATCCTACACTGGATGCAAAAGTGTGAGAAGGTGTTCTCCAAGCACTGCTGGACTATAAACAAGAACAAACAATGCCAGGGACTTGATAAAAAGGGCTCATGGAAATAACTAGTGAGCTTCCAGTCCAGTCCTGAAACTACAGCGGTGTGGAAGACTCAACTAAAGCACTCGCTGGCCAGTTTTCCATGTAGCTGAATGGATGACATTATATTGTTTAATTACCGGAAAGAAAACAGCAAAGGCCTATTGTATTGAGAAATATTTTCCAACTGATCTAACACATGCTTAAAGCTTGTACAGACCTCATATCACCTACCTGACCTTCTGTGGTTAAAATCCACCAGAGAACAGAGAAATAGTTGTGATATTTTAATGAGCACATTACCTGTTTTAATCTGTTTATAATTCAGTTTGCCAAGTTAAGAGATCATTTCTGTTCAAAAGAAAACAATTGGTTGCTACATTAGCATAAACACATTCCTCCCTTCTGTCTTCATGCCGCCACTGTACTTCAGACTTGGCTGTTATGGGAAGTTTAGTCTACCCAGGCTTTGTTTGCCATGGAGGTGCTCTGGCAAATCCTCATCTTCAATTTCACAATGGTGGTCAATAATTCACTTACTTCACTTTTTTTTTTTTCCCCTCACAAGCTATCAACCCGTGCTCTAAAAATGTCTGCGATCCTCATGCTGACTGCATTTACCTCGGACCAAATCAACACAAATGTACCTGTCGAGAAGGTTACAGAGGAGACGGTCAAGTCTGCTTACCCATAGACCCCTGCCAAACAACATATGGAAATTGCCCTCCACAGTCTAGCATTTGCATATATGACAGTCCAGGAAAGGTTAGTGTTGAACGTGTGTCCCGGACATTTCCTGTGTCAACTGCCTAGGAAGGAATTAATGATTTCTCTCCAAAAAGAAGATACAAAGGTATAGGAAGAGGCCTCAGGGACGCCAAGCTTTACTCCTAGCTTTGGTATAAGCCCTAACAGTGACAAGGAGTGAGTCTCTTTACCTCCCTCTCTAAGCATCTGTGTGGTGCTTTTCCCCTCTGAAAATGGAAATGGCAATAGTGTTCTTTTTTTCTAGAATATTTTGGCTCAGATTTGCCTCCCCAGAACAAAGGCACTGAAATGAAGTTTCTCCCAGTTAAATTTTCTCTCTCTGACCACAGGGGGCTTGCAGGAACAGCAGGCTCCTTACACAGGTACTTGCAGACAAGTGCCTACAGCGAATGTATTTAGGAAAGAAGTAACCTGGGTCTTTAAGGCACCATATAAAAGCTGCATATTATTCCCACTGTTTGTTAACGGGCTCAGGTTTCCATGAAGAACCAAAAAGGGAGTTACTTATCCAGGGTCATCCTGTGGTTCATGTTCATATAAGTGCTGAAGTGCCTTACTCATTAATAATACGCTTTGGCACTCGTTATGGGAAGCAGCGGCTGTGGGAACGGAGATAAAAAATGTGACCTACCCACACTGATTTAAATGTTTTCTGGTCACAGAAGCAAATCTAAAGGGGTTTATCCGAAGAAAATTTACCTGAAAGTCAGTGGTTTTCTAGAGTGGATAAAACCTAGAATTGAGTTGCATAAATATGGATAAGCTTTATATTTGTATCTGAACTCACCAGGGATTATCTAAGGTTTTGGAATGTCACTGTCTTTAGACCCTAGTTCCAAAAAGCATGCTGTGCATGTCTAATTTTTCTCTCCCATCCTCTTGATTTAGTCCCACTGTGAATGCAGGGAGCATTATACAAACTTTGTACCCGGGAAAGGATGCAGCATGATGGACATCTGTGAAACAAACAACACCTGCCATAAAAAAGCTAAATGCTCAATGGCCGCACCAGGACAGATTACGTGAGTCTTTTTGCTTATTATATCTTTCACCCAGTTTCTCCCTCCTCACCCTCGTAAACAGGTTTCTAAAACAAATCCAGTGGATGAACGCCTCCTGAACTTATCATTAATAGTTTCTTTATCAAGGACAAATTACAAGATATAGTGGGGTTAGGGTCAACCAATTAGCATCACGTTTGATTTCATCAGCCTAACTGCTAACATCTACTAAGTTTTATTTTTATAGCACTCAGAGGTCATTGCAACACTAGTAAATAAAAAGGACCAAGACATCTTTGCTGTTCCTCAGGGCAAGCAGCATGCTCTGGCTCACAGCTCAAGTCTCCTCTTCTTCCAAAACAGAGTAACTGCCTCTTGGCAGAGGTCCCTGGCACACGCTATCCCTTCAGCTGTGCCTGGGCACTGCCTGGGAAAAGTTACTTGGTGTGGGCCAGAAAGAGGCCAGGCAGCATGCTAAAAATTAATCAGCATTAATTATCATGGAACAGCTCTGGAGCCCTGTCTATTTTTAGTAGACTAACACTAGGGAATCTGACCTCCATGCTGTGAAAGCAACACAAACCTTGGTAGATTCTTCAAAGCCTCAAGTTAAGCATGTGGGAAACTGCAAAGCCTCTGGCAGCATTTGTTTTCCTGCACAGAAATTTGCTAGGCAGATCTTAGGAAGAAAGTCACTTTTAGCACTGAACTTAAAGCTATCTTAAGCCAAACAATTTGGATTACATGTTTATATAGCCCATTGATGACTAGTATTGGGTTTAAAGAACTGTCCCTGAAATGATAGTTTTTAGGAGCTGAGGGTTTGAATGTGAATATAAGCTGGGAACAAATTACTTATCATATATGCCTATAAAGACAGAAAGTGTTTACTCAGGAGAGTATGCTTGTTGCCAATTCTTGCTTCATCACACAGCTTTCTCTTACAGTGTAATATCAGCATCACTTTTGTGTAAACTATTGTGCATTTCAAACAAGTTTATCTAGAATATCCCCTAGTTCATTTATAGAGTGTACTATACTAGTCAAACGGCACTTAGTGTATACTTACATTATTCTTTCTATAGTATAGCATAGTATACTTCTGTACTGCACAACATGAGTTGAAAAAATAAAATTCCACATCACATAAAACAGGACCTTTCTTTCCCAATTTGTTGCAACTCAATTTTTGACAGCTGAGGAAGTTTTGAGAATTTTACTATGGGAAAATTAAAAATTTATGACTGGAGCAGAAACAAGCAATCCAAATGTTTTGCACATCATTCATTCGATGACTTCACAGTAAAAACAAATACAGAAGAAAGGAGGGATTCAAATCAAACTAAAACTGTCTATTTGGCAAAAAAACTGAAATTCTACTGAACGGTTTCTAACTAAGGAAATCCATTCATGAAAGAAACTTTGCAAAGAAAAATATTCATTGGTAAATGTGGGCACAGTGAATTGCTTCTTATATGTGACAGACACTGTATTTTGGCTGCATTTCATTTTAAATATATTTGGGAGGGCTTTTTTGGTGTTTTTTTTAACTTCTTCTAAAACTTAAAGCTGTAACAGAGGCCACAAGCCTGCATCGATTCCTTTCTTTTGTTTTTGGTTTTGTTTCCATTAAAGATGCAGTTGCACTGCTGGCTTCCACCATATAGAGCCACTTCTACTTTCTCCAGAATCAAATTACCTGTACAAAAATAAATGCCTTGGACAAATATGTAGAAAAGACAAGCATTTAGTGTGTGAACATAACAACCTCCTGGAAAATCGAGATTTTTTTCCCCCCATATATATCTTTCCTAAGTGATCACTGGCACTTTCTATGGCAATGCTTCAGTACAGTAATTATGTTCACCCTTGTCCAGAAGCTACAAAGCTTCATCTGATGCAGAGCTGCACTGCATATTAGACCATAGCCTCTCTGGTTTCTGAGCAGAACTAGCTTTCCCTTGAATAAACTCAATTATTTCCTTTTTTTAATCTTATGCAAATTTTTAATCTAACTATGTCTTCTATGTAGAAATTAATAGCTTCATAAACCAAAAGTCTAATATACAAGTTTCACGTAAAATGGAGACAGAAGGCCGAGTTTCTCTTTTCTTGAGAGGCACAGTTCTCTTCCCCCTCCTGGGTAAGCTGAATTAGTGACAGTTCCCATCTTTTCCAGTCCTGCCTTTGCCATCCATCATGAAAACATCAAGCAACTCAGTTTAAACAGTTCAGTAGGGTTTGTTGTACAGCTGTTCCTCTATAGAGGCACCCAGCCTGTACAGTACACAGTGCTCTCAAAGTAAAACTTACACAGTATGAGTTACTAATCTGTAATTGCTAAATACATTCCTTTGGTAGTTAAATCCAGACTGTGTTACTGGACACCCAGTCAGTTATAAGCAATACTATCCTCAGAAACAAAATTTCAAATTACATAAGTATTTCTGCAGTTCACTGTGCCCCTGGAAATGACAGCCCAAAAAATTGCTATATTTAACCACCTGCTTATTTATGTCCATTTGATGAAAAAGATAGGAGAGTTATATTTAGAAACTTTGATCTGATTTGTGTGATATTTCAAGGGTAGGGTTTTTTTCTACTAAACTATTCCTTGGCTCCTTTGAAGGATTTTTTTCTTCTCTGCTCAGAAGCGATGGGGGGTGTCTACATCAATACAGTGATATTTACCCCCTCAGAAGAAAAGGATTAGCTCCCAAGGAGTAGCAGCTCCTCACTCCCAGCACTAAGCCTTTTTATGCAAGCTCCAGAGTCACATCCTCTGCCCAAGAGATCCCCTTAAAAAGAAGGGGGCTCAACATCAGAATTACATCATAAAATTTTAAGATGCTTTTAGACCGCTATTTTTACCCAGGGCCAGGAATCAAAGCTTGTGGTTCTTAGTCAAAATCCCAGTAGCGCCCCTGAGTCTATATGCAGCCCCCCAGACTGCAGGGACTGTAGAAATTTTCAAATATTGCTATGACCAAAGAAACAGTTATGATAGAGACCGTACGTGGGAAAGAGGAGATGATTTGGCATCAGGTTGACACTACTGTGGGATTTGAGTGGCAGATGTGTGTTTGTAACAACAGGCACATGCGAATGATTAGGTCATTAGTTATATAAAGAACATCTCATCTTTTGCCTGCGTGGAGTAATGTCCCTTCTCTAATGATGCCTTCAGAAAAAATATGCAGAGAAATGAATCATTATGGATAGGGCTTATACGAACGCTGAACGTGCTAGAGACTTCATTAGGAAAGGCACTGTTAAAAGGTGAAGTTTGGCAACACATACCATACGGTTGTTTAGCCTCCTAAATATAGTCAGGGTTTCTTTCTGTGCGTGCTACATGTTGACAAGCACCTGCTTTAATTTTAGCACTGAAGATGAACAAATGACTGAGCTGACACCCCCAGCCAATCTCCCAAGAGCAGCCAAGTAGAGGCTTTTTCTGAAGTCTGCAACAGAAAGAGACAAGATTGGCCAATCCAGCAGGCATGGACAGCCTCTCACATTGAGGCAGGCTTAAAGAGTCCAGATTTTTTAGAAAGTACTAACCACTTTTCCTAGTAAATAATCAGGCTGACACAAGATCAGGACACACACAAGCCCTAGTTGCTCTTTGAAACTCACAACCCATTGTACACATCAGTACCTAATAGCAAGCACATGTCAATCATGTTGACAATCAATATTTTCTTCCTCATCTCTCTTGTGAAGCTGAGGTCTTTCACGGACATAAGATTCAGTTTTCATGAGGTGCGCTCCCTCCCTCATAAGACAGAAAACATCAGACTAGCACTTAGTGGTGTTCTTCCATCAATTTCCTTTAGATTTTGCCCCAGCTACTTCAAATGCAGCCCATCCCAAGGCAGTGAGGATATTGAGCCCATCTTGAGGCACTAGCTGTCATTCTCACAGGCACCACGACCTGACCCTGCTTTGGACATATTTGGACATTTTGACTGGGTCAACCGTACGGCAGTGATACCTCTCACAGGCTGCAGTCCCTAGGGGACAGTTGGGGTGTTACAGATGAGATACCATTTCCAGTTCAGAGACAACAAAAGCATAAATTTGAAAAAGCATGAGATTTTGTGCTTCAGCAGCTTCAGAAAAAAAAAAAGAAAGATAATGTTTAAGTAGCATTGCTGGTTGTGTTATTTAAAGGGCAGGCTAACAAACAACCAATTTGTTGAAAGGTCTGACACCCCTGCTTGCCTTTTTCTACCAGTCCCATACATCTATCAGACAGATGAGCTGCCATTACTGCCTTCATACATGACTATCAATATTCTTGTCAAGCCCCACAGAGTGAGTGGGGGCTTCACACAGTGCCTCCCCACTGCAAGGGTGGCACCCCATGAATTTCTTCACTAAAAGGGTTATCAAACATTGGAACAGGCTGCCCAGGGAAGTGATGAAACTGCCATCCCTGGAAGCATTTAAAAGACAGGTAAACATGGCGCTTAGGGACATGGTTTATGGTGGTTTTGGCAGTTTTAGGTTAATGGTTGGACTTGATGGTCCTAAAGGTCCCTTCAAACATATGATAATTCTGTGAGAGGCTGTAGCCTCTCCTTGCCCACAGGCAGGCAGCCCCAGTGGCTTTCTGGGCTCCAGCAACCACAAAATCTGTGGACCAGAGGCTGCACCACATCCAGGGGTGACATGTAGTCCCCATTTAAAGAAGTCCTGCAAGACAGACAACACTGCTTCCTGGCCTGGCTGACAAAAGGACATCACATCAGACAAACAGCCACCAGGCTGCCCTACATGCTGACATACTTCACAGCATGCAGAAGTAAAGATTAAACTGAAATGCATTGGTGTTTCCTGAAAAAAATGCCTTCAGAGAAGCAAAAGTTAAACATCTGGTGCAGAGCCTCAGTGACACCACAAAGTATCAGCATGCAGCTTAAAATGTTCCTTTCACAGGTGTACATGCCAGAGGGGCTTTGTGGGGAATGGATTTGTGTGCTACGGAAACATCATGGAGCGCCTCCGAGACCTGAATGCAGAAGTGGAAGGACGGTGGCAGGGCAAGCTGACATCTGCCTTATCTCTCATGGGTAAGCGATCACATGCAAACAGAGTCAACTCCTGCTAGGTGACTTGGTCTTCCCACAGTGCTCTCTTCTGTAGGAAGGTTCCACTAACAGCATGACATAGCATACACGCTACTCCCCACAGACTCCCTCAGACCACCTAAAGCTGCCTTTGCTCAGCATGCCATGAAATTAGCAAGAATTTCCAGGCAGAAACACTAAACAAATTCCCACAACATTTGGAATAAATGGGATCATCCCACTTCTCATTTCATGCTCCCATTGATTTCAATAATTGAGACTTGATCTAGAACACCACACAGAAGTCCCTCAAAAACATTAGGATTCCCACCTGAGTCACTCTTCCCTGGTCCCCAGCCATCAGCTGTGGCATTGCTTTCACCAGGAAGGAGGAGAGAGGCAAGGGGAAGAGACTGATCCCATCTATGGTTTCCATTACCCTCAGGACCCCGTCTTCATTATCTTCTGTTGAATAATTTGAGTTATGAACAAACACTACTAGAACCAAGCCAGCTCTTTGAGTTAACTTTGTAAATATGAAAAATTTCCTCGTCTAACATAATTTGGTCAGTCCTTTTCACCGATGCCAGTGATTAAAATAAAGATCCTGAACTCCTGACCAGAACAGAGTAAGAATCCCCCACAGCTGGCCAAGGACAAAGCCTGGCAGGGACTTTCACATTCAGCACTGAAGACCAAAATCCATTGCCTCAGCACTGAGAGCTCAGTTGTGGTTTCTCTGTGTGTTTCTTACATTTCTGAACAGCATCTGACGTGCTGGGCATCACCATTTGTTAACAACAATCCAGATTTTATGTTCTTTGTTTAAGTTTTTGACTTAAATGTGCCATTTGATTTACTAGCAGAAGCTACAAAGACACGTTACTGCACAGGCCATTTTACGATACATTTATTCCATATTAAAGTCTTTCAAAAACTATGGAGAACATACTGTAGAACAGTCCACTTTTTTTTTTTAAAAAACGCATATTAATTTTGGGGAATATTTCCTGCTACAACATACCCATAACAACTCTAAAGATTATTTTTAGTACTGATTTTAAGCCTCTGGAAAAACAGCTGAATGAGATAAATATTTAATGCCTTCAGCTACAGAATCAGGGGTCTCATACTGCTGGAAACAGTACTGGAAAGAGAAATAACATCTGGGTAGCAAATTAACTTTAATTAACTTTCAGCGCATCAGCTTTTATTACCAGCTATGCATTTGCTGATATTTGTACTACCAGCAGGTTATCAGCAGCATATCCCTCACTCGACGAAGACTGAATTGATTTAAAGCAGGAGGCTGTCTTCCTGTAAAGACACATCTCCAAAGATACACTGTTTTCAACTCCACCATCGTGTTCTGCGTGCCTCAGAATCCACGGTGTCAGAAGCACTCTGGCTTGCCTCATCCTGTTTCAAATATGCAGCAACATCTGTATTTCACACCCCATCTGCCTCTCATCTTTCAACAACTGGGATTTTAGATATTAGATTAAGTTTTAATAATCACAAATAGTGTATTTTCTTATACTGCCATGACATACCTGGCACAGATTATACAGCCCCTTCCTCCAATGAGCTTTTCTATACACATTTAAACTTCTTTTACCTCCCTCCCCTGCTCTCTCTCTTCATAAGAAAATGTCTATGAATGGCCACTGAGTACTCTGGGACCATTTACCGTGCTGGTACCGACAAACAGGGGCCTCAAAGGTACAAATGTAAGTAAAGAACAGAGAAGGTTTTAAACTGGGGGGTGGGAGGGGGATTTAGCTCCTCTGAAATCTCATTTGTGTTAAAAGTATTTTGAGTCAACGGATTCAGAAGAACATTTTGCTCTAGTATGCTTCTGGATACATTTAAAAATATGACCTAGAAATTGTCTTTTTCCTACCTGAAAGAAAAGCAAAATAATTTGGCAAATCAGGGTAGAACACAGTCATGCCTCAGGTAAGTTTTGGGTTGTCTTACATGCGTACGCTCAAGGGTTTTGCACTTAATTGAGATGGGGGATGAATTAAGATCTGTGCAAGTGGTGAGCATCCATTACCTTCAACTGAAGTCAGGACAGCTCTGGAGGCACTTACTGCTCATGCTGTGACATAAAGGTGTGATCTGACAGCAAGAGAAGCCTCCACTTGGTTCAGACCCTACCACCTTACTTCAGAAGTAAACATATAATTTCAGAATGTAACAGTTAGAGGGGAAATAAGCATTCACTGTAAGATATTATTTCTTTTTTAGATGAAGCCTGTACTGAAATAAATCTCTGTTCTTCTGCTCTTCTAGATAAAGGATCTTCTGAATAATAAACAGAAAGCACAGTACTTTGTGAAACTCCATGTAATTGCTGGTCAACTGAATATCAGTAGCTTGAATAATACTAACATAATATATACTTTGACTGGCAAATCAGGAGAGATATCAAAGGGAGAAAAGGTAAGTGACCTTCTAGCCTACCTCAGCAAGAACACTACTCTCCATTCACTCAACAAGGAGGATGATAGGTCTTTCTGAAGCAAGCCATCAATCTACAGATAGCTGGTGGATTATGAAAAACCACAACTGTGCCTAGACATCAAGCTACAGATAGCTGGTGAATTATGAAAAACCACAACTGTGCCTTACAAGGAGTTCAAATGAAACTGGAAAGCTCACCAATATCAAAGGTTCCACTAAAATCAGTGAAAACAAATATTACCTTTAGAGATGCATCACCACTGAGTGACGCAGCAGTCTAACACAGACAACTCTAGAAATGTTTGCTAAAATTAAGTCATCTGCAAGTACAGGCAGCAGAGCTGGGGGCTACATTAAAAGAGCCTAGGTGGAAGGGGTATGAGGACAGAAAAACCTAGAGCTTATGCTGGAAACCTGTGTCTACTGCTCATGCAGAGCAAGAGCCAACTGCACTGCAGAACCCACCTCCCGCTGAGTATCAACATCCTTTGAACAAGGCAGTATATAAAAGTCTTCAATGCAAATAAAATGCATGTGGCGATTTATCATGAAAAACATGATGTTCATCACTGGCCCAGCTTATATGATGCCAGAAAACATGAGGGCAGTCTGATACCATGGTTTAAAAGAACTGGTCTCTACAGCTGATATACTAGATTTTGTAATATAGAATTATTCCTCTTGGTCCTTTAAGCATCTGCTAATGACCCGAGCCTATTTAAAAGCTGAAATCAAGTGCCTGTCTTGTTTTTTAGTAGATCTGTGGCATCTGAGAAATCTGTTTTATTTCTCTAACCACTACACACTCCATTTGTAACAGGAAAATATCATTGCTGTCTGAGACTGTTGGTTTCCTGCAGGCTTCAGTACAGTGCAGAATCAGCAACATTCTGTTGTTTTAAATATACATATAATATAAGGAAATGGGCTGTAGTCCATTAAGATTACAGGAGTTGACCCTTTCAGTACAATCACATTTTAAATCATTTCCTGGTGGACTTGTATTACTAGCAGTCATCAGAACATTTTTAGGTACACTGCTCTCCCCACAGGGCCTGTCCCTGTTTCTCTCCTGAACTTTGCTGTCCTGGAACAAAATAACACCGTCCTGATCCAAAGTGAAAGGAATTCTTTCCATTTCCTTGATAAGCATTGGAAGCAACCTTTAGCCTCCCCAGATGTAAACAGCCCAGGTGTTGGCAATGGAAGGGGGTGTTAGACTTTATTCAACACATACTCTCTCTGTTCTCATTCCATAATAAAGAGCTCACTATCCATTGCCTGGCTTCTTTCAGGATAATCAATTAAGAATTAGAATCCAAGGTGGAAGGAGAAAAGGAAAACTTTTGCAAGGAAATATTATTGCTTCCAATGGGATTTTGCACATTATTGACAAAGCCTTGGACGGAGTGGAGCCAACATTTAAAAGCAGCAAAGAGGTGAGCTGTAAGATATATACGCACAATGTCAGACTTTAAAATAGCCTCACAATAATTAAATGCAAAGGAGGATGCCTGACAGAAGCAAAGCAAACTCTAGTAAGCCACTGTGCGTCAACTCAGAGAAGCAACATTCAAAGTGAACGGTAATGACACAGTTTCCACAGCAAACAGACTTTTGCTCTTCTCTGCCAAGCTGGTCCGTGGAGGATCGTGTTGTACTCACTGCGTTTGAGTGGTTTCCTTGGGAAATTGACAGTCACAATCAGTGCATCTCACTGAATTCCAAAACAATGTACTAATAGGAGGGACATCTGGACAGATATCAGGCAAGACTTTTATCTGAATCAGTAATCAGCAATCCCGCCCCTCAAAAGGCTGCCATTATAAAAAGTGGTAATTTTGGACACTTTGGGGTTTTTGGTGCCCTGCTTAGAGTTCTTCCTGGAGAACTCACTTATTTATATGGTGCTCTAGCAAATATTTTGGTTCTTTGCCCTTTCTCACTGGGAACGAAGAGATAGTAACACTTTCTCCGTACACAACAGTTTGTGTATTGTGTGACTACACAGTATTTCAGGACAATGTCAAATTTTAACTATAAACCAGTATAGCACCAGGACAACAGTGCTACCATCTCAGTTATTTCCAGATATCACCAGACACCCAAGCAACAAGGAAATCCAAATGTAGTCAATCTGTAATAACTGAAACTCAGTTACTCCAGAAGTGTCTGATAAGAATTGGCATTTATTCCATATTGCCCACTAAAATAAATCTTACTTTCATCTTATTTTAGGAAACCATAATGTCAGTACTTCAAGATAATGGAAGATACAGCCAATTTACATCTTTGATAGAGGTAAGGATCCAGAAAAGCAATTCCATGAAGCTATTTTCAGATGTTCTTCAATATTAATATGCAATTTCACTTTTCTTTTTAAATCAAAACAGAAAACTGGCCTGGGAATGGATTTACAGCAGGACAACAGACTTTACACAATCTTCGTTCCAAGTAATGAGGCTCTGAGTAATATGACAGTTGAGGCTCTGGATTACCTGCTTTCCACAGAGGTCAAGTCTTTCTATAATGCAGATCTTTCTTAGTAGATACACATACAGATATATAGTAGATGCATATATACATCCTTTTCCCATGTGCATCTATACTAAGCTCCTGTGATCAAGATTTAAGCCATCACTAACAATTAAAGGTAACACCTAGAGAAGAATGAGATTTGGAATCTCCCATCTTATGAAGCAACACCAATCCTCCACACCAGGTCCCTGCTCCCTTGCTCTTACCCTGCCAGCACAGCCCAGAGCCATACGGCAAAGCCCCAAACCCTCTCCTGAGAGGTGTAACCCTTGGCAGGGACAGAGAGGAAAGACACCACAGAGCAGGTTGCATGCCATAAGCTGAACACCACCACTGACGCAGAGGTTTCTGATGCACCAGGCAGTAGGCAGTGATGCCTTTCTCATCTTCATGTCCTCTCACAGGCCAGGTTGGTTGGATTTGTGTGACTCTTTGTGCTAAAATGGCCTCTTTTCTGCTTGGGCAGGGTTCATGGAAGCTGCTGGAGCTGGTCCGATACCACATTGTCTCTGACACTGAGGTAAGCGTGACTGCTTTAGTGACCCGGGGTGCAGGAGCATTTTCAAACCCTTTGCCACTCCGAAGTCAGAGGTTTTCCAGGAACAGCCTCCACTCACTGCTGCGCAAGCAAGGCTGCAAAGGACAGCTATGCCTCTGCCGTTACTAAGGGTAGTCACATGAAGGTGATGAAGAGAACACAAACCTTCCCCCTCAGTGTCACTAATCAAAATAAAACCCTGCTAAGGAGACATGGGGTGATCCTTGAATCATGGCAAATTAAAACTGGAAACAAAGAGCAGAACCCAACAACGCCACCAGAAACTAAGGGTAGAGGAGACTGAAGGTCATCCCTAACCCCTGCTGTGGGGAAGGAAGGATGTGTTTGTATCTTTAGCAAAAGGCCCTGCTCACAGCATCCAAGGCAGAGGTCACTCACAGCATAGAGAGGGATCACAGGGAGTAGTAGAAGCTCGAGATCCTTGTGTCCCTTCACAGGATATCAGCACTGCCGTTTCCACAGTGGTCCAAGGATGCAAACGGGGCTATTTTTAGGGGGAGATGATAACTTAGACTGGTTGCTATAATTAAGAGAAAAATGGGAAACAGAGATTAAGAGAAAATTTGGGAAACAAGCTGTTCACATGCAGCAACTTTCAAGCTCAGTCAAAATTGAATCACTCTAACTTCATTACAGAAGCCGATTAGTTAATGCAAGGCTGCCCAAGTAGCTAGAGAAAAGGTAATAGGGTCATTCACTCACCCTAAAGAGAAAGGTAGGCTTTCTTACAAAATCCACCCCTATTTGAAAATAATAATGAAATTACTTTTCTTTCAACCAATATATATTCATTTCAGCTGGAGGTTGCCAGCCTCGTCTCGATAGAGCACATCAGAAGCCTGGCAAAGCAGTTCATTTACTTTAACAGGACCAGCACGGTAAGTCAAAGGCAGCTCTCACCTGTGAACAGCTTTCTCTGATCTAGGCAGCTATTTGCATGCAGGGGGGATAAAAAAGGCGGGGGGGATGACACACGACACACTAGCAGAGGAATATCTTACTATAACGAGGCAGAAAATTTCAACTTGCCATTCTCACCTATTGTTAGGAATTAGTATTTCAAAGGATGCAGAGTAAGTGACAGGCACGTAAGGACAACCTGCAGTTTCTTTTTTCTTTTGATTAGCCCCAGTCAATGAATGATTCTCATTTATACTTTTCCTTGTTTAAAATAAAATAAAATTTTAAAAAAACAGCAAAAAAACCACAAAACCAAACACCCCACTATTTAAAATATTTTTAATCATTTTGTTACATATTTGGGGTATTTTAAACACTTCTCAGTGCACACATAGATATTCTTTTATTCTCTTTAATATAATAATCTCTGATCCTGATGAACATAGTGAACATTTTAAAGGGGTTAATTTGTCAGTACTTTTGCAAAAGTAAACTTATCTGTTACATTAACATCCTTCTATTCTTTGCATATTTTACCTAAATATGAGTGTTCTGGAGAAGACATGCACCTATAAACATTTATCGTAAAGGCAGAGCAAGTTGCATGAGTAAATGTAGAAAGAATACTTTTTTTCCTTCCTGTGAATTTAGATAGATTCCAGATTCTCTCTCACTTCCCTTCCCCTACCTCTTTCCCCTGCTTTTGTCAGAGAGACAATGCTTATGCCCACTGAAATCAGTGCATGAAATCATCAGTGTTCTTCTCATTTTAGCAAGTCTTTTAGTCACCAGTTCCACAGGTGATCAGTGCAGATTAAGAGGAAAGCTTTAGACACTGCTGTTGTAAACCAATATTCAAGGAAATGTGCAACAAGCTTGCATAAAACAAGCATAATAAAAAATGGATAGCCTGTTAAAAATAAGTATGACTAGAAATTCTTGAAATTATCAAAATTTTATAAGCTCTGAAAAATGTATTATTAATAATTTATTTTTTCATAGGGACAAGTCTTGGTGAGTGGAGAAGAAATAGAAGAAACAGATATTATTGCCAAAAATGGTCGCATTTATACTCTTGGAGGAGTACTTATCCCACCTACAATTGTTCCAATTCTACCACATCGGTGTGATGAGGCAAGAAGTCAAGTCACAACGGTAAGAGAATCACAACAAATCAATAGCTCTGCACTGGGCTCCGGCTTCCTCTTTACTGCTTTCTCTGATATTGTCCATAAAAAGGGGGGTATGTTTTTAGAAATTAATATATCAATGATATAAAGCCACCTGACTAGCAGCACTGCACAAATACAAATAAACTTTAAATAGGCAACTCATATGAGCATATCCTATAGCACTTCAACTCAGTATTGCAGTAGTCCTTTTAAATATGTTTTCTCTCTAGTCAAACTTTTTTCCTCCAGATCCTAAATCCCACTTGTGCATACAAGTACATGTTAAGTAGTGTCAAGTTCACAGAGAAACAATTTTGGATCAGTGTCTTCATTTCTACTAAATATGCAGGGAAAGGAGCTAGTGGGTTAAAATAGTAACATAAAAATTAATTTAATATTAATATACTACTAATACATTCTTTTCAGAAGCCATAACTTGCCCTAGCCCTGCTTTCTTCCAGTTTTCTTCAAATTAGGAATTACAAAACTGTTTTGTATTTCAAAGGGTGGATTCTGACATGCCTTGTTTGTTTTGGTAACACAGTACAGGCCTTTACACTTGGTAACAGAAACAGTATCAGCCTGAGCTTTCAGTTTGCAGTAAGCGTGGCTCCAATGAGCTGCTACTGGACCGTGTTCAAGCTCGTATCTGGGCCAGTAACAGTTCTGGTACAGTAATGCAAAACATTTACTATCTTAACTTAAAACAGTCCAGAACACCACAGCCTTGAAAGAGATTCCCAGCAGAGCTGGACACCATCAAAATTTAATGAAGAAAACACAAGAGCTGGCACTAAAGAACTATTAACTCTGGCAGTAACTACACAGTGCCGTCTGTGCAATATAATCATAAACCAGGCAGAGCACCGAGCCACAATCTCCAATACAAAAAGTGACCAACACCTTACAAATTCAAATTACACTCCAGTAATTTGAATTCCCTACTGGAAGCCTACCTACAAACTACATCTGATATCGATCAATCGTAAAGCAAGACTATGAAAAATTAAAGACAAAACAAATGGCATCTGTCTACAAAATTATTCCCCAAACTGAAGTTAGGAACTTTTGTCAGCTTTGAAAGCTTCGTGCATAGTTTGAAATATAGTTTAATATCCAAGGCTTTAAACAGAGTACTGATAGCAAGGAGAATACCACAGGAAGCAGTCGCTTTGCTTTTCTTACCTACTATTGTGTATCATCTTCACACTCAGAAAACAAGAGCAATGCCACCTTGTAAATACGACTTGTGGCACCACTGAAAAGTGACAAACCTTGTAGGAACTGGCAGATGTACAGATCTAAAGATGAAGCCATTATGTTAAGACATACATAGCTACATAGACACATAAGCGTACCTGAATGCTGCTAATAACTGCAGGACTCAAAACCTCACTCCACCTCCTCCCAGAGGTCATCACTCCCACAGCAGACTTGGTGGAAGGGAATATACGTCTAATCTGAAGAAAATTCGGTACAAAGACAGTGTTTTTATGTACTGCTGAAAACAGGCAGATTGGACCTTGCGTGGAAGTGCCAAGGCCAACAGGAAACACTTTCCACAGCAATCAACCAGATTTTTAAGTTCTAAAGGAGCAAAGAGGCACTTGCAGGGATTTTCAGAAATAAAAAAAATAAAAAAAAGCTAAAAGCGTAAGTCAAATTCAGCCATAACTACATAGATTATCAAAGGGCTTCTATAATGTTCAAGTGCGTTTTCCAAAACAAGTCTGACCCACGGACCTCTAAAACATGATAATGGTATTGATACCTCAACTATTTGAGGCACAAATGCTTTTGTATGTCTGGTTCTTTATTCCTATAAGTGCTGAACAACAGGAGAGACTACTAAATCCAAACCAGTACCTGATTCTTTCTTCATAGTTCCAGTGATAAATTTGTAGGGAAAATGGCATAATTCAGGTTCACAGTCACTTGTCTACTGATCATGACACACAGTGAAGTAACACATCGGGTGTTAGCTTTAGGATTTATTCTAACTTGATTGAAACATAAGACATTAGCAGTCATGAGCAACACAGCTTTTACAAACTCAATATCCACACGCTGAAAGGCTCAATCTCTCTGAAGTTATTGCATGTTGAACCAGACAGAAGACCCACCTTTAAAAGTGCCATTGAAGTTTTTATCTCCTCAGTGCTGTAATTCTCAGTCTCTGTCACCACCACATGGTGATAAATTAGCTAGTGGGGAAAGGCAAGCAAAAGGTGGAGACAAAAATAGTTGTACACCACTGGATCATAGCAGAATACAGAATCAATGACATGGAAGCAAACAGTATTTTTCACTCCACCGCCTATATATAAGACAAATTTCTGCTCACACTATTTACATACAAGACTTGACTAACTTGTGGGTGGCCTTCCTAGGAAGAAACAAAAAAAAAAAAAATCTGACAGAAGTTAGGTGTATAGACTGCACCAGACCCTCAGACAGTATTAGTTAATATATTAGACTGAGTTGAGCAAATGATGTTAGTGCATATGCATCCGTACCTACCTTCTATTTAGAAAACTGCCAGTTCTTTAAAAGAGGGGAGTAGGGAAAGGACAAATGAAGACACGAAGAGGAGGGTAGAAATGAACAACTACTCAGCCAAAATCAGAGCCAGCAGATATAGCCTTGGTGCTGCTGTTGCGTTACAGACCCATTCTGTGACAGTTAAAAGTCATAGAACAGACATACTTCAAATTTATAGGGTATATCACCCATAAGTATACATCTCAGTAGTTGGTATAATGCCTTTTCAACTGACTACCCTTACTGTTTCTGTCTAGGGTGTCTGTTTAAGTTGTTTATCACATGCATCGGCTCCATGTCCCCAGGATTCAAAGCCCATTGTAAGTGATATTTCCTGATAGATTCCTCAGTTGTACAAAATGCATGGAGGGAAGGGGTCCCCATACATTGATTACTGCTCTCCTAATATAGTGAGCAAAAGAACCAGATATTAATACAAGAGACTGCATAAAAATACAAGTAAAAATAGTATTTTAGTCTCGTTTTGGCAATGACTGAAGCATCAAGTAATTTCAGCGTTATTTTATTTGCTGTTGCAAGGTCCCTCATAGACTTCATAGAAGCTCTGACTCTTTTCTCAGGTAAAATAAAATCTATGTAGGATAGGCTTCAGCAGAAGAGAGAGAGGAGGATGCAAATTGCTATGATTATGCTTTGAGAGTCAGTAAACAAAAAACAGGAGGGACACATTTAAAATAGACCTCACATCTGTTGAAAATTTCCTTTTGATTAAGCATCCTCCCAGAAGTAACTCTCCACAGAACTAGCTTCAGAAAGGATTGAAAAAACCTTCCATCTGCTTTGCATGTAAGAGATGCAAATCTAGCTGCATGTTTCTCCACATAAAAAACTCAAGTCTAGCTACCACAGGAATTTTGTTCCCCATGCTACAGAAATTCGATGGTAGTTAGTCCTATATGCTGTATTCAGTAATAGCCTATATGACATTCTGTAATAATGAAAAGAAAGGTCATATTATGGAAAAAATAAGTTTAAAGTTTAATAATTTTTAATGCAACACTATAGCACGTTGTTTTTTGTTCTCCAGTTAAATCATGTTGCGATATGTTGAGACTGTATCGCAGACTGTACATTGCTTAGAAATACTAATGCTTCCATTTTATGCATGTTACAGCCTTTCTCAAAACGGAGGTGCATTATTGAAGGCCCAACCTTTCAAAAAACTGGCTGTACTAGATCCTGCAATATAACGATAAAGGTACACAATTACAGATTCTTATGGAGAAACATACATAAAAGTTTTCCAAAATACTGTCTTTTGCATTGTGAATTTTCTTTTTGTATTTGAGAGATGCCTGGAGATGTCCATGTAGTTTCTGTACCCTTCTATAGGGTGCTGAGAGGGGCTACTGTAAACCTTAGAGCAAAATACCAGACAAATTCCAGTGAAGCGTTTTAACTGCCATACAATATTGATAACAACGCTTTCGTACTTTGCAACTCAGGAGTTATCACATAAGACTCAAAGCTCAAATGTTGTCATGGCCCCATACAGGTTCACCCACAAAGAACAGTGCAGCTTAGTGCCCCCCTAGTCCCAGCCCCTCCAGTCCCAGGACCTCACACAATATTGTGTGTAACAACAAATGGGAAACACTCCCAAGAACACCACTCCACTTACTCTGGCAAGCTTTGTCCTCGCAGAAGTCATTAGCCCCTGAGAAGTACTTACACCTTTCTGGCTCCTGGGGCTCCTACATAGTCTTCTGCTTTTTATCGTCACCATTAATTAACAAGCAGAGAAGTCTACAAATCGGTAAACTTTGAGAGCCTTTTGCTAATTCCCATTTCCTCTGAATCACACATATGAATGAGGGTGGAGGTTTTTTTCCTAAAACAATTTATGTGCTCTTGATAAATAAATGGATGCAGCAGCCAATTCATGAATAAAACAAAAGATGCAGCAGAGAAAAACATTTAGGGCCGTGTAGTGGCTAAATCCCACACTGGTGAAGAGGGGAAGGAGGAAGATCAAAGCAGCATGTCTAGCTTTCACAGCATCTCCCTGGAGTAAAACATTATCTTCAAGTTCCTGATCTCAGATGCAAAGGAAACTGCCTGCCTCTGTGTAAGACTGCACACAATACGAGCAGACAGAGAGGCATACTCACAACTGGTGACAGGGCAGGGATTTCTAACACCAATGAGGCTGATAAGAACAAGGAAAGGATCCGGTGGTCTGTGCATCCCCTTCTTCAGCTGCCGACACCCTTCCTGGTTTTAACACAACCGTAGAAAAAGTGGTTCTGGTTCAGCACAAACTTTTTAAAGAGCCAGCTACTTCTACAGGCCTTTGACAGAGGGCCAAAACATGATGGAGTGTTGTCTTTTGCACACTGTCTCCACACTAAAGCATGGGAACAGAGGATATGTGCTTTATTTTACAGGAACCAAAGTGTTGCAAAGGTTTCTTTGGCCCTGACTGCAGTCCATGTCCAGGAGGTTTCTCCAAACCCTGCTCAGGAAACGGGCAGGTAAGCCGAGCATCTGGCAGCACCCTGCACTCCCATGGCAGGGGAAAGATAGGATGTGTCCTAAAAGTCCGTAGAACACTTGTACATGAACATTAGGCTCCACAAGAGCTGCATCCTCCTTTTATGTTCAGTGGTGGCAGAGAATTTCAGGCTCAGTCACAAAGAGGAGGGAAAAAGTGAATCTGTCTCCTCTCAAATGTCCAAATTGCAGGTTTCTGTTGTTCTAACACAGAGCGCACAGGCAAGGCTGGAGGTGGGTAACCCACTCTGACACTTTCCCTTTGCACAGCACAAGGTAATATTCCGTCTTACTTTTCTCACTTTAAAGTTGCAAAGGAAGGCAGAATATATAGCAGCAAAGTACAAGCACAAGGAAAGAGTTTGTTTGAAACACCTTTTTTTCAAAGCTAAGGTTTTTCCTGCTATTACAGTCGTACTATGGACAGACACACAGTCTCTTCTCTGGGAGAAGGATAAAGATTTATTTCAGTTTATCCACAGAAGTCAACTCTTTTCCATTTCACAGTGCATGGATGGCCTGGATGGAAATGGGACCTGCATTTGTGCTGGGGCATTTCAAGGCTCACACTGTCAGTTCTGCTCAGACCCTGGCAAATACGGACCTCAGTGTGATAAAGGTAAGCACAGCCGTAATTTCCCAGCCCAAGAATAAAGGCTTTTTCTTTTGAACCCCAGTAACATTAAAGTCCAAGTTAACTGCTTGCTAAACAGTCTCTGCAAAGGATGAACAAGATCTCTCTAGGGGGTATTTTCATTTCATATTTCAACAGAATACATAGTAAGCCCAGAATCAGTGAAAAATCTTCTCACTGACTTAATTTGGCTTTCCACAGGGGCCAAAACTTGGTTTATACTAATTTATTGCTCTTTTCTTTTCTGTCTCCCTCACATAAGTAATTGAAAAATAAAAATCTTTGTTATTCCATTCCCATCTAGTATTGCTGAACAGAACAGATCCTGCCTGCAATGACAGCATATGTAATCTAAGAACAACTTGATCTATAAACAGATTGTGTTTAGGGCCACTCAATAACCATCCTTACCAAATAATTTCTGATCTATTGAATAGGTTATAGTTCTAGCAGTCTTCTTCTGTGTACTGACATATTTAATTCTGCTACATCGAACCATACTACATTTGAGAGCCCACAGAATAGACAACATCAAATCCCCATCTACAAAATCATTTTCAGTCTTTTTTTGCTATGAAACATGTCATTCATGAAGCACAGTTTACTCAAAGATTCAGAGATACATGGACAAAAACCAAAAAACAAATTCCATGAGAAAGGGTCGCATTGCCTAAGCTTCAATGCCACCAAAGCAGTACATGTTGGTTTAAGTAGTCACTACTGGCACTTCTTGGGATTGCAGAAGGCTTACCCACTATGTCCTTTGGGCACATTGCAGTGCCTCCCCAGCAGCACTAATCAGCCCAGCCCCAGCAAAGAGCTGGTAGGTCTGTGCTGCTGCTTTTGTGGTCTAGCCCAGCTCTTTGTAATTTGTAGGACTGTGGGCTCAGTATTAAAAGGCTTCCCACATCACTGAAAATACATCAAAAGTTGTGCAATGAAATAACTTTAGCCTTAATAGCCTATAACATAGTCTTTTGTTTCTACCTCTCTGAAGTACTTTGAAATCCATCAATAGATAAGTGCACTGTAAAAACACAATAGATTTTAAATAATTATCTATAAAACACACCTGAAAAGACATGGATATGATAAATAAACAATAAGTTCCCCAACAAAAACTTTAAAAGTACAAAAATCCAGATTCTGGAAAAAAAGGAAGACCCAATTCATAAGAAATGCTGTGTAAAGGTAGATGCCTTTTACCATTATGGACTTGCACATTGTAATTTATGTCTGGCAGAATGCCTCTGCATTTATGGGAAGTGTGATAACAGAATAGACAGCGACGGGATCTGTCTTCCTGGATCATGCAGAAGTGGATACACAGGGAAACTCTGTGATAAGCAGATTGTTCCTTGCGAGCCCTCCCTACGGCTCTGCCATGCACATGCAGACTGTCAGCTTAGCGATGGTGCAGTGAGGTAAGTCAGTAACTTGCACCTCATTAACATTAACTATCATGCAGCTCTTTGCCATTTGCTTGACCAAAACAGCACCTTGTAGCTGTACATAAAAATCAACCACTGAAATACAACTATGCAGCGAATAAGCATCAATATGCACTGCAACGACCTTGAGTTGCAAGATAGTAATTAAGAGTTCTCAATGCCCTATCCTGTACCTTATATCTAACACTGATAAGGTAGTAAGGGTCAGATCTATATGCACCTAAGAAGGCTGCCTTCCTATCACCATCTATAAAGACTCTTAGGAATCTCTTATTTCTAAACATCTCTTAGTGAATTAGGAGCTTGAGCCTTGCTGAAAAACAATGAAACTCTCAAACTGCTTGGGGGTAGATAAGTCCTGCAAGTTCAGGTAAGATTTGCATGCCACAACATGGGGGACTTCAGCACAGGCTCTCTAGTCCTTACAGGACTGGTCACAGAACCCTGTTACTGCTACAGCTGCCTTGTCCTTACCTCATGCTCACCCTCGCAAGCAGCAAGTTTGCCTCTTGCCGCAGTGTATTCATAATGAGTCACCACCGAAAGCAGAATGCTGGATGCTGCATAGCTGGAATGCTAAGAAATTCCCTCCAATATGGCTTAATATTCAGGGCAACAACACAGGGGAACAGGGGAGCTAGCTGCCTTGTATACATTTCAGGGAGGGAGCAATCTTTTGTGTCACTGAAAGAGAAACCCCAGCTCATCATTAATTTAGAGCTATTACCTTTGCAAAGATCACGGCAGTGCAGAACTAATTTCACTCCCCGTCTCATACACAGAGAATGGATTCCTGATTTCACTTAATTAACCCAGCCAATATTTTGGGAAAAAGCATAATGTAAGCACTTAAGCTATTTGCATCATGAATCCAAGGTTACCCAGTTTAAGTTGCCTATAAATAGCAGGTTACAGTGGAAACAATCATTTCACTCTACAGCTGTCCTATCACATTTAATGCCTCCCTCCTCCTCTTGTCTCTACAGCTGTGTTTGCAAACCTGGCTACGTGGGAGATGGCATGAGCTGCAGCAAAGTTGACCCTTGTGCAGCTTTAAACCCAGGTGGCTGCAATATCAATGTAAGTACATACTTTTCCTGCAGACCCTGATGCCATAGACAATTAGGCAGCAAGGAAGGTTTGGCCGAAAACTTTTGCAGAACGAAGAGTCGGTTTTCACTGCAGGTGCAAACTCTTTCCCCATAGCAGCATCACTATTGCTTCAACAAGCCATATACCTAAAGCCAGATGCCACCTAAGTGTTCTGAACAAATGTCTCTGTATCCACCCCAGGCAGAGTGCATTCAGACTGACCCAGGAGAGCACATGTGCGCTTGCCAGGCAGGATGGACAGGTGATGGAAGGGACTGCACAGCCATCAACAACTGTCTGTTACCCACAGCAGCAGGGTGCCATGAAAATGCCACCTGTATATATGTTGGGCCAGGTCAGGTATGTCTGCTCACATTCATTGCCACCTTCAGGACTAGTCCTCGCCCATTTTTCTCTGCTGGTGCTTCCTGCCCTGCTTCCTTCCCCAGATCTCCTCTCCCTCTCAGCCACAAGGCCATTTCCACTGGCATTCTTTACCCAAAGCCATCTCCTTTGGTTCCTGTCCTGGTGCTGCCTCCTACATGGTGGTGCTCTGGCAGCAAACACGTTAGTAGATATCGGGTATAAAGGTCTTCTGGAGATATTAATCAGTGTCATTCCAGTGAAGTCAATGGAGTCACGAAGAAAGACAGAGAGACTAATCCACCACATCTAGAATATGCATACTATTTTAATCATTGTAATGAAGTGCTGTGTTTTACTGAAATGACAGAATGACTGCAAGTGTAAGGATGGATTTCAGGGGAATGGAATTGAATGCACACCCATAAACTCATGCCTGGAACAAAATGGAAAATGCCATCATCTGGTGAGTAATTAATCATTCCCTGAACAAAGTGTTCAGATACATATCACACCTCGCCTCCTGCGCACACCATAGAATTTCCTTGCCATTTCAAGCCTGCAATTTCTGTTTGAGTTGGAACAAAGCTGAGGACAGACTGCAAGGGCTGCTCCCAGTTCTGCCTGTGCAGAAAGCCTATCTCAAGCCTGGAGTAAATAAATCCTGCTGCTCTACCAGCAATTACAATGTGGATGCAACACTCTGTTGAGGTATTTACTGGAGTCATACATCTCTACACAGGCATCTACCATCTTTATCAGCACCTGCGTGTGTTCAGCAGACCTGCAGGCTCTGCTGTGCTCAGTGTTGTCCAGCCTTAAGCAGGACACAGGGACAAAGATAAAGCAAAGAACACAAGGGAGCAGAGGATGAATCTGCCATAGTTGAGTGAAAAGAAGAAGGATGAAACAGTAGAGCAATGGTATATAGTCCTTATAGACTGGAAGGTGGGATGGTGAGGTGCCCTCAGCTGGTGGAGTTTGCCCTATAGGAGGGTGAGGAGGACCATGGAAAATGATGCAAAGATCCTTTGTAAATCTGTATACAAATGCGTAAGAGGTTTGCAGGTCATCCTTGCTCTTGAGTGGTCTGAGTATTTGAAAAATTTTCTCTCTTTCTGGTTCAAAGGCAACTTGTCAGTTTGAGTCTTCTCGTGGCTGGGAGTGTGTATGTCCACAGGGCTATGAAGGAGATGGTAGAATATGCTATGGAAATGCTGCAGATGTAAGTAAGATGGTCATCTTCTCTGAACATAGAACCTACTGCACCGTTCTCATACTGAACCTTAGCCAGAGAGATAGCAAAGCCGTTATAAACATTTGGAAAAACATGATGCCCACCAGTGTTATCTGCAGTGTTCCTGCTGGAGACTCTTGCCTGATACACAACAGAATTTATCTGCTGTGTTTAAAAACATAGTTTGGAAAGGGGCCTAAGGGATCTGAGCATATTTCTTTAAGACAAAGTGAAAAATGCCAGCCCCAGAGGCCTAAAGTGCAGAAGTGCTAAGCACTCACCTCCTAGCTAGGAGCAGCGAACACCCAGCTCTTCTCAAGTCTGCCTTGAGGTCTTTCTCAGTGGAAACAGTCAATTTATGCTAAAACAAACCATGGTGTCCATCAGGCAAACAAAATTAAAACAAGTAAATTAGTGAAATAAATATGCATTTTAAAAACATAAGAAAATTTAAAGCATCATCTGTGCAAGCCGTTGACAATAATCTTACATGGCTCTTAGCATTATCTGCCATCCTTGCTCATACCATCTTCTATCTCTGTTTAAAGTACTGTGGCAGAATAAGGGCTCTCTACGTGCAGGATGATATGTAAGATGCTGTACAAATACCAATCAAAATAACGTATCTTCTTTGAATCAATTTTGTACTCAGAAAGATTTAGGTTTACATTCCCAGAAAATTAATGCTTAGGCAGAGGTCAGTGTGCATCGCACACTGAGGGGTCAGGTACACCTAAGCAATATATGGCCTGATTTTCAAAAATCTTGGTAACTCACCACTGCCATTACCAGAAAGTATTACTAGTGGAAAAAAACCCAAATGTCCTCCCTTTTCACACGTATTGAAAACCTCCATGTCACATCAGCCAGGCCAGATACAGCAGGTTACATGACAGGCTACAGTAAGAGTACTCTGGTACAACTAATTATAGCTTGCATACTCATTGCACTCTCTTTCTAATCAGGAGTTATCTACTCTGTCAGAAGCTGCTGCATTTAACCAATGGGTTAACGTAAGTACATTTCATTGTTGATTTTTATTATTTTTTTTTAGTACAGTCAAATCTGCAGAGATACATGAGCCTTTTAGCCTTTAGAAACAGGAAACTCACAGCAGGATTTCCATCATACAGCAGAGACCCAAGCTCTGGAGAGGCTTTGGAGTGCCTCTCCCACCAGTTACTGCAACCATCTGGTTCCCTATTTCTGCCTGAAAATCAAATTTTGATCCCAAATTCAGGCACGTGAGGAAGTTCCACATGCAGAAGAGCAAGTTACAAGCCCATTCTCTGAGTCAGGGCACTGCATAAGCCACAACTCCCTCAGTACATAAATGCACCACAGTCCAGATGACCAGCACCAGGGTAAAAGCAGAGCCTGAATATGTACCTATTGGTGCTCTTTCCAACTTCCCTTATGCAATAAAACTACCAGTAAGCGGAGAAGGCAAGCAATGCCTTACCTTCCCCATTTTCACTGGGCCCCATGCCAGGAAAATGCAACCGTATGACTGGTCAGTGTGCTGCTGCAGCAGCAAGGAAGAAAAAAAAAATTAGTCAGCACAGGCTTGACTAAGGTGTAGGAAATGAAGGAAGAGATTAGCTTGTTTGTCTTCAGATTAGGGAAGTTACACCAAAAAAAAAAGAAAAAAAAAAAGGGTTCTAGATGATTGTCACTATCTACTTTTTGTTTTCACATGCTATCATCTATTACTAAGGCAGGTGTACCATTAAGGGTCCTACCCCACCGTGGCTGACACTGTATGAACAAAGATAAAAACATATTTCTCTCATGAAGAGCTTAAAACCTAAATATAAGAAACGTATAGCAAATACATAACAAATAGACAGGAACAGGGATATATTAATGAATATCATCAGAAGCAGAAGTCACAACATATTAGCTGCTTTCACGCTCTTCAAAGTTAAGATGGCTCGGGGATCATTAAATCACACAATTGCAACAGGGACCTAGGGGAGCTGCTTAAAAGAGAGGCCAGTGTGGCTAATTTAAATGGGTTATCTGCCTGGCCCTGGGCTCAGGCTGCAACACTGGACACTGTAAAGAGAAACTAATGAAGTTAAAGAAATAAGCACAATAGGAAAAGCGTATTTCACCTGCTAATGTGTTCTTTAGATAACAACGTAGGGGGTGTATGGAATCAGAGAGCAGATTTTGTATAACCTATTGAAGCAAGGATGTGGAAATTTCTGCTACACTTCAGAGAAATGGTATCCCTTAAAGCAAATAATGGTAGCTACAAACATGAGCAAAATAGGGAGGTGTATTCATCTGTGGGGTTTTTAACTTCATAGTTGAGCAGGAATGTGATGTTTACCACTTTTCATAACCAAGTATTTTTTTTGCTGGTCAGAAAGGATGAGGAAGGGAAGTCTGTTGCTATTTCTATATTTAAATATTTGGAAGGTGACAGTGATGAAGTCTAGAAAGAAAGATGATCTTAACAGAGACAAAATTCCCAGCTATTTAAGGGAGCCAATTCCCTTCTTTACTTAAAAGCCAGAATACATGTTGAAGGACTATACAAAACAAACCAGCTTCCAGGCAGCATACCAGCTGCAAAAACTTAGAACCCAAGATCATATTGCTCCCTCAGGCTTTTCAGTATCAAAAATGGCAAGTTTTGAAGCCTATGAAAAGTTTAGAGAATCACATCTTCATCAAGATCACATTCAAACCTTTAGCTCTCCTTTATCTACTCCACAAAAAAACCCTACGCACTAGAAAAATCCATTCCTGCAGAGGCTGTCTCTCCATCCTTAAGGCAGATACAGACATATGGAAGATAAATCAGTCCATGCATACTACAGAGCCCACATCCCCCATCTAAAATTAGAGCTTTCAACAGCAAGCCCCACTGCAGTGCTAGTGGGCACAGATATCCCTTTGGACAACTTGAAAAATCTGAGCCATTTTAAATAGTCTTATTCCAATTGGGAACATTGTGTCACATGGGTTTCTTATTTCATGGTTCATAACCCTTCTATCTATTAAATACCATGGAATGCTCTGTAAGAACAGCTTACTTGAAGTTATCAGTAACCAGCAGTATTTATCACCATGATTTTTTTTTTAACATTCAAGTGCATAAAATAGAATCCATGGGACAGACTAACTTTTGTGGAGGGCAGCTTACATGTTTCATAATAAAAAAACAACTGTGGCCTAAACATTGTTTCTGCCCTTTAAATGCTGGCAATCTCTTCTGTAAAAAATAGACACTCATTTACCATTTTGGTACAGCACTCAATACTTCTGTTCAAGTCATTGCTCAGTATAATAGTTTTTCCTCTCCAGGCTGGTCACAAAGCACGTCACATACTCCACCTTGCTAAAAAGTCACCAGCTGCTATTTATAAACTGTCCTCAGGATGAATTATTTTATACTCTTTACTTTCATGCAGGAGGCTGAGATAAACTCAGTGTTGTCCACCACCTCAAACCTAACTGTCCTCGTGCCTTCTCTTCAAGCAATTGAAAACATGGATGAAGATGAGAAAGCCTTTTGGATGTCAAAGAGTAACATCCCAACTCTACTGAAGTAAGTTAAATGTTTTGAGTTTGGGTGGAGGAGGGGGTGCTAATTAATTGCTCTCCATCCCAAAGAAGACTTTGGTTTGAAGCCTCTAAAGCAAGACGGGTCTTAGATTTTCAAGGGAGGGACACAGGATTCCCGTTCTAATTACAGTGGTATGAATCTCTGTAGCAACTCCGCTGAAAACAAAGATGTTATTTGTAGTATGTCAGAAATGTTTAAAGGCCAAGCTAAGATCAGAACATAGCTGAACGAGGCATTGTACAAACAATTCTTGCTTTAAACCATAGTTTTAAACACAATAAGTGTATTTATCTGGGGCAGGAAGGAGAAAATACAAAACCTTCAAATCCAGTTAATTTCCTTTAGGTATCATGTATTGACAGGAGCTTACAGCTTTGCTGATTTCCAGAATTTATCATCCTCAGACATGCTGCCAACATCTCTACAGAGCAACTTTCTACGCTTGTCTAAAGAAAATGGGGTGAGATGACCTGCAAACCATTTTGGTATCATGCACCAAACCCTGACCACACTGCCACCAATTTTCTTGTATTACAAAACCACATAGACATTATGTACCTGTATTCTTTTTAAAAAAAGGCCATGTCACAATATTAAAATAATAGATCAACTATATTAGGCCCTCTAGGAGAAACATTGACTTTATTTTCTCCACAGTATTATTTTTCCTAATGTCCCAGTAGCTGCTGCAAACACTGGACTGTCTTGTAGCCAAGTGGAAGCACAGTCCCTGCCTGGAATAGCCTTTGTAAGGTCATTTAAGACAAAGAGCAGCAAGGAAACCCAATAACTTACTTTAGGGAAGTGGGAAGGCATGAGTATGCCTACCCTGCATACATCCACATGTGCAACTTGATAGTCCCAAACCACCCAAAGGTATTCTTATTGGTAAATAGCTACAACTGTCATCCTCATGTTCCCTCATCCTTTTTATTTAGTACATCGTGTTCTGAAGAGGATTTTATGGAAGTACATATGGCATATTTAAGCACTTCATCCCCATAAAAAGGAGGGAAATTCCCCCCACCTCCATGCCCCAAGGCGGGGGAGGAAATAAAAATGTCATGAATGGGGTGCTTCAAAGGGACACAGAGTCAGGAGCACAAGAATGGGCACAGGAGCTCATCCTGCCACAGGCTGGGTGTGAGCACACCTACCACGAGTAGCTATCCCAGTGCAAGAAACCCCACAGTTTTGCCAGTCCGTGCACAGGCAGAGCCATGGTGGAGCCCCAGGCAAACATTTGGGAAGGTGTGTAAATCCATAGCGTGAACCAATGGGAAAACACCACCACTGCAATGTGAAAGCAAACCCTCTCTCTTCTCCTCTCCCTCTTTCAGAACCTCACCCTCGAGGGGGCTCACATCGTGGCTGGTGACATTGCATCCACAAATGGGATCATACACGTTATTGATAAGGTATACAGCCGCATAGGGAGGATTTGTTCCTCTGCATCATGAGTGGTGGAAAATAATTAATAGCTGTTGGGGAAAAAAAAAAAAAATAAAAAGGTATTTGCTCAGAACAGCACTTTTGCCTGCATAGGATCCTTGCAGCTGCAACCACAGCATGTGCACATTTGCTGACGTGGGATATTTGCTGACTTTTCAGGTTCTGACTCCCCTCCACAGCACCGTCATGCCGAGGCTGTTGACCCGCCTGGAGCAAATGCCTGACTACTCCATTTTCAGGGGCTATATTACTGTAAGCTCTCGACTCCTTTTAAGAATAGAACTGGTTCTCTGCTTTGTTTGCATTTGGACTGGTATCTGACTATCCAAAGTAATTCTGATTTGTTTTTACGTGTTTCACAACAGCAATACGGCCTGGCAAATGAGATAGAAGCTGCAAAGACATACACAGTCTTTGCCCCAAATAATGATGCCATAGAAAATTACCTAAGGGATAAAAAGTCTGCTTCTCTGGTACGTATCACTCACAAGATTTGTCTTAACAACTCAGTCTCTCATCACAGTTTTAAGTGGATGGATTGAAAGGACACACAAATAAGAAGAGGGATTTGTTTTCCAGAAATCCAGTAGGTTTGGATTTGTTTTTAAACATCAGAGGAGGTGAGGAGGGATCTGTATTTTCCTGGCTTGACAAAAGGTCTTAGCTATTTGGTCTGGGCTTTGTCCTTCTCTAGGTTAAAACCACACCAATAATATCCAAGACATTTCATCAGTACGCTTTTCTTTTTTTTTTTTTTTTGTTAAGAACAGTACAGGATTGACCAGGAATAACAGTGAAATTAATTTCCTAGGTGAATAAGTCCAGTACCCTGTCATCACTGATAACGCCATCATTAATAATGCCACAAACTATTGTGACTCTTTCTTAAAACTGTCCAGATCCTTGCACTGTCACTCCTACAGGAACACTATTACCCAGCCAAATTCTGCAGGCCATTTCTAATCCCAATTTCCCAATTTACAAGCACAGTTGGCCAGTCCCAGGGCTCAAAAAAATTTCCTTGGGCAAAACCCACTGCTACTGCCCACCTCCAAGACACCCATGTCAGGCTCATGCCTGACCTGGCCACCAGCTCCTCCCACTCGCACAGAAACATCCATCCCACCTACCCTGCTGACCTCAGTCCTCATGCCCAGAGCTAGTTGATACCATTTTGACAGCATACCTCTGCCCAGTTTATATCCCTTTAGTCTTACAGCAGGAATATGCTTTAGCTGAAACTACTTTCTCTCTCTTGCATTTATGCCCTGATGTATTTAAAGCCAAAGAGCCTTCTCAGTCCTGTTGGTCTCCTCCCAAGATAAGCTATCAATTTTCTCCATTATCCCAGTGCCTTTCTTCATATTCATGGATTTGAAACAACTTTATCAAACACACATATCAAGAGCCACACCTTGCATAGGAAGCTTCGCCCGTGACTTGCTCAATGTCATTAGTGTGTCCCTACCTCTTCCATAAATATTTACCCTGCCACACTCAGTCCCTAATTCCATAGTCTCCATTTACATCCAGGAAGCTGAGGAGAACACGGGTCAAATGACTTGTTCCAAAAAAATTTGCCATCAAACTGCAGACCCACAGCAAAAGTCCCACTTGCTGCCTCACCGGAAGAATTCATGCATGATCATGCTACATCTGCTCAAATGACTTTTGAATGCTATTTTAGTTTTTTCATGACACAACATCATCATTTCCGCAACACTGCAGGAAGCATTTATAAAAACCTTTGAGAGACACATAGGACATCAATCCCATTGGATTCAGGTTACACACACACAGAAATCCTTTTCATTTCCACTATGTACCAATGTTTCTTTTGTCTTTGTGCCCACACTGGACAAGGTTGGGAGGGTGGAAATCAGACAAAGAAAGCCAGAAAACGATTGTAAGGTTAAGCCTGCCTAAGCCTTATCCCCTTCATAAAACACCTTGGGAGAACTCTGTCACAGAGGGAAGAGCTCAGCACAAGGGAGACCTCATTTCTTGGCCTTGCTGGAAGCAAGGTTTTGTTCTCACTTTGCTGGAGATATACAAGTGTTCCCTTTTCCTCCAAAGCTTCCAATTTAGGAGGGTGAAATAGGATTGGACATTGTTCGAGGCCTATACTTCAGTAGATTAGCTCTATCTTAATTCCGACCTTCTTGCCTGCAAATATTTCTTTGTCAAATCTATGGTAAACAAAGCAGAATAAGTCCCACTCTATGAGATATAAAGACCCCTGTGAGCAAAGCCAAGCAACGTCACAAATCTTGCAATCTGTTGTTGTCTCATGCTTTCACACACTTTTGAGGGAGCTGAAGAGCGAGGAGCAGAATGAACGTTCAGAACAGGGGGACAAAAGGCAATGGCATTTCCCACAACCACCTTTTATTGCAAAGGCATCCAGCTGAAGCAGCACTATGACTGTTGGCTAAACCCTCCAAATGCCCCAGCTTCTCTCACATCTACAAATTTCTCACAAACACATCCTCCTTCTGCTCTCTCCCTCAAGTCCGGGAGAGCCATGGGAGTCCTCTGCTTTCAGACAAGATGCAGAAGACTTGGGAAGCCCTCACAAAATTTTGACATACAGAGAATAATTTCACCACATAATGAAAAATGAACACACTCTAGTCGTAACACATAGAAAATTTTCCAATTAACAGGTGTGGCTCTAGCACTCTGACTGAATACAACTTTGAAGATTAAAAAAAAAACAACCAAACCAAACCATCACCCTATCAATTGCTGTAAACATTCACCTATAGGTTATTCAAGGATTCCCTAAGGAAGAAGGAATACTGTAAAAGCATTCACAAATATGCAACTTTTGATGTCAAATGAGTTCATGAAGTTCAGAGTCCTAAAAAAATCATTTAACTAACTTTCCCCTGAATATGTCAGTCAGTACTATGCACAGAATGAGATGCTAACAGGCACAAGCAAACTTTGGTCCTACCAAGAAGGTCAATAAAAGTTTCATTATGGCAGGAATGTAGATTGTCCACAGTAAAAAATATGAAATAACCTGCCAGCTAGAGAAGATTCTCGTTAAATTCAGGTAGTCTATGTTTGGCTTATACCTTGTGTGGAAAAGCTATCACAAACAACTTTCTATGCTTTGTTATGTAACTCCAAATTCCATTGCATGTTCACAGGATGAAGACCAAATCCGCTATCACATTGTGCTGGAGGATAAGCTCCTGAAGAATGACCTGCACAATGGCATGCACCGGGAGACCATGCTAGGGTTCTCCTACTGGGTTGGGTTCTTCCTCCACAACGGCCAGGTACTGCTGTCTGCACTTGCTCAGAGAAACAGGTTTCCTGCTTTCTTCAAGCATCCACCTTCAACTTTAAAATAACATGCAGTCATAAAGAACTGTGCACCCCACATTAGCTTCTGGGACTAAATAGCACAAAAGATGGCACTCAAATGCAATGTCTCTCTCAGACCTGCTTAAGCCAAAGTCACCCTTGAAGGTATCTTTGATTGAATTTGATTTCAGTTATACTGTGCCCATTTAGCATGGCATTTTAGAAGCTACTGAGGTGGATGTGCATCTCTAGCAGCTACAAGCCTGAATCGCAAAGCAGTCATTAATCTGACTTCCAAGAGCTATTAAAAACCTGCCTTCAATTATAAAACATTAATTCTATTTTCTGTAGATTTACTCCACTTTCAACCCTAACAGCTCGAAGCATTTGGCAAGAAATATGAATTGCCTGTCAACACCACTCATGGGAAAATCAGGCACAGTAAGATTAAGCAACACACCCAATTCTGTGGCTCAACTGGGAAGGCAACTTGGTCCTCCTTCTTCTCTGTCCCAGACCTCCCTTGGGGCATAGAAAAACAGAAAGCTTCTCACCAAAGCAGTTTCAGCCCTGGTGTTCCCTCTGCCCACAGCAGAGCCTTGAAAGAAACATCTGCTCATGGAGGGCACAATGGGAGTGTGGAGAAGCAGTGAGATGATAGAAGTCCTCCTCCAAGGAGCAGCTGCTGGGAGGTCTTCCCTGAAGCCTCGCAATCCCCCACAGACAACAAACCCCGCTCTTAGCTTGCTTTTGGCTCCTTCTTCAAACCTTTTACCTTTACGCCCCACAGTGGAAAAAGCTGCTATATGAAATCCTGTTACTATGAAACTTCAACAGGTTGCAATTCATCTCATGCCCTCCAGCCCAGTAAAGCTCTTAAATACAGCAACCAGGAGGTGTGCGAGCACGTGCTTGAAGTTAACTATGTTCATTGGTTTTCCTGAAGTGAGACTTGTGCATTGCTCCTTGTTTCACCCACTACTGCTCTAGTTACCATATAGCTACCAAATAGCTCTGCTGCTTTCTAACTGATTGCATTTTGTTTGCAGCTATTCATAAACGACGCACCTATAAGCTATACAAACGTTGCAACAGACAAAGGAATTATTCATGGTTTGGGAAAAGTCCTGGAAATCCAGAAGAACAGATGTGATATCAATGACACTGTGATCACTGTAAGTGTTTCTGTTCGTATAGAAGGGTTTAAGTTTAAGAGCCCATCAAAGAGATCTATAGCCAAACAAATGTAAAACATACATGATACATGACCAGGACCTAACAACACCCTATTTCCCAGTAAGGAATGCATGTATCTTCCACAAAGGATATTCTTACCAGAATTTTAGCACAGATTAAGACTACTTTGATCCTGCAATCAGTGTACTGACAGCCTAGATAAAATGTAAACAGGCTAGCACAGGAATAACCAATTCCTGAGATTTAATTTGAAGAAAACAATAGTAATGCACTATTATAACACACCTCCTTAGCCAGGCTACTTGTGTGTGAAGTAAACAAGTGGGAATAAAATACATGGAAAACAAAATATTTTTAGTAAGGAAAAATGTTTCTTTTCATTCCCAGTGTAGATTACCACTGCACATACATTAATTCCTCAACCCCACTGAGTAAAGCAATTTTTCCTCTTTTCTTCCTTTTACATATGAAACACAAATGGGTTTACACTACTTTGAAGAGCAAAATGTAGTTTCCTCAATCTGGCAGAGAAAGGTTTCCTTTGTCTTTTCTCCCAAGTGACTCAAATGGGAAGGTATGCTGCCTGTTTGCAGCATGTCCTTTTTTATGGGGCATGACACAAACTAGACAAGGAAAACACAGTGAGACATGTGCTTCAGTTAAAGCTGGTTTAACAGGCATGAACATTTGCAGAGTATGTCTCTTCCTTGGGATACAGTCCCATATTTGAGTGTATTTCACTCAAGGCTTTCCCCCAGCTTTGCTCTCTCAGGCTCTAAGCAGGCTTCACACGTAGTCCCTTTGTTTTCCCATGGAAAATTATTTTCCCTTCTATGTTCAAGTACAGCACCACACTTAAACATTCATTTAAGCCTTACTAAAACTAAGCACATATTTAAACAAAGAGGAATAATATTAAGTGTTGTATATTAGGTACAACAGGTGCCTAAGCATTTTGCAGAAACTGACCTTACATGTGCAAATTATTCACACGCACATACACTGTATGAGTTTCACACTTCCAAGCTGCTGTTGCCCTTGTGCCTCAGGTAAACTATGTCCAAGCTCAAGAATTCCCTCTTATTGTGCTTTAGATGGAGAGGCCTTTGGGAAGCATTGCTTTGGAAGGGCAAAGCGAAATATCCAAAAGAACTTTCCTTCTTCTTTGGAGAAGGCTTCCCATGGGATGTCCCTGCAGACCCACTGGTAGGGTTGTTCTCCTTGCTGAGCAGTCCAGCATCTTAAACAAAGTGGTTATCTGACTATGCACCCCCTGACTCACTCCATAGATTAGATTTAGAAATAAGTGGAAATTATGTATTTTTCTATTAAACCACCAATCTGTAGCATTACACACTCTTTGTTAACTACTTCCCATTTGTGTTATTTAAGGAAAAGTGCAGAATTTGTTCACCGCCATCAAGTTGTCCTCCAGGAACAAGAGAAATAGTAAGTAATTTATCATTAATACTAATTTACTTTTAATCAGAGCTGAGCATAGATATATTCAATCATGTTTTTAATATAAGCACCTCAGTTTCAATAAAAGTCATCATAGTTACTTAAGCCTGCTGCATTACTTACAGTCACCAAACTCAAGCCACCCTGGAAGCAGAGCAGCAGAATCAAGAGCAGCATAAAGGGAGTTTTATCTTGAAAGACTAGTTTCTAGTATGTATCGGGACAACTGAAACCTCCTCTAACTGCAAAAGTGACCTCCTGTACAATGCAAGGCTGAGGGAGCTGAGCATGAGTGTGCCTGCTACAGGAGGAATTACAGAAGCAGCTTTTAACCCTTCAAATCAGAGATGTACAGGAGGGCAAACTCAGCCTGTCCCAAGCAAAATGCTGTGAGTTATCGTCACAAGGAGGCTTGGAGACTATAAAAACTTTGTATACCTAGGTCCAACACATAAGAACTAGAGATATTTAGCAGGTCCCTGTCAAACACAATAGGGCCTAGACTCTTGGCATCTAAATTTCTCTCAGAAAACCCCTCTGTTGGGATTATATAAGCATATTTTCTTTTACTTTT
This sequence comes from Nycticryphes semicollaris, assembly GCA_013400055.1. Taxonomy (NCBI): domain Eukaryota; kingdom Metazoa; phylum Chordata; class Aves; order Charadriiformes; family Rostratulidae; genus Nycticryphes; species Nycticryphes semicollaris. The sequence goes on from VXBJ01006941.1 coordinate 318,965, forward strand.
TTTTTATGTTTTCATTAATGATGCCAGTAATAGGTTTTCAAAACAGATCAAGTCCCATCCACCCCATTAAAGTAATTAGCCGGCAATGCCAAACTGAAGTGCTCATAAGTAAAATTCAAAAACATTAACATTTCCCTGACAATGAGCAGTTGGATGCTTATCTCAATCTTCTAACAAGTGTACAATGAAACCAGCAAAGCTTCTTTGGCAAGCAATCTTTCCTAACTGCATCCAGACCTGGAAAATAAGTTTCAGCAGCTGTTTTTGAAGAACTTTGGCTCCCAGTTTTTCAAAAAGAGTTAGGAAGAATAGAAAATGTATCAGGGAAAAAAAAAAAAAAAAGTTTGTCAAACTTCCAAAAAAAATTCTGCTCGATTCTGAGCAAAGGTGATATTAGACACATCTTTTAAATGCCACAGGGCACTGAGTTAAACTCATCATATGTTCGCTACCAAAAATCACTTAGCTAATGCATTTTTCTTTATAAAATTATTTCCTTCATTTTCTTTGTGAACGTGTGAGTCAGAGCACAGTATGCATACAGTTAATGTCCCGTTTCTTAACAACATTTGAAAGTAGCTGATCAATATTACTCACAAGTGGAGCCATTTTGCCAATTTGTTTTCAGGCAGGGGAGAAGAAATACTGCATCCTTTCATCGTACACGAGAATGTACACCATCCAGATCGGGTGCCAGCCAAAATGTGCGAAAACAGTCATTGTGAGTATACGTGAGTATACTGGCCCCATCACAGTAAAAGCCACAAACCCTCATCTCAAAATCTCACCCTTCTTGTAATCCCAGTTAAACACACACAGCACCTCAAGGTGCTCTCTAACAACATATCTGTAGGCCTTTTATTCTGGATGCAGCAGAGATTGGAAGGTTAAAGGCTGCTGAAGGCTGCAGCTGAAGGGCTGGGAGCTGATGTGGTGCAGAGGGAGCACAGATTTGGGAAGGGTAACCCCATGTTTGTCCCTAGCAATCTCATTCACCTTTCCCTGGGGTGGCAGAGAGCACCTGAGTCCCACCAAGGACTCAGGGTGGCAGCCTGAACCACAGCACAGTAAGGAGCATGGCCAGAAACCAGCAGAGCTGAAGCACTACTAAAAACCCAGATCCATAGTTCACCTCCATGTGGCAGCAGTCTCAAGAGATGATGTCCAGCATCCGTGTGCTTGCTGCCACACGTGCCAGCCTGATCCTGAGCACTGCATTTCCGGGTTTCCAGACAAAGGAGTGCTGTGCGGGTTTCTTCGGGCAGCAGTGCCAGCCCTGCCCAGGGAAAGCAGGGAATGCCTGCTTCGGAAACGGCGTCTGCCTGGACGGCATCAATGGCACAGGCACCTGCGAGTGCGGAGAGGGGTTTGTCGGCACAGCCTGCGAAAGCTGCATCGAAGGCAAATACGGCCGCAACTGTGATCAAGGTACTGAGTAACCCCGAACCACACAGGCACCTTCGCTAGTCTTGTGAGATGTCAAAACCTTCCCCTCAGATTTTCTAACTATGTCCATTCTAGATCCTGGAAAGTTACATGACTTTCAGGGTAATAAGTCAGTCTTAAAAACATCATTAACCCTTTCTCTTTCCCCATTATGGTATTTTCTCTCTAACCCCTTGTTTGGAAATGGTGCCTCCTACTCTGGCATGCTACAAACAGCATCCAGCAGGAATAATCCTCTTTAGCACTGCTTTTTCACCAGTACTTTCACATTAAAATACAGTTTCAGGCCTTGTATTTGGGAATAGAACAAAGATAAGCAGACTTTGAATTTAGATTTATTCTGTAGGTAGAAGACAATAGGCATAAGCCAAAGACTTTCTTGAAATACTCTAGAACCAAAGGTGCCATCAGAAGAAGACATCTGGGACATCCTTCCTGCCCTTCCTTCCCCTCGCTGCCTTGTTATGCACACTGCTACCCTTCCCAGGGACAGTGTTTTCCTCCTATCTCTCTCCCTGCAGCGTGCACTTGTGTCCACGGGAAATGCAGCAGCGGGATCGATGGGGACGGCTCCTGTGAATGTGACGTTGGCTGGAGAGGAGTGACATGTGAGACTGGTAAGCGTCCCCTCCTCTTCGTTTTTTTTCCTGGGGCAAGTGAGCAATTTCAGGAAATGCCAAAAGTACAGCTGTGATCAGATCCCAGTGCACTACCTGATACCCAGCAGCTTTCCACATGCAGTGAAATACAGCTGACACTTGTGCGCTATGGCAATTAATTACCGTATTAATAGAGAACCAGCTAAAGTACTGCTCATGAGACTTAAATGCCTTATTTAGGTAATTCTCTGACTGTATCACCTGGTGTCTGTCCCAAAAGAATATCCCACTTGTTAGTGCTATATATTTTGCCAGTACCTAGCGCATTTAGATCCTCTGATCAAAAGCCTCTCAAATGCCTCAAAAAGTTGATTGAGTTATACAACACTAGCTGATATTAAATTACATTCTTGCTCATGCAATAAAAATTAATTAGCAAATAAAACATTATGGTTTGGTTTAATACAGCTCCTATATTCTATAAAGTTTTTTTTTTTTAGTTAGACATAAAATATATTAAATAACTCTTTCAGAACTCTGCATAGAATACAATAAAATAAAATAAAATAAATGTATGAGCATTAATAGCTATTAATTAATAGCATTCAATACTTGTTTTTAAATTGCTTAGGGAAAAAATAGTAATGAAATTAACTTTATAGTTATAGAACCACCTAGATTGGAAGGGAACTCTCAGATCATCTAGTCCAACCATCAACCTGACACTGACAAAAACCATCACTAAGCACTATGTCTACCCATCTTTTAAATACTGCCAGGGATGGTGATTCAACTTCTTCCCTGGGCAGCCCGTTCCAATGTTTAATAATCCTTTCAGTGAAGAAATTTTTCCTAATACCCAATCTGAACCTCCCCTGGTGCAGCTCGAGGCCATTTCCTCTTGTCCTGTTGCCTGTGACTTGGGAGAAGAGGCCTCCTACCTTCTTTCAGGTAGTTGTAGAACGTAATAAGGTCTCCCTGGAGCCTCCTCTTCTCCAGGCTGAACAACCCAGCTTCCTCAGCTGCTCCTCATAAGACTTTTGCTCCAGACCCCTCACCAGCTTTCTTGCTCTTCTCTGGATATGCTCCACTCCAGCACCTCAATGTCTTTCTTATAGTGAGATATATAGTTGCTGTATCTGAGCAAATTTCAGTTCCTTTGGAAAACCTACACTTATATAATTAAGCTAATAGTGTGGAAAACTCAGAGTAAATATAGATAAGTGACAACAGGTGAAGTGTTTTCCTGGCAGTGCCTCTATCTCACAGCTGAATTTAAGGTGGTACCCACTGATCTATACAGACGAAGGGACCGGTTGTCTGGTGCAGAACTCAGACTCCAGCTCTGCACGGTGGGAGCAAAAGCCTGGGACATGAGAACGATGTTCACCCAAAAGGTTCTGACCCCTCCTTTTTTTTTTTTCTGTTCTCTTACAGAAATAAAAGATGATGCATGTAATGCCTCATGCCATACCAGTGCTAAGTACGCATGAAATCCACTTATTGGTGGGGCAGGGGGGGTAGGGGGTGGAGAAAAAGAGGATCTCTTGCAAGAAAAAAACACAGTCTGTCTTACTCTTTATGATGACTTCTCAGCAGCATATACAACACTCATATTTTCCGCCACAGATATAAGGGTTGATGTTAATGTAACATATTCAGTGATTAGATCAAGAAGTTCCAAATGTGCATGTTAAAAGGGGAAATGAGATTTTGTGAGGACAAAAAAAAAAATCCTACCTCTGAGACATCCTACCATGCATTATACAAAAAGATGGAGCCTGCAGCACTGAAGAAAACAAGAGGACAGGTCAAGGTTGACCACAAAGTTAAGTTTCTGAGGTGGGATTTACCTGCCTCTCCTATTTCCTGCATCCGTCACCACACACATAACTGAGAAACATCACTAGGGACTTCACCAAAGAGAGTTTCATTTGACAAGAAACAGCTCTCATATGCACATGACAACACTAAAAAAGTCTCTTGGTGGGCCAGCACCAGTATTGGGACACCATCTAGTTTCCAAAGGAGCAAGTCAGCTTCACTGAGCCATTTACTAAATTGCATCTGCCCCCATCATTGACCAGACAGCAAGATTTACATTACCCAAGACATGTAAAGAACAAGGAGAAGTGATTGCAAAGACTCTTCATTTTCAGCCACAGCTCTTCTGTAAGAGCAGAGAATCCAGAGGGGTAAAACCCCTTTGTTTCCCAGATGTAGCAGGTCATTACTCCCCCTTTGTATTTGTGAACTGCAGTTCACAGCAGTGGTATTTTACCAGGCCTTTTTGGCAAAACTCCACTCTCAAGTGTGCTCAGGGGGATCCCACACATGCTGACATTGAGACTGTGTTTCTGCAGGAGAAACAGACTGTTCTTCTCTTGAACCTTATTCACTCACTGCTGTACCCCTGTAAATACAAGGATAGGTGCAGGCATGGTAGGAGTGTTGGGGAAGGACAGGATTGTGCTGGCTGTGTTCTGGCATTATCCCTGGGTGACAACAGGGAGCAATCCCTGTGTTGTACAGAGTTCATGGGGCAGTAAACCCACACTTGCATATCCAAGGCTAAACCATCCAAAGAAACTAAACTTGAGCCCAAGGGACTTGGATTGCTGGCTCCCACCCTGACACATCATTTCTCCTACATCCCTCTATACATCATGTGCACACAAAAAAAAAATCTGTACACAGTCTTTTGGGTGAGTAGGCATGCAACTTCTAGAGTTCTGCATGAGAAAATACGAGACTTGATGACCAAAGCATGCATTTCCAATACTTAAAATAATACATCATAAATACATTTGGAAAGCTTGGTCTGACTAGGTTCATTTTTATGCTTGTAACTACATCACACTATATGGTTAAATGCCCTGTTATTTCTATGCGACATTACCTTCTTTTGTTTGTTTTTAAATATCTTCCTACTTTTACTTCTTTAGCTGCCTTCTCCTATCAAATGGTACTGCCTACTGCAAGTGTGCCGCTGGGTTCAAGGGCAATGGGACGTTCTGCACAGGCAAGTGGACTTTTGTTTCTCCCCTTTTGGAAAAAAAAACATGCTTGAGGCACTCTGTGGTCACGGCAGAGCTGGTGAGAGATGAGCGCTTCCCTACACACCAGTTAAAAAGCAAGAACTGCTGACAGTTTGCTCAAAACAAAACAAGTATCAGCCCAACAGGTGCAGATTCATACAAAACAAAGAGCTCAAAACCTCCAAGTTGTGGGGCATTGTGCTAAGGGAGACCAGAGAAAAGGGAACATGCCGTGCACAACCCAGGCCCTATTGTTTGCAGAGTAATGAAACCTGGATTATAACTTTTACTCCTTTTCCCAACAAAGCCCAGTGAATAGATGCCAATTCAGGATACAATAGCACTTCCAGCTCTTGGAAGCTCTAAGCCTTACAGTTTCCTTCACTTTATAAACTCACACAGATTTCTAGGCTGGTAAAATCAACTTCTTTAAACAAGAGAGATCTGAAAAACCCTTAGTAAAGGCCAAATGCAGTTTATCCTAGGTGTCCCTCCAAGAGTCTGGGATATCCTGATTTAGGAAATAGGCTTTTTCTGGCTAATAAGCTGCTTCTGGCTACAGCGATTGTGATTAATCTTGCAGTTATTTTACTTAATCTTAAACTGATTAAAATACTAATTCTCTTGGGAACACAAGCATATTTGTCTAGTTACAACGGCTGGCAGGGTCCTAATCCAAGATTTTAGCACTCTTACTCTGGCTGCTTTCGTTTTCTCTTCTGGCACAAATCAACCAAATCCATTTTAATCTGCTGGTGGGAAACTCGCCATGTGTAGGAAGAGCTGGGTGACACGGGTCACCCACAGTGGCTCTCCACTCCACCTTTATTCCCTTATACAGGATTCATAGGTAAAACCAGTTATAGAACAAGTCATCTCCCCAGTGTGGCTGTTACAGCTGCTGAAACAGCAATTTGAAGTCATTTGAGGCAAAAACTAAAGCAATATGTGGGCTGATCTAATTCAAACTGAAGACCAGAAAAGTCTCTCTCCCTGCTCTTGGGGTAACCCAAGCAAGCTCAATTTGTAAGCTCCTGACTCCTCCAGAGTTACAGAAATGGGGCAAGTATTCATCTGAGTTAGAACCAGGACATTTTGTCACAGGAAGAGGCTGGGTGGTATTACACACTAGACCTCCCACAAGAGAAGACCATTTGATCTGTATGCAGAAACAGGCAAGCTAATGCAGAGCTTCAACTGACCATTTCATCTAGAGAAGAACAAGAAGGTCCCTTTTTTGGTGCTTGGTTGGAATGAGCAGAAGATGGCAAGTTACTGCAACTCAGTCCTGGATTAATTTTTCCCTTCCAGGCTAGAAGCATCTTCTCAACTTTCCCTCTTGTAACAAATAAGATATATTAAATATCTGGCACTAAAGATTTAATCAGCATGGCCTCTTAAATTAGAAAGGTTCTGCACTCAGAAAACATTATCAATCTCTTTAAAAGATATAGACAGCTTAACCTGAAAAGTAAAACATTATTTAAGCACATGGTTTTTATCTGGGTTGTTGTCATTCAGCTATTGACGCTTGCAAGACCAGCAATGGTGGCTGTTCTGCCAAAGCAGAGTGTAGAAGAACAACGCCTGGCAACAGAGTGTGCATCTGCAATGCTGGGTACACTGGAGATGGAATAGTCTGCATTGGTAAGGGTTCACAATGTCCTGTATATCACAAGCAGGGAAGCTACAGGAATGAGCTTTCCCATAGATGGAAGATCTTTCTCCCACTTTGACACAGAAGTTCAGTTTCCTGCTACTATAGACCCTGATGCCAAAGGCATCTCTATGAGCCACTTGGTTGATACTACTTGGCAAACCATGCAACTACAGCAGTGTGGTGTGACACCAAAGCTTATTATAAAAGATCTGCTTCTCAACAAGGATCTCAACTATCTTCAGCAGGTAGATACACTCGCACTCCTCTGACCATTACAAACTTTAAGACCTTTAGACATTGTTGTACCATACCTCCCTCAGGTATAGTTTTAGACATGCTGACAGCAGGGTTTTAACCTTCACCAAGACAACTGCAAGACCTAGACCAAGGTATTAAGTAGCTAAGGGAATAAGTTTCATTGATTCACAGTTGTCATAAATCTGCATTCCTAGTATGCTTTACTTAAAATTCTCCCTTCTTGGGCTTTCAGCAATCACTCTTTTTACACTGTTTCTGTTTTATAAAGAAATCAACCCTTGTCTGGAGAACAACGGTGGATGCGATAGAAATGCAGAATGTACTCAGATTGGACCCAATCAAGTGAGTACTTTGTCATTGCAGAAAAATAAAACTAATGAATGGTTTACATTTGGGTAAAGAAAGATTTCCTCATCTCAACTTTGTTTTTAAGTGGAAAAGGGGATTTCATAACACAAATGCTGAAAAGTATATGCTTCTCTCAAAAAGGTATTTGAGGGGGAGTGTGGACAAACACGAAAAAATTAATTTCAGCAAAAGAAATCCAGAAGTGCAGAGGGAAGCAATGTTTTACTGTTTCAAGGGATTATTTTTCTCCTTTGGGAGGTTTTGAAGTGAAAACCTGACAGTTTGAAAGTATTGTCAGACAGTGTTTCTTTTATTGTTATGGAAAAAAAATCATTTCAGACTAGCCCTTCTCCCAGCATAACTCAAACACACTCACAAGGAAACAAAACTGCCTGAATCATAGTTCTAGTATAGGGATTACAGCACAATGGCATCCACTCACTCCTCTGCTGTTCTGCAGCTCCCATGTAGAAGTACCACATACTGTCCAAAGAGAAAGAAGTATAAAAGGACTAGGGGAGAAAGGAGAAGCTAATAGGCCTATGCAACCAAGTGACATATATTAGCATTTCTATTTTCCCCAACATTTTTAGAAGAAGCTGAAATCCCTGGTTGCAGTGCTTCTTATCACCCCTCTATAGTTCCATATTGACTATCAGCAGGACGGTAATCGTCCTGCAAGCACAGCACAACAGTAGTTCTTCAGGAGCAATGCAGGAAACAGGGACCAGGAGTCAGAGACCACCTCCTGCCTTCCAGTTGTTCAGGGACAGGAGGGGTAATAACTCCATCAGCCCTTTTTTCAAATACTGATCAATTAGTTCTTTGTCTTGATTATTGTTGGCAAGTTCATACCTTTCTGCTGGGAGCACAGAGATGCTTACGTCCTTTCCCCATCCCTCCAGACAAGACAGGTCATGGCTATTTTCTTCCATACGCTCACACTGGGGATGGAAGTAGTAGCTACAACATGATTATTTATACTTCCTTAGCCATGGGGATGTAGTTAACATTGGAGTAATAATAGCCTCCGCTACAAATTCCCATTGCAGTGGAGCCAAACTTATAGGACAAAAATGAGTCTGCTTTCTGTAGTGCTTTCAGTCATCCAGATGCATAAAAACCACTGCTACTACACTGCCTGCCAGGTTTACTTCTTCTGCAGAAATCTCCTTGAATGTTCAATCTCTTACATATTAAAAGTGAATTTTAAATTGAGAACCATTAACAGCGGATTCGAGAGGAAGATACGTAATTTCTTTGCAGCCGTGTTAATTTTCCATCTCTGTGGTAACTTCAAGTACAAAAGAGTAATCGTGATGCCAGTGTCAAATGCATTACCACTGCATAGGAAGCTGTAAGTAACATCAGGACATAATTCCAAGTGTGTTTTGAAGATATGTTTCATCACTTAAAAAAACAGGGGAAGAGAAGAGAAGAGAGAAGAATACCAACCCATGCAAATAAGATGAGGGGAAAAGAATTAGGGGTTTAGCCTGTTTTGCCAGTAAGATGACTGTGCGTAGGTGTCAGAGGGGTCATTTCAAATGGCCAGGACAGCAGAGGAAAAACAAGGGATGGATTAGCAGAGGAAAGGCAGATAGAGCCTCTTGGCATTTGTTATTCCTCAGTCTCAGTCTACAACTACTCATCCTAAGAAACTGCTGTGTTAGAGATGATACAGACCATATCACGAAGAAATAAACTGGAAAAAAAAGTAAATTAAATATAAGTGTGCTGAAAATAGTCAGACATCTTTCCATGTTTGCATGTTTTCTTGTTTTGCTTTGTAGGCAGTATGTAATTGCTTGAAGGGATACTCTGGAGATGGTAAAAGATGCACATATATCAGTCTGTGTTCACAAGTAAGTATCCCTTTAAGGAGACTATGTCAGTTCTTGTTATAATCATATGCTAAAGTTATGAAACTAAGTTAGATGGGTAGATCTGGGACCTTCTATACCCCAAAACCACTTACATTAACTAAGCTAATTTTAAGACATACACACTTTAGTTCCATCACTACACATGCAATAAGGGCTTTTCCTGGAGACCACAACTTGGACATTATGCAAGTGAGGGCCTGCACTCATCACTGAGTCTTAAAAAAAAAAATAAAAAAAAACCAAACACACACCAAAAAGCACACCACCAAAACCACTTAAGATCTAGAGAAACAGACCCTACTTTGTAGTGTCCCAGCCTGCAGGCTCACTTAGGGCAGAGCTCCCATGGAGCATACACATTCACTGTGTGTATGCTGCATCCCAAATGCATCCATGTGGATGCATCGTACAGGATAGCAAACTGCAAACTGCACAGGCTGCAGCAGAGGTGAGTTAAGGAAAAGTGAAACATGAGACGGTGTGGGAGGATGTAAACGCCTCCTGATGGGAAGGTTAAAAGCAAAAAAAAGAGGGGGAAAAAAAAAAAGAAAAAAGAAAAAAGAAAAAAAATATCTTTCTGCACAGAAAGCATTTCCCTCCTTTCCTTACACAACATGCAACACAGGGCTCCCCATGGCATTCCTCATTCTGCTCCTCACTTACCTCTGCAGGGTGAGAATGAGCCACATTTGTTTCATGCGAGCTAACTCACACACTGCAAAGCCATGTATTTGCAAGCAACACAGTGCTCTGCACCAGCAGCATCTCTCTGCTTCATGGCAAGCCACAGCAGGGACACATCCACTCTCCCGCACGCATTAATCCTTTGTGATCCCAGTGTAGAGACAATAATTCTCACTCTCCCAGCCCATCCTGTCAGCAGGGTTTCTCTAACCTTGAAAGGTTGCAGAGAGGAAAGAGAAAGGGCAAAAAACAAGAAGCTGGAGGAAAGGGAGCTCAAACTCACGAGCCACTGCTTCCTATGATTTTATATGCTTTTGCTTTTTCCTATGCCTTATGCTAGTAACTTTCCTTCCACTTGACTAATTATACCAGCCTAATTATATATTTAAGAAAACAAAAATCTAATCTGGCTTCACCAAACTTCTGTGCAGCAAAGCTTCACAGAAAGCTATGATAAACCCAAGACTGCAAACAGTCCACCTAAAGCTAGCCAAATAAAAAGCAAACCCACTTACAGTCAATACTCACTGTGGCCTATCAAGCCAGGCCCCACTGGTGACTCCCAAAGGAGCTTCTGCTCCCACTTGTGGCCCAAGAGAAAGGATCCCTGAGACAACTAGCAGCAGAAAAGACACCATGAAACAAGCAAAAAGAAAGAAAAATAAGCTGGCTTCTCAGTTTTTCCTGGTTTGCTCACAAGCCCGGGATATAAACATATTTGCAAACTCAGGTTTGCAAAACTGGGGAGAACACACTTGTGGCTGGGCAGAGCAGAGCTCTGAACCCTAGCATGCTGTTTCTGAATGAGAATCATCTCCCCTTAGCCAGACAGCTTCCTGGAGCAGGTGGCCAGGTAAGGTGCATCTCCTGCTCCAAGCCTTAGGTTGCTCTGGTGGTGCACCCAGGAGCAGACAGGAGATTTTTGGAGGGCAGAACATGTGGTAGGTCCCCAGTCCACCTGGGCCATCAAAAATCAATAGAAGTCCTATATTAATTCTCCTCTGAAAACCCAGGCACCTGGCACCATAAAAGTGATTTACAGTTGTAAATTGTTCCTTTCATTGTACATCAATGCTGCCTCAGCAGAGCAGCTAAGCCTCATCCCCAAGGCCCAGAATGAAACCTACCTGGAAATCTTTTGGATCCTTATAGCACCAGGAAATTAAGAAATAAGGAAGGAATCAAAACTACATCCTCTGCATGAAAGGAGAGTTATTTCTTATGAATCTCAAATATCCTTTATTGCTTGCAAGAATATATATACCATTAGAAGCTCCAGTAAAATATGGTTTCAAAACACTTTTGGGATTAAGTCTTTCTAAGCTATACATGAGTAAAAAAATAAAAAAGATTAACTAGAAGCATTTTGTACACCTGGCAATGAAGGAATCAACAGTTTTAAATTTTTGTTTTACAAGAATAATGGAGGCTGCAGTGAATTTGCCATCTGTAATGACACTGAGCTGACAGGAAGGACCTGCACCTGCAGAGAGAACTACATTGGGGATGGATTTAAGTGCAGAGGCAATATTGCCCAGGTAAAGCATCTCATGTTTTTTCTGGCCCTTATTTTTCTTCACATAGTCATTTTAAAAACAATAGCTGCCTCTTGAAATGTGCTAACTTTTTTTTTAAGAACAAATTGCTAAATCTACCCTAGAATTTGAAATAATCACAATCCAAGAAACCAAGAATAGGAACAGGATGCTGCAATCCTTATGACTGCAGCACCAGGGAGTTTTGGTTTCAAACAAGCCTGTTCTTCGATAGATCAAGGTAAGAAAAAAAAAATAGGAGTAATGCACATGGGCAGTATTTATTCCAAGCCAGAAGTTCTCTTTCTTAAGTGCTCCATTTGTTTATACTCTGCAGAAGTTGCCCCATGTCTGCAGCACGTGTTTTCATAACAAAAGTGAGAATGTTGATCTGCTTGAAGGTAGGAAGGCTCTACAGAGGGACCTTGACAGGTTGGATTGATGGCCCAAGGCCAGCTGTATGAGGCTCATTTAAGGCCAGGTGATAGGTCCTGTATTTTGGTCACAACAAACCCAAGCAACACTACAGGCTTGGTGAAGAGTTAGCTGGAAAGCTGCCCAGAAGAAGAGGACCTGGGGGTGCTGGTGGACAGACGGCTTAATATGAGCCAGCAGTGTGCCCAGGTGGCCAAGAGGGCCAACACATTCCTGGCCTGTATCAGGAATAGTGTGTCCAGCAGGAGTAGGGAAGTGATCATGCCTTTGTACTCAGCACTGGTGAGGCCTCACCTTGAGTACTGTGTTCAGTTCTCAGGCCCTCACTACAAGAAGGACATTGAAGTGCTAGAGCACGTCCAGAGGAGAGCTACCAAGCTGGTGAGGGGTCTAGGGAACAAGTCATACGAGGAGAGGCTGAGGGAACTGGGCATGTTTAGTTTGAAGAAGAGGAGGCTGAGGGGAGAATTCATTGCCCTCTACAACTACCACTTCTCTATAACCTCCTTTCAGGGTGTTGGCCTCTCTTCTCCCACATGAATAATGGCAGGACCAGATGAAAGGGTCTGAGGTTGTGGAAGCGGAGGTTTAGTTTAGATACTGGGAAGAATTGCTTTACTGAAAGAGTGGTCAAGCACTGGAACAGCCTGCCCAGGGAGGTTGCTGAGTCACCATCCCTGAAGGTATTTAAGAAATGTATAGATGTGGCCCTTCAGGGCATGCTCTAGTGGCTGAGATTGTAGAGGGTTTTTGTGTGTGTATGGTTGGACTTGATCTCAGAAGTGCTTTCCAACCACGAAGATTCCGTGATGCTGTGAACAGTGAAGTCTTGTTTTTGGTTGCAGGAACTTCTCAAGGACTCAAACACATCTTGGTTTTACTTCCACTTAGAGGTAAGAAAAGGTCAAGTACTTTCTGGAGGGGAGGGATGTGGTCTTTCCTATGGTGTTTTTTTTTTCAGTGGTTTGTTGGGTTTTTTATGTCAAGGATGGGGGCAGACAGCAGGCATGAATCTAGCATCTGTCGACTTAATTGGAACTGGATTTGGATCATCAGCCACTAATATCAGATATGCTATTATTTAAACTATTAGCCACCATTAAAACCTCTAGAGAATAAACTATAAAGATCAAGATCCCATATTCACCTATTCACAGTCTGACATCTTTCAGCACATCTCATAAAGTCCAATGTGAGCAAATACTGTTCTTCTGCTGCCCCTGCTACATTTCCAAACTGCAATGCTCTTTCCAGTTTCCCCTCTGAAACATCACAATACGCTGCTGTCTGTTACTAGACAGCCAGTGTGTACCACTGTTCTCACTGATTTTTGGAGACTGGCAGTAGTAACTCTCCATTTAGCCCCAATTTCAGGGCAGCAAAAACTTGTATGCTGGCCTGCTAGTCCAAAGACTACCTTCAGTTTTACTACCATGGTAGATGGATGACTTCTTCTCACTTTGACAGTGCTCTTCTCTTATTTTAGTTTGTCAGGGGTGATTGCAAAATGCCTACAAAATCTCAGGTCAATTTATACCTCTAACACTAATTAACCTACTCCTAGGTACAAGCAACCAAGTATCAGCTAAATGCATATACCGTCACATACATATATCCACTCTTGAATACCTATCTCAAGATGAAAGGGTTTATTCATCTTCCTTTTTCCAGGAGGGAACAGCCCTCTCCATCATCCCTTTACTTAGTGTTAGCTGAGTGCTTTCCTTCTTCTCCTATTCACTATTGCAGAGGAAACAGAGACTTGGCTGCAAGTCAAAATCTTCTATTTGATAGCCATGGGGAGTGGTGACAGGCAGGGCTGGTGACATTACAGGCATTAATGACTAATTATTTCTTTGTCCTCTTAAAATTGGCAGGCCTTGTCCATCAAAGATATCACAGGCCCGGGTCCTTTCACTCTGTTTGTACCACGCACAGACGTACTAAACAGTGACCCACGAGTAAGTAAGAAACCAGAATCTTGGTGAGCTGGCCATGAGGCTTTGGAATCAATGGAATGTGTTGCTCAGCTGCTTCTTGACCCTTCCACTTTCTGCTGCAGGTCAAGAACTGGATTGCCAGAGGAGTGATGGCTCAAATCATTCGGTACCATATGGTTGGTTGTGCTTGTCTGTTGTACAATGACCTGACAACAGTTACCAACATCACCTCTCTCCATGGGGACACGATACACATCAGCTACTCTCAGGTAACAGAGCATGAAGAGGCAGGGGACAAAATAATAAAACAGTCTGCTCTCCTTCAGCTTTTTTAAAACACCTGAATGGTTCCCTTTCCTCCTGTGATGTGCAAAAATGAATAAACAGCATTCAAAGAAGATTGCTCATTCAGCTGAAGCATTCAGCACTCACCTACTGTGTGAAGAGTGGAGCTGTACAACCCTTGCTTTGACACAAGTTATTTTACCCTCAGACTCTGGTATTATGAGCATGTTCAGAGTTTGAAAAGGCAAAGAGCAATTTATTAAAACTGAAGGTACTGTTTACTGCAAAGAAGGATGGCCTGGGCTCAGCATATAAAAAAAAAATTGGCATTGGCCTCACCCTCCCACACAGTTCCACAGAAAATGTCTTTTTGTTGCCTTTCTAGAACTCGCTTGTTTTGAACAACAAAGCTGAAGTTATACTCAGCGATGCTGTTAGCACAAATGGCGTGATCCATATCATAAATCAAATTCTGGTCCCATCACGTTTGCAGGATTACCCCCTTAAGAAGGTATGTGTACCTCATTGCCACGGTCAACCCAGGGGCTTTTCCACAGTTACTGCTAGATATAGATCATGTAAGCTATGAAGAGTTATGCAAATAAGTACAGACAAATATTAGACAAATGTTGTTTGAAACTGCTGAATAAATGAAATGTTATTTTTACAATTCATTCAGGAATTTCAGTTACAGTAAGAACAGAATAAGAGGACTTCTACACAGGGCTTTTAAAGTGGCTGTGATTTCATAACAATAAATTACTTATAGGTGAAAGCAAGCTAATAGCTGCTTTTTAAATACCCATATAACGTATTCATTAGATAAATTACTGAAATTCCTTTCTTTGTAGGAAAGCCTTAAAACAGTTGCAGCCAAACATGGATACAACCTATTCAGCAGCTTGCTAGAGGTAAGGACGCAAGAAACAGCAGCCATAGCACAAAGATTTTGAACACTTCTTTTTAAGACAAAAGCATAGACATGGTATTACAGCAGGATGGCATTCAGTGGAGTCAAAGGGCTCACAACACAGTACATAACTGGTCACCACATGGTCCTTCTCCCACAGAGGTAGGGGGGTGTCAAGCAGACCCACAGCCACCTTTCCCACCCTCATTCAGCTCTGTCCTACTATGTCAAATTAAGTAGCCAATATTTGACTCAAATATGACTTTTTAAGCCCAAAGTTAGGCTGTCAGCCTGGTTTTCAGTGGGCAGCCCTGGATGAAGCAGCACTTCTGACAATTTGGTCACGTAACTCAATTTGGGCAGCTCAACTCAGGCATCCGGTTTTCAAAGTCAGGGTGTTTGGCAAGCTGGTGACCAGGCAGCCCACAGGTTACACCCCATAGGGTCAACCTCATTTTAGATGTAGCATTAATCTTCCACCCCAATTTTTGTTATGTTGCAGAAAAACAACCTGTTTGGGCTGATCAACAACCCTATTCACCAACCCGTCACGCTCTTCTGGCCCACAGACGCAGCTATCCGTGGGCTGCCACAGGAGCAGCAGGACTTCCTCTTTAAGAAGACCAACACGGACAAACTGGTGCAATACCTCAAATTCCACATTGTCCGTGATGCTGCGGTAAGCCCTTGCTTTTTTGGGAACATTGCCAAGGCCAAGACATGCAAGCCCAGACACGTGCATTTTCCCCATTTCCTTCCCAGGTGTTGGCCTACCAGCTCCCAGACTCCACTGCACTGAAAACCCTGCAGGGCTCCAACCTCAGTGTTAGCTGCGGAGATAACAGGGAGATCGTAAGTGTTCACTCTACCAGTACACTCACCCTTGTCCCTGCTGCAGGACTCACCAATGCAGACCCCACTGCACCCGTGATCAGCCCCCAGAAAGAGTCAGTAGCACCAAAACTCAACTGGTCTTCGCTACTCCATACCAACAGCCAGAAAACTGAGCAGTCACCTCAACATATTAAAACTAGATGATTTGCAAGAATCTGTGGAGCTGCCATTTTTCTGTTTTAAGATGCTGTTTGTTCAAAACAGCTCTCAATTACCTCAAAACCAAAATACCAGCATATTTTAACTTCTTCTACAATGAAATACATAGTGCAAAGCTATCTAGGTGAATTTGACTTTGGCAGAAACCTCGTGAATGCAGATTCTGTGTGCAAACTCTGGTTTGTAAGCACTTATAAGCTAACATTTCTGGCTTAATAGGCTGCATGTCTCTCTGCACAACAGCACATTTTCCTTCCAAACGTATCAAATCATATCTGGCAAGCAATTGCCTCTGGAAACTTGACTAAACCTAAACGTGCATAAGGTAAACCTGTGGACGTAGGGCTGGCACACTCTGTCCCATCAGGAAAAGCAAAAGGTCTGCCTGCCTGTGACATTATGGCATTCAGCTACAGGTCCTCAGATTGGTTTAGAGCCGGGGTACGGTTATCCCTAACACCAGGGCAGGACCTGGATTCAGCCTGGCCCCAGGGAAGACTGGCTTGTGATATGTCACACCCCCTTCTCCTCACCATATCTCTCAGGGTGCTCTTTTCCTGAACGACAGACAGTGTAAGATAGTGCAGCGGCAGCTGGAGTTCGACGGGGGCATCGCCTACGGCATCGACTGCCTGCTGATGGACCCCAGCCTGGGGGGACGCTGTGACAGCTTCTTCACCGTAGATTTCATGGTCAGTCCCCTTTTTTGTCCTCCACTCCAGCAAAGACACAGCCCAATGGCCAAACCCCGTCCCTGCAGAGACTGGGGCAAAACTCACAGCAACTTTGGCACTTGGGAAATGAAGTCCCACCACTTCAGGCTGCCTTCATGCACCACATTGGTTAGAGCTAAGATTAAGAAGTGTGGCACAACAGCTAAAAGATACACAAAAGGAATCCTGGATCCACACTAAAGCAACACACAGGACAGCTGGTTTTAGTTAAGACCAGCTTATCAAAGCCTATCCTGTCTTCAATAGGAGTAGTACTTGCAAATGCAAGCATAAATGTGAATGAGGACAGATCTTCCTATCATGCTTGTAAGTTAACCCAAATTGACACTACAAATTTTGTCACAGAGATGGTGTTTATGAAGTTCCCAGTTACAAAGGAACAGCACTGCTGTACCAACTGTACAGGGAATTAAGGACACAAAATAGAGAACCGCCCAGTCTCTTAGCCAGGCTCTCCATCTCTCACATTTCTTGCTTTCACAGAAATATCCTTTAGCACACATGAACGGGCACCATTAGCATGGAGGAAATTTCCTCCATGAACTTTGACGTGTCCCACAAATAGGGAGTTTTGAAACCTGTTCTGAAATGGTTTCAAGATGAAATTTACTTCAAGGTAATTTTTTCATACATTCAAATTAAACTGAAGTTTAAAAAAAATAAATAAATTTAACGTAGTCAGTCTTAAAAAGGCTTATTGGAATTTAAAGTCCCATTATGAAGCCAACACTTGTGTATCCCACCTGCTCAAGTTACTTTTTGTTTCATGATTTTGTTAAATTAAATGAAATTGATACAAATTTCCTCAAATCTGGTCAGCACTTCCCAAGAAGTAACTATTTACGTCTACTCCAAATTAGACATACAGATCTGATATAGCCCACATCAATATTTGTCAGAAGAATATTCATGATCTCTTCACTACTTGTTTAAATCCCCAGCAAAGTTTCTACTTACAGAATTCCTATTCTGGTATTAAATCTATTTTTGTGAGGCTCAAGACAGTAAATTAATGCAACAATTATGTTATCATTCTGTTCTTTCTCCAGAGCTTTTTATGATCTGTTTCAAGCATAATAAGGCTACACTCTGCTTGCATTTGCTGCTCTCATAAAACAGACTTTAATCTGTGTCAAATAGCCTTTTGTTCTCATTATTCTAATATACTTTTTTTTTTCTTTTCCATTTTTTACAACAGTGGCATTGTGTTAGCTGTTTCAGTAATTCTAAATGCCCTCCGGGATCAAAACCAAAGGTAATACATTAACATTTTGCATTTAAGTAGTCTAACCTGCTCTTCTCTGTTCTTCTTACAAGCAAACTAGAATAAGTTGATCTGAAAAAAATAAGAAGAGAACCCTCAAGAGTGAGACCACGCTGTTAAGTGATGCCATAATGCCTTGTGGACAGAGTTGTCCCTCAACAAATAACCAGGTGCTGGTGGCAGGTGACATTTGTCAGTCTTATGCAGCATCAACTGTAGCCAGGGCTTCGCCTGTCTTCAGAGTAGCCCCTCATCCTCATTTAGGGCAAAAAAGCTGGTGAGGACTCTGGAGAATAAGTCTTATGAGGGAAGGCTGAGGGAGCTGGGGTTGTTCAACCTAGAGAAAAGGAGGCTGAGGGGAAACCTTATTGCTCTCTACAACTACCTGAAAGGAGGTTGTAGAGGCAGGGGTCAGTCTCTTCTCCCAAGTCACAGGCAATAGAACAAGAAGAAATGCTCTTGATTTGTGCCAGGGGAGGTTCAGATTGGATATTGGGAAAAATTCTTTCACTGAAAGGGTTATTAAGCATTGGAATGGGCTGCCCAGGGAGTGGTTGAGGCACCATCCCTGGAGGTATTTAAAAGATGGGTTGACAAAGTGCTTTGTGACATGATTTAGCAATGTCTTTTTTATCAGAGTTAGGTTGATGGCTGGACTAGATGATCTCAAAGGTCCCTTCAAACCTAGACAATTCTATGATTAACAGTGATTTGCAAAGTCAGTAATCAAAGAGACCGAGGGGGACCTACACCGGCACTCATCACAAATACCACATTTTGATTCAGCGTACATCAGAAATTGTGATTTAAAGGGCCAGGGGTGGAGGGGGATGACAACATGGACCAAACAAAACAAACCTCCCTATATCACTCATCTTCCTGCCTTTTTCCTCACCTTTCTCTGCGCTGGCACATGCAATGCCCAGGAAGGGATCCACCGGTGCACGTATGGGTCCTATGGGCTGCAGAGGGAGGGATGTCGCAAGAACTGCATGATGGTCGTCCACACAGCTAAGTGCTGCAAGGGCTACTTCGGTCCAGACTGCCAAGGTAGGACCCTCCTCCCCAAGCATGTTCAGCTGCTGAACGACAAGAGCAGGGAGAGAGGGTACAAGGAGAGACCAGCCACAGGGCAGGGGAAAGCTGTTGCAAGAGCTGAAGCACACAGAAAGTACAACTGCTTTTCTGCTCAAGATGATCTCTTTTCACAGCTCAGTTTTAAACTCCATGCTAGTCACAAACTAAGTGAGTCCTATAGCCAGTAAAGACTGCTCTGCTGTCACCGTTGAAAGTCCTTTCAACACAAAAAAGGACATCAGATTCACAGCAGTGATACCAGGACACACCGGAGACACGGTGTAAAAAAAACCCAGCTACTGACACTGCTGATGTAAGCTCAAAAATCATAACTTTAAATAGGTGTGAGACACTTTGGGAGGCTTTATCTCCAGCTGTTTGCTAGCAGACACTAACGAAATGCCTGCTCCTTCACCTGCCAGCCCCACAGGGGAACAAGCAGCAAGGCCCTCACCACAGCACTTAGGGTCAGGATCCATGTTAGGATCTCTGCTGGCAAACAGATCCAGGCACACGTAGCCCTGCCAGCTCACTCTGTCTGGATTTCACGTGGGGGTCCCAAGCAATTTTGGCCAGCCCAGCCTGAGCTGCTCATGGAGCTCACCCCAGTAGGCACATGGAGGTGACCAAGCAAGGCTAGATGTGGGTAGTGGCTGGGCAGTACTATTCACTGATGGGTTTGTATGAGCAAGCAGACAGGTAAGAGCAGGGCTGGAAGGGTCTGCAACACCTTTCTGACAGAAGTTGTAGAATCATGTCAAGGATCTTGGAGCACAAGGCCTGCAGTCACATGTGCCACAGTTGCATTTACACACCCCAACAGAGATGCTTTTATAGGCCTTTCCCTGTTCAAGGATTTTTACAGGACAATAAATAACAAACAGCGACAATGAATAAACATGCACTTGAGCTAACAGACACTTTTTTTAATTTTAAACCTTTCAGCTTGCCCAGGGGGCTCAAAGGCCCCATGCAATAACCACGGTTCCTGTGATGACGGGTACACAGGGACAGGAGAGTGCCACTGCAACAGCGGCTTCAACGGGACTTCATGCGAGCTGTGCTTGCCAGGCAGATATGGCTCCAACTGCAGACGTACGTTTAAGTTTCCTTTCCATGCTTCTGTGCCCATGTCACACCTAGACTATTTTGGCAGCAGTGGGATAAGTAAACCAAGAAATGCTTCCCACTTTCAACACCAACATTTTTCCTCAAAGGTGCCTTGCATGGAGGGATAGCACAATATTTCAGAAGGGAGGCGAGGACAGGGGGGAACAGAGGCTAACAACTTTCCCTGCGAGGCTCCACCCGTTCTTATATGATACATAAGCAACACAGAATGGACGCAGAGCCTCCATCAACAAGTTTTCAACTACAGCACAGCCTTCTCCCCACGCACGTAAAGGGCAAGACAGCATTTTAGCAGTGTGGTTCCTCAAGGATTGCAGGAGATCAAAGCCACACACTACTTTTGCAGAAAAGAAAAAAAGGAGATGAAGGCAGTTGTGAAGACAGACAGTAGCCAAGAAAATGCTCGCATAATCCATTTTGCTGTGGTTTTAAACATCAACTAGGTAGAACCAGGATCAATATTACCCTTTAAACTGAAATGTTTTCCCAATATAAAGCCTTCAAGATGGGAAGTTACAACAATAACCCTCCATCCTAACCACATGCACCTCTAGTGCTCATGATGCACTTACAGTGAGGGTTATAAACTAGATATCCTTGGGGATGGAGGCAACACGCTAGACTTAGACACCAATGCTCAAAAGAACACTCACCTGCAATTTATCAGCTTTATGGCACAACCTAGCACACATAGTGTGTGCTGGTTGACAGACCCAGATTGTGGTACCTGAAAGTGTTGTATAGACCCTTTCCTTTAATGCATCTTTATGTCAGCCAAAAGTTAGATAACCAGAGGGTGAAATTGCTTTTCAGTAGGACCAGATCTTCACAGAAATGTTTCCTCAAACCCATATAATTTTCCTCTTTCAACAACAATATTTCAAGAAGAGGGATAAGGCAAGAATGAATGCTATTTCATTATTCTATAAAACAGAGAGCCACCAATAATTCCTTAAGAAGAACTCAGCGCATAAGCTATTGCAAGGCCCAAAGAGTGGGGGAAAAAACAACCACTTAGAGATTAAATTAGTCCCTCATGCTTCAGTTTGAAGGGCACAAGGGGTAACATCCCTTGTATAAATAGAGCAAAAGGGATTCAAAAACTTTCAGTTATAAAAACATCTTAAAAAGAAAAAAAAACATTACAGCTAATTTTCCCACTAACCTCGTATTTGAGTTCCTTATTTAAGCAGACCTCCACTCAAGCACCATCCAAATACTTTCTCTCTGCACACCTTACTTCTCTCTGGCTAAAAATCTCCCCCACAACCACCAGCTGCTGCACATTAGGACAGGATCAGGATTGGTCTTCAGCTCAGCCATTAACTCCTTCCCCGCCATAGTGCTTTGTGAAGTTTGCTACGCTACTGCAGCACAGATCAATACTCATTTTCATTTTCAGGGGCACATTGAATGAATGTCAGTTATAAAATCATGGAATCACACAATAATTCAGGTTGGAAGAAACCTCAGGGGGTCACTAGTCTGACCCCCTACTGAAAGCAGGGTCAGGTGTGAGCTCAAACCAGGTTGTTCAGGATCTATGCTATGTGGCTCCCATCCTTTCATGGATGAAAACTGCCCAACCACTCTGAACAGTCTGGCCCACTGCTTGACTGGCCTCGTGGTGGAAAACCATGAAGTTAAATTTATCCAAAGAATTGCTAAATAATACTGTATCTAAACTGACAATCTAGGCGATGTTTCTCTGAGGAAAGGTTTTCCCCTTTCCCAAAGGCAGCTCTGTAAGTGATCTCTCTGTGTTCCTTTTGCAGCCTGCGAATGCAAGACCAATGGGCAGTGTGATGAAGGATACTCAGGAACGGGACGATGTTTCTGTGAAACAGGATGGACTGGCCGGCTGTGTGAAACCAAGCTAGGTCTCTGCCTCCTCTCACCAGACTGCATGGCATGGAGCCATGGGTTGATGGCACTTGAAATTCAGAGAGGGTTTGTGTAGAGAAGAAAGAGAAAGGGTTAATAATATCAGAAGCCCTCACTGGAAGGCTCTGCTGTGGACTCTGAACATGTCCTTTCACCTCCCTGTCTCATCCTTCGTGAAATGGGAATATAATTGTTTACCTCCCCCATAGAAGGGCTTTGGGCTATGTGAGGAAAGATACCACCGCAGAACTAAGCAGTGGAAAAAAAGTATAAATGAAACGCTTACAGGTTTTCCAGTTAGCAAGACTGGTGCAGGGGCTTTTCTTTCTGCATGAAACAAGGGTATTGTGATATAAATAGCATCTTCATCCCAGCTGTTCTGCCTTCCCCACAGCACTGCAGCCAGTGTGTTCCCCGAGCTGCTCCCCCAACGCCGTCTGCAAGGAGAACAACACGTGTCAGTGCAAGCCATTGTACAACGGGGATGGGATCACGTGCACAGGTGAGCTCCCTCTTGCACAGCCCACTTCAAGAGAGGAGGTTGTCGCCTCTTGCACACGTGCATGCATGCAATTACCATCAGGTGTGAAATATTGGCTATCAAACCTATTTACTTCCACAGTGCAGCAGCACGTGAAACAACAGGGTTTTTCTGAAGCAAGTGGCTGGCGTTACCAAGCAGGAATATAAGCAAGAATTGCAGAATAGTAGTGTTTGGAAGGGACCTTCAGAGGTCATCTACTCCAATACCCCTGCTAAAGCAGGTTTACCTAGAGCAGGTTGGACAGGAACACTTCCAGAATTGTGTTTCAGTCGGGTTTTGGAAACAGCAGGGTTTTGAGCAGTGTTTCACTTACTGGATTTTCTTTGATTACCTTAGGCAAGGTAGCTCCCCAGTAACATTACTGCAGAAACAGTCATTCTTCCTGAGCCAAGTGTCTCATGTCCTGCAGAGTCACCAAAATAGCAGCTCTCTTGGGTCACCAAGAGCATAATTTCAGGGGGCAGTTGTGCCATGACTCCTATGTCAAGGACTTGCTGACAAGGGCTTCAGACCCCTAAAGGATAGCCTTCACAGAAGTTCAGGAATGCCTCAGGAAACTTAAACAGTGTCGTTTTTTTCCACAAACAAGTGTTTTAGTCTTTTTAGTGTGCCTTTAAAATCTGAAGATGGTTTGTCTTTGTGAAGAACATGCCCTTTAGAAGCAGAGTTTACTCACTTCTTTCCTTTTCCTCTGTGCAGCTGCAGACCTTTGCAAACAAAACAACGGTGGGTGCCACAAGGCGGCCGAATGCACGCAGCTCGGGGTGAAAGTCTTCTGCAGCTGCCAGAACGGATACAAAGGCGATGGCTTTACATGCCTTCCAATAAATACCTGTGCTGATGGCTTCAACGGAGGCTGCCATGAGCATGCCATTTGCATCGTCATAGGGCCTGTAAGTCGAATTATTTCAGTCATCTGCAGAGAAGTCTGAGGCATTTCTTCCTGGTACCAGCAGCAGCCTTTTCTCTGGCTGGATCACACTCTGGACCTCTCAAAGCCCCTGTTTTCCAAAACAACCTTTACATAGCTCCAGCCTACTTTCCACATTAGTTTGGTCTCCCCTCAGCTGAGGAGTGAGAAAGAGTTTGACATCTTTCCTCTGATCCCAGCAGATGGGATACTTTGCACATGTAATTTTTCTTTCCCCTTCTTAGCCCTCCCTAACTGGACATTGCTATTGCAATAGGACTTCGTTGGCTTGAAAATGAATATATTTTGGGAGTTAAACCTAGGGACAGTTGGGAGAAGTTGGTTGGGCGGACTCAGCTTAAAAGGTTTGCAGCCAGATGACACGAATTCCTTGGCCCAGATCGTGAAAGTTGTTGAGGAAAACATGTGCAGTGACTTGATCCAGCATTTGCCCTGATACTTTTGGGTTCACCTGTCTGCTCCATTTTGGTGGCTTCCCTGATATGTCTTCCCGGAGCTACCTAGAAAAGCATTGCGACTAATGTGTTCCAGCTGCCAACCATCTCAATCCCTGGATGTCACCAGCTCCTGCTCTAGTTTATAGTTCTCAATTTATTACTATCAGTGGGCTGCTAAATTCTTTTCATGCTTCCATGCCCAGTCACGTAAATATTGTTTTGATAAGTTTGCCATCCATTTTTGTTAATTATGTGTCATATAATTCTCCAATACATGTTATTAGGTTTGTGGATGGAATTATGCTCCGGTATTAATTCAGCAAAGCACCCAAGTCCATGTGTAAATGTTTTTCTTAGAACAATAAATGTCAGTGTCAGAATTTGTGGTATATTGCATCTCAGTTGTTAGTAGTAACTTTCCTGTTTGTCCATTCCTGGCTACATCGAGTGAAATTCTCCCAGCAGTTCAAAAGGTTGCTTGAAATACCACTTACCACTATTATGTCAGCTAAGTACTTGGCCTGGCCTTTTTTTTATCTTCTCTCTGACCAGGGCAAACGCAAATGCGAATGCAAAAATAACTACATCGGTGATGGACTGAACTGCTCGGTGATGCAGCTTCCTCTTGACCGCTGCTTGCAAGACAACGGGCAGTGCCACCCTGACGCTGACTGTGCCGATCTCCACTTCCAGGGTAAGGATGGCTCATCGTGTGTGCCATGGGGCAAGGACGTCCTCATCCCTGTGCCACTGCACCAAAGCCAGTGGCCAGGATCCTCGTGTCTGTAAGCTCACCCAGTCTTCTACCTATACCCCACTGAAACAATGAGATTTAAGTGTGTTTAAAGTTAGAACACATGCCTAAATACTTTAAAAAATACCAGATTTATGAAGCAACAGAGATGAGAACATTCCAGGTAGGAATATTACCTCTAAAGGATCAATCTGCCCTAACTGCATTTCACAAAATTCATGGATAGTTGTATGGCACAGTTGACTCTGCATCCAGAAAACCCCTCAGGAAGGGTTGGTTCTTTTCTGTCTTTGCAGATACCACTGTTGGAGTTTTCCACTTACGGTCCCCACGAGGGCAGTACAAATTGACTTATGAGAAGGCAAAGGAGGCCTGTGCCAATGAGTCAGCCACCATCGCTACGTATAACCAGCTGCTGTACGCTCAGAAGGTGAGGTAACCTCACTGCAGCAGGAGATCCCTTGAGTGGACCTCGCCAAAGTGTAAATGGGGAGGGAGAAGGAAGAGGGCTGCTCTGTGCCAATAACCTTCATTTTCCCCCTTTGCCTTCCCGCATGCCCCAGGGTAGGTTTCGCTGGGAGCAGCTTTCAGCGTTTGTTAGTTTCACATATGCTCATACAGCATTGAAACCAGTTGCCAAGCTCTTGTTTCCAGTGCCACTGGAGTGAGATGGTAAACTCAGCCTTGCAGAGTGTTTTTATGAAGGTTTTAAATATTAGCACTTCTTAAAGAAATGTACACTTCAGAATTATGCTTAGATTATTTTTTTAGGGTAAGGCTCCAGGAATCTTTCCTCCAAACACTGTTAACTAAGCAGAGCCATTTCCCTTCAGCGAGTTATAGACAAGGCATAGCTGCTGTCAGTGGGATGAGCATTACATGTTGTGTTATTAAAAGTTCTTTTAGAAGAGTAGGTCAGACTGACTGAGCCTTTCTTTTTCCTTCCCTTCTGTGGAAGGGAGAAAGATGCTCACTGTTTAGATATACAATTAGCAAAATGTGAGGCTGGACCACAGCCAGCATGTAAACCTCTTTCTGCTGCCCAGAAAGATTGCGGTTGCAGCCAAAGCTGCATGTTCCCTGTGCCCCATAGTCTAAATACTTCCCTCAAAGCAGCAAAGTCAGCCGTGGGGGTGGCTCCAGTGTTCCTGGGGACTTATTTTCTGTGTTGAGGCTGGTTTGTTAGCTCTTCCCACAGTGACATAAGGTGGGCCAGCACACGATGTGACTGCACATTCCCCTTTGGCTTTCACACCCACCTCTGCTCCGGCATAGCTTTGGGCTTGGAACTTTTTTCCAGGAGAGGCTCCTTTTGCCCATACAGAGCTCCACTGACTTTTGGAGGGTCCCATCTCCGCGGTCCCTTGGCCCAGAGCTCAGCACAGGGCAGGCTGCAGGACAGACAGATGAACAGAGCCTCTCAGACCTTCAGAAAGACTGCTGGGGGGCTGGGTGATGCCTGAGTGCCCTGGGGGAGATTGTCCATTTGGTCTGCAGCACCCCAGCCACACCACCCAGCTCTTCCCCCTGTGTTTTATTTTTCCTTTATGGCTCTGCTGGCTGCAGGCGAGATACCACCTGTGCTCTGCTGGCTGGCTAGACAGTGAAAGAGTGGGCTACCCGACCGCCTTTTCCTCCCCAAACTGCGGCTCTGGGTACGTTGGCATCGTGGACTACGGGAGAAGAGGCAACCTGAGTGAAACCTGGGATGTCTTCTGCTACAGGGAGAAAGGTAAATGGGTCCTTTGCTGCATCCTTCTGTGCAAAGTAGGGAAGCAGCCTGGATTTCGGTTCCTTTGCTTGGCCACAGGCTGCTAGATAACACCGCAAGAGATTCTGCCTCCTTTTAACTTAAAAAAAAAAAAAAAGAGATAATAATCTGTAGCCTGCAAGTTGTTTTTCAGGCAGATAGAAAGCCTTCTAGCAAAGAGCATTTGCCCACGCATCTATCTGTGTCTGTACCTTCCAGAGGTGAACTGCACCTGCAAGCCAGGCTACGTGGGGGACGGCTTCTCCTGCAGTGGGAACTTGCTGCAAGTGCTGACGTCCTTCCCAACGCTGACAAACTTCTTGTCGGTAGGGTCCACAGCTGGCGCGCTGCTCGCTCTGGTGAGCCGAGCAAAGCAAAGCAAAGGGTTGTATCTCAGTGTTTGCTTTACTAGCAGGTAACAAGAGCCCACCAGCGAAGCAAGGTGGAGCAGTCGAAATCTTAGAGGCTATTTTTTTTCAATTACTTCCTCCAAAGAGTGTTGGGGTTTGGTTTTTTTTTTTTGGGGGGGTGGGGTGTTATAACTCATGTGGAAATTAAATGCCACTGCAGCTTTAGCTTAAAAAGGGTTCTTGTGCACAACTGCTCTTGGCTTTATAAGCATCACAAAGCGTGAGGTGCTATTTTGGAATTTTACTGACTTGGAGCTGGGGAAAAAAGCAAAGCATTGAAAGAGTCCCTGCCTTGTGTCTTGCTACAGCTCAGAAAGGCATTATATGTGTGTAAGGAGCCTCACAGACAACAAGGGCTTTACGCCCACAAGTCAGTTTAAAATATGCTTGCCAAATCAGCAGGTAAAACTGGGGTTTGAATACAAACTTCTTCCATAATATCACTCCAGAGTTGCTTCATGGCTATTAATAGGAAGCTGCTTTGTTGTTATTTATGCAATCTTATCTTTTCAGCTCCCCACACGGGAGTGCACAATTGCTCTTTAGTAAAGCTGGATTTTGTTTCTGCCTAGGACATCATGGCTTACTCCAACAGCTCTAGGAAAGGGAAAGAGTTCCTGCGGTACCTGACGGACCTGTCAGTGCAAGCCACTCTCTTTGCTCCAAACGACAGCGGGCTAAGGGAAAATGAGGTCAGGCTTTTTTCCTTTTTTCCTTCCTCGTTTTAATAACGTCTTTTAAACAGCCATGACGGGTTTCTGTGTCCTGGTGAAGTAATCTTAGCATGACATGACCGCTGTGTAATCCCACACAGTTTAAACTGTGCTTTTGAAAGCGGTGAGTTCACTGTTTATGGTTCTTTTCTGTAGTTAGGAGTGTAAGGGAGCGTAAAGGAGTCTCACTACAGAGACTTGGACATCAGGGATTTTAGTTACCCAAGTAAAGGAGTAAAGGAGTCTGTCTGAGATGAACCTTTTCCTGGTTTATTAACATCAAGCACAATTATTTGAAAAAAGCCATCCACAGATTTGGTATTTCCCACAAATACATTAAAGGCATTTGTTCCTAGCTTCAGTTCTTTGCTTATCCCCTTTATCCTTCCATCCTTCCATCAAACATTGTCTCAAACAATTTGGGTTTATACCCTGGCTTGCATCTTCATGCTGTTTCTTTGAGGAAGTCTTTGAGGTCTCATCACTTCAGGTCATCATACAAAACAGTAAAATCCTTTGTCCTGGCCAGAATCAAGATACCGCCTGCCACAGGCAGCCAGCTCAGGTCAGCAGGAGCAGAAGATCCCGCTGTTTGCATCCAGATTTCCCAATAGCTTCGACCCCAAATTGCATGTGCTGCAGCATTAAGAGCGAAGAGGGAAAAAGGTCATAGTAGGCATTTAGCCTACTGGTAAATCCAGAGGATTAATGAGATCAGGTAATGTTCCTTGTATTCTGCTCTCGTTTGCAGACACTTTCTGGGCGAGACATCGAGTATCATTTATCTAATGCCAGCGTAATGTTTTATGAAGACTTGACCAACGGAACCACTCTTGTAACTCGTCTAGGGGAAAAACTCCTCATTACAAACACCGGGGACCAGGAACATCAAGCTCCCACAGCTGAACAGGTATCTTTTTAATAAATCTCCCATCTTCATGCTTTTTCCCTTCTTACGCTTTACCCCATGATAGGGTGACACACTGATCTGGAAGGCAATCTGGTAAGGATATAGTGGGGGGCAGCAATGAGAGGGTGGCTTCAGAAGGCTCTTTCCTGCCCAGAAACTGCAGGATAACAGCTGGCAAACTGCAGATTTACAAGTTTGCAAACAGCCGAGCTCTGACCCGCAAAACTGGAAGGAAGCTGTTCAGACGGCCTGCGGGAATGGCAGGATGGGGTCCGGGCTTGATTCAACCCTTTTCTCGGCCTGGCAGGATGATGGGAGATCGCAGTGCAATAGGAAGAGAGATGAGAGCAGCAACTCTCATTAAAGAAAATTTTTATCATTGGTAAAGTTAACTTTAAAGGTAACTTTCTGGGAGAGAGGGGACCTCAGCATAGCATTGCTCAGAGCAAAAGCAGACAAAACATAAGTTTGCACTTTTATTGCTATTTCGGTGGGGTTTTGTTAAATTCAAAAATGTACATCCTTTTTGCAAAATACTCGCTTCCCAAGCATTACGAATGGTTTCTGTGACAGCAGCCCTTTGAACCCAGGTTGGGACTCTGCTATGGCTGATGCAGTAGGGCTGAATATGAAAAGAAGAAACCCTGTGCCTGTGGGCTTGCAGTTAAAACGTGCCCTAGAGTATGGCGCTGAACCCAAGAAAATTTGCGTGCTCAGCATACCAGCTGGGCGCGTGCGCGCGCATGTGTGTGTGTGTGTGTTTTCATGGTGGTGTGTATTCTTCTTCAATAAGAAGAATATAGGTGCTGCAGGAAGAAGTGCACAAATGAGTCATCTGCTGCCTTTGCTTCCTTCCTCCTTTAGCATGAGAATTGTCATGTACTTGATTTATATGTTTAAAACCACCCTATACTGCAAAACCCAGTAGTCACATTAATAAAGTATACCTCATGAGAGATCGGGTGCACCAGCACAAGGCTTACTTGTATCACTCATTGGCACGCCAAGGGCTCTTTTGGATCACTTTGATCTGATATTTGAGTTAGAAGACATTCATTTTAAAAAAAATCCTCCATTTTTCAAAAGCTGCCACGGGGAAGCTCTGAGCCCATTAACACTAATCTTGCTCCTGCCCTTCAAAGCTGTTTGAAATTTGTAGCGTTTCTTCCTCCATGGAGGATGTGCAGCCACTTCTCCTGGCTGCAATAATGCTCAGCAGGGTGCCTGGGTGGGAAGGAGAGGTGGCAGCCACTTTCCAAGCACGCTCTAGATGGCCAAGCACCCTTCTGTCCCTGTGCACCAGGTCAGAGCCCACAAGCTTTCCCCAGAACCCTGGCAGGGCAGTGCAGGGGTGAAGGAGAGGGAGGAGAACACAGGGCTGACCCCCTTCTCCCCTGGGCACAAAAGTTGCCGTGTGCTCCAGCAGCACAGTACCACCTTGTGCCAGGCCAAGATCAGGTTGCAGCTCCCAGTTCTGCTCACTGAGAAATCATTTTGCTAGGATGCGATTTAAAGCAGAGTTTGCAATAGCACAGGCTTCTCACGAACCCATCCTCCCAAGACACTGGAAAGCCTCAGGATCTTCTCAAAGCAGCCAAGGATTACCATTTTCAGCAGAGTCTAGAGAAGTGCTGGGGTGGCAATGACTGATCCCCTCTCTCTCCCTCTCCCATCTCACATCCTGAGGAGCTGCCAAATGGGAACAACTTCCAGCTCACTGACCCTAGACAAAATAACCTGTGGGCAGCAGGTGCTTCTCAGTGGTGACCCAGCTCTCTTGAGCCAGCAAACTCAATGTAAGCAGCATCCTCAGCACAGAAAGCAGCTGTAATGGAGGCAGGTTGCAGGCTACCTGGCAATCAGGAATAACAGCACAAACATCACAAAAACCTTGATTTTTATTTTATTTTATTTTTAAATAAGAGGACCAAGAAATGCCTGGAGGCAATATACAGGTAATGACGATGGCTACTTCATGCACAGGAAAGCTGTGACCAGCCCAGGCCCATCCCAGGTTGATGTCCAGGGGGCCAGCAGTGTAAGCTACCATGCGATTTTTCCTCTGTGTTTTAGCAACTGAGGTGGGGAAATAGTCTCAAGGATTCAGTCACAAAAGGAGGAAGGTCAAAGCTCAGCTCTCATTGCTCTTTCTCCTGGCAGAGCGAGATCAGATATGTGGAGGGAAGTGCTATTGTCGAGTGGGATATAATCGCTTCCAATGGGATAATCCACATCATATCAGGGCCTTTAAAGGCTCCGCCAGCACCTGTAAGTACATAGTGATTTTCATTTTATTTATTTTTGGGTGGTGGGAGGTAGGTGTGGCTTATATGAACCCAAACTCATTGCTGACATTCATATATTCCCAGTTTCCCTCCTCTTCACGCAGTGTCGGTTTAAAAGATTACTTTGAAAGAAAATTAGAAGTTGAGAACAAGGTGCCAGTGAAGCTTGTTCAAAATGTTTCTGCCTGAACAAGTTCTTCCCACATCTAGTTTATATAAATATAATAAAAGCTCCATTTTATAAAGATTTTATAAAGCTCCATTTCAGTTCTTCCAAAAAGATCTTTCAAACCGCCGGTCACTTTCATGGTCACCAGTCTATCAGGCCACAGAACTGCAGAAGGCAAAGCAAAGTCAGTCTGGAGGCGTTCCTCCCCTTTAAATTAAATCCAAATCACGTGTGAACTTCTTTCACCCCTTCACCTACATATTCATTAAAATATTTATAAAATGTTATGTACAGCTACTTGGACTGGCACCTTACCCACCTGAATGAAGGATGATTTCGCATTTTGTGGCAAAATGAGCTGCAGAAGGCAGGTATTGGGCCACTGGCAGAGCCCAGCCCAGCCCTGCACACCCTCTGTGCAGGCTGGCAGTCCCTCCAACCACTGCTCAGACGAGCCTCATCTCAGATGAGGTTTGGTTTGAGCCCTGCTAAGCAGGGCTGGGAGGATGGTATGGCTGCCAATAGCTGGCAATAACCAACACCTCCCCAGTGCACAAAAGGGTGAGGAATAAATTTGAACACGTGCAGAGCTCTCTAGAGTTCATAGCACAGGTTTTTAAAGCTGATTAAGGGAATTTAGCACCCATTTCTCCTCCTCAGGCCAGCTTAATTTCAGCCTCTCTTCAGCCACTATAGCTACTCTGAAAAACCTGACCAGAAAACATCACTTTGTCATGCTCTGGAACTTCAAAAATGCAAACAAGATGAAGCTGTATGACGACGTCCATAACCCCTAAAAAATCTAGCTTGTAATTACTACTAAAAGGCCATACTTAACTGTCCCTAGGGAACACATACCAGGAAAATCCACCAGAAAAGCAGCTCAGGACTAGGGCATATCTCAATGGGACACTGTGTGCGCTTGGGCACTGGGAGGTGGACCAGTGCCCACCTGCAGCTCACTCACTCTCTCCCTTGGTTCTAGGCTCCTCTCCATGCTGGTACAGGGACAGGAATATTCTTCGGCACCTGCCTGGTTACTGGAATTGTGGCTTTTATTGGATATTTTTACCTCAGGTTCAGGAAGAGAAACACAGCCTTCCAGCACTTCAAGGTAAGCGGCAGACAGGGACGTGAAGTGGGGGCCGCACGTCCCCAGACCCACCACACCTCCCATACACTCAGCCTCTAGTTTCTCCTTGCATTTTATTAAGCTAGAAACATTCCCCATTGAACCATCCAGACTAAGACATGGAGAAAGTGGGAAGGGCTGACACATTTGCCTTGGGCACGAGCTTACAGTTGCCTACTGATCCCCCAGACCTCTCCCTTCCAGGGTATCTGATGGGCTCTTGCTCTCACAGATATTTCCAACACCAAGGACTGGCCAAAAGCTCATTTAACTGCACAGCACCAGTGCATATGTCTTTGCCTCACCAGAAAGCTCACCCCTTTGGGAAGCAGGTATTGGCATCGCTAATCATTTTGCTACTCGGGAGGTTCCATAGGAAAAAGGCCACACTCAAAAGACAAGCAAATTGAAACAATTGTCAGGATTGAAAAGTGAAACTTTTTATACTGATGCACTCATGTTTGTTTTTTCTTAAGTAACATAGTATCATGATGATACCAAAACAGCCAGCAAGTACCAAGTTATTCAGAAATTAGAGATGACCTCAAAAAAATCTTAGAAAATACACATGAATCAATACAAAAGAAAGGCTACCTAGAAGTAACCAGAAACCCCTTCCTATTCCAGCTCCTGCATGTAATGAGATTCATCTTTTAGAAACAACCAACAGGAGCCATGAGCCAGGGAAAACACTTGTATTTTTACATAGTTGCAATGAGAGCACTCAGGACCAGGCAGGTACCTTTTACTCCAGGCAGAACATCAGGACAACACTTCCTCTCCTGATCTTTTCAGAGGCTTAATAATAATAAGGGAGAGGAACAAAGGCACCTGTTTGAAGTGACCTGTGATAACATAATAGCCCAGAACAGAGTTTGTGCCCGGAGACACCGGTTTAGGCGACAGAGCCAGTTGATTCACAGCACTGCACTAGGCAGCAGTAAAGCTTAAGTGCCCCACTTAATTTAAGCACTGTGAGGAGGATGGATTTTGAGCAGGTTTGTGTGATTTTGTGTAGTCAAAAGATGACACTGACGTAACATCACTGGACAAGTCACGGCCTTCAAATATTGCCAACCCCTCATACGAAAGCTCTTCTGCGCTGACTCCACCAGAACCTACTTACGATCTTTTCTCAGTAAGTGTTCATTTTCATTTGAGATCGAGGCACAACTAAAATAAGAATAAGAGGGAATGACTTTGTGAAAGGGAAATGTCCAGTTGGATAAAAATTAATTCCGGAAAATACCATTCAAGTTCCTGGCTCTCCAGTCTCACCACTGCTAGAAATTGGGTAGTCTCAACTGTAGCAAAATCAAGGCTGTGGTCTACAGCTGTATCTCACACGTCTGCCTTCAAAGGGAGCTGAATTGAATGCCAGTGACACTTCTGTGCAAATTTAAAAAGCCCTCTGATTTCTGTCTTCCCTTCTCCTTGCTCTAAACTTCGCAGAGCACCATGCTAGCACTTCAACCAATCTGAAATGGAATGGGAAGCGGGCTATGAATCAAGGGAAGGAAAGACTGCAAAATGCCAGAGCATCTGAATAGCTTCAATGGTCTGATTTAGCCAGACCCTAATGTAGATGCAGAGCCTAAAGTCAAAATAAGTCTTTTGCATCCAGTAAAAAGACCTGTTTGGTGCAAAAAATTTCAGGTGCAAGTTCTGCCACCTGTATAGACAAATTTGCCAAAAAAGAGACTTTCGTTTCTTAATGCAGTGTTTGAGTCTGATTTCCTTTTTCTTCTATTTTATAGGATTCAGATGACCAGCAGCTTGTGATAAGTGGTCCTCACGATCAGAATTAAAGACTGAACTTGGCATTATAAAACGCACTCCTATTTACGCTTACTGTGAAAAAAAAGCACCTACATATTTCGGGGAATAAAATCTCATTACAAATTTAAAAACAGAAGAGCAGAGCTTTGTCTAAGATGCAGTCTATTATAAGGTTCATGGAGTTACCAACCTCAGAAGCGTTGGCTGTAACTGAGCAATGCCAACTGAGTGAAAGCGAGCCTCAGCTAACCCGTCCAGAAACAGCCACCTCTCTCTGTGAGGAGTGGAAGGATTTCACTAGCCTACTTATATTAACTGCTTTTATTCCTCTTCGCAGACTTCAAAATGGCCTCAAACACACAGGGCTGCTAACTTGGCAAATACCCTAATTTTGCTAGTTCTCCAGCTCTACGCTTCCACGTTGGCCGAGTTACAGCTACAAAGGGCAAGTGTGAAACAGAGCATGTGTTAAACCTGTATTTTTAAACCGAGGGAAATTTTTGCTAGTATATTTTCTTGTAAGACTTTTGGCAGCCAGAAATGCAACCCTCCTTGCCTCCTCTAGCTTTTCTGCCTGTCCTCAAACTTGACTGTGTTTTGTTTACACGTCACCTCCTTGTACAAGAGGAAATAGTAATTGTAGCAGCTTTAGCAAGAAATACAGGTGATACAAGAACATTCAGATAGTAACCAATTTTTATTTAAGCCATTTTTGTAAAAAGCAGACAATGAAGATGAACATACCCTTGCTGTGTCGTGTCTACATTCAGTGTTTTAGGTTTTTGTAGAACACCAGGTCAAAAGGGACCTCAAGAACCACCTGGTCCAGCCTTTCTTGGCAAAAGCACAACTTAGACAAGATGGCCCAGCACTCTGTACCACTGAATGTTAAAAGCATCCAATGATGGGGGATCCACCACTTCCCTGGAGAGATTATTCCAATGGGGTATTTTTAGTTTTTAGAAGCTATCTCCTTGTTCACTTACCATATTTTTACCAAGCACACTAACACTGCCTTTCAACCAATACACAGCATTCATTCAGAGCTGCAATTTTCAACATACCAATAGAAGTGTATCAAATGAGTTTGATTTGCTGTTGTTTCCTTCCCTCAAAACATTAATATCCTAGCAAATTGTGAGCACTATAGAAACCACAAAACAACAAGAAAAGGAGGACTTTCTGGCTGGCAGCAGTAATGTTCCCCTGTGATCTGCTTCCTGCTGCCCTTCTAGAAAAGTATTAGTTACCTCCGAGAGCATCCTCCCAGGTTGCCTCAAGGCACAAGGTGTGCAGGCAAATCCAGGGTTGTTGATGTAGCTACCAAGCATAACCATGGGAATCTGATGTAAAAATAGACCTGGATGAAGAAAACAGAGTGAAGTCACGTCTCTAACTCCACCCCTTGCCCCCTTACATCTGCCTGCTTGGTTTTACCTACAAGATACTAAAAGATTTAGGGCACGTACACACTTAAACACGCATATTTAGGGGAATTTTCCCCATGGAGTTTCACAATTATTACAATCCATGTTCTTTCCTTCTCCCAAGTCACCCACAACATTAAGGCTCATAGAGACCAGAAGATAAAGTCCAAGCATTTATTTTTGTAATAATCATTAAATATTTTTATCACAAAAAAAAA